>JANHMN010000006.1:98259913-98369074 GCA_030674055.1 Rhabdomys pumilio | reverse complement strand
CCTCAGGCTAGCCTCAGATTTGTGGTCCTCAAACTCTCCTTGTTCCTTAGGCTAGCCTCAGATTTGTGATCCTCATACCTTAGCCTCCCAAGTGCTAGGATTTCAAAGCACCCCTGAATTAGTTTCCAGCCAGTTTTTAACTACAAATCCATACTGGATTTTTAAACGTTCTACTAGATAGGACTGGTGTCTGTTTTCTGTAGGTCCTAATCAAACAGGAAATCCAAAGGAAGAGTGGCTATGCGATCCAGGCTGATGAAGAGCAGTTGCGGGTTCAGCTAGATACTATTCAAGGGGAGCTGAATGCGCCTACCCAGTTCAAAGTAAGCACTTCTAAGTCTGTCCAGCCAGAGTTGTTTAAGGTGGGTCTGTACAGTTGTCCCATTACACAGGAATTCTGCATTGGGTTGTGTTCTTAAGCATCTGTTCCCATTAATTAAAACTCCCTAAAACAAATTCTCAGTCATGGTTTCTTTAGCTTTCATTAATGCTTCAAATTAAAAGAACTGAGAATCTGAACAGATGATTTTGAAGCCATTGTCTTTAGGAATCGCTGTGATTGTTAGCGTTTGTTTCTGACTCACTTTTAGGGTCGGCTGAATGAGCTGATGTCCCAGATCAGGATGCAGAATCATTTTGGAGCTGTGAAATCTGAAGAAAAGTATTACATAGATGCAGACTTATTACGAGAAATCAAGCAGGTAAGTGTCAACTTACAACTCGGTATCCATCAGGATGGCTATTGTTCATCAGCAGAGAACAGTACTCATACATACTCATTAGAATGTCGAGAAATTGTAACCTTCAGACACCTTTAAGTAACAAAATATAAAAATCTTGCTTCCTCAAAAAATTAAAAGTAGAAAGAATTACCATGTCATCTGGCAGTTCTACTTATTTTTGAGAGACAAGGTCTCCCTATGTAACTCTGGTTGGCCTAGAACATGTTATGAAGACTAGGTTGGTCTTGAACTCACAGAGATCAGTCTGCCTCCGCCAGTTGAATGCTGAGATTTAAGGTATGTGCCGCCATGTCCACCTGGTTCTACTTCTGGACATATAAAGTAGTTGAAAGCAGGTATCTGCACAGACATGTATACATCTGTGTACATATGTACAAAGTGAAGTGCTCTTCCCAAAGAGGGGGAGATTTTGACACATGCAACAACATGGGCTGAAATGTGGAGTCAGTCAAGGACAAGCGTATGAGTCCCCTTCCTGTGACACAGTGACAGATGGCCAGTGACAGCATAGTACACAACATCCCTGTACACTAAAAGTGGTCCATATATTGTTACGCCAGTATGGAGCCACACATCCCCCAGAATGTCTAGATAATGCAAGTGCTAGAACGTAGGCTGTGGTAGTAAAGGTAAATCTCAGGCTTCCCCATATCCTCCCAATGGCATTTATCACAATCCAGAATGGTCTGTGTGTACATTAAATTGAGAAGCTGGGACTAGGGATGTGACTCAGTTGGTAGAAAGCTTGCCTAGTGTTTATGGAGCCCTGAGTTCAAGCCCCAGCACCACACTGACAGTGTAGTGCATTCGGCATTCGGGAGCAGGAGGACCAGGAGTTCAAGGCCCTGTCTAAACATGCAGAGAACATGTTTGAACGATATTGTTGATTCATACTGTTTGGTTTTGCCTGGTTTTAGGGTGTGTCTTGTGTAGCTGGACCTGGCTGTCCCTCTGTGCATGTCTTAGGTACTAGGTCCTGTATTGTGAGCAGCCTGTGAGTAGCTTGCAGTTTAACAGAGCAGTGTACTCATGCTTTTTTTTTCTTTTCATTCATTCTAGCATTTGAAACAACAACAGGAAGGCCTTAGCCACTTGATTAGCATCATAAAAGATGACCTAGAAGACATAAAACTGGTAGAACATGGATTGAATGAAACCATCCATAGCAGAGGTGGTGTCTTTAGCTGACCATTTACAGCTTCCTGCTGCATCAGACCTTCTTTATGATGACCACATGGACAGGAAAAAAGATCTTTTCCTCACTGGGATGTTCGAGGCTCCTCGGAAATGACATTAAATTTGAAATGATCACCACAAAGTTCTTCAAAGAGACTCTTTGAAAAGTTTATATCTGAAAGCTGTATTTACTTTTTAAAAAGTATTACCCAAAGCATAAATATACACTGTGGTTCATTTTCTGACAGCGTTAAGTATAGTCACAGAGCCTGATGGATACTCTCCATCCTTCTTTCCATAGCACAGAGACAGAGCTACTTCCTACAGAACACGGCACACTGAAATCTGTGCCTGTCGGAGACTGTGCTGCAGAGTATACATGCCTTTCAGCTTTTATATCTGTGAAATCAGCTGTGGGGAGTAAAGAAAATCCCAACGTATTTAATGATTTGTGTGGTTTTCCTTTTGTTCTAGAAAGACTTGAAAATATATTTTTATATTATTTTACTTATTTAGAACTTACAGAAAATACCTAACCAGTTAGAATATAACAAAATCACCACTTTTGCAAGCTTTTTTTTTTTTAATTTTTATTTCTAAAAATGAAATCCTTAAAATAAATCGTTAATTTGTAATTTTATGTACTTCTGTCTGGTGTTTTATTTAGGGACTTGTCAGTGCTGACGTATGTTGACTGGGTTAAGAAATGGAAGTCATCATCTGGGGTGAAGACTTCCCCCATTTCTTAGCATCTGAAAACCATGGCTGAGTTCAACAGCATGAGCCTCGTCCACAGTCTGCCAGTTTTAAATACAACTTCTGACTGCAAACCGTGCCTGGGCTGGGGCTTGTTGGCCCCTGTCATGTCTGTGCCTCTGTGTGCTACTTTGGCTTACACTGAGGGCTGTCATGAGAGGGCACTGGGAATCATGTTGTATTAACATGGGGCGGTGAGGGAAAGTGCCCAGTGTGTAGACTCCTCCTAAGAATAGAGACCATAAAACTGTTCGCCATGGTGGCTGCTAAGATTTTGTAGCTGCTGCTGCTGAGTTTGTGCCATGGATTTTTGCTTTTCTTTTTTTGTTTTCAATCTTACTTCCCTGCTTGTTGTTTTGTATGTGTTTTTTGGTTGTTTTTTGTTGTTTGTTGTTGGTTGTTTTTTGCATGAGCTTATTATCACTTTGGCTCGGAAAGGAGTTTCTGATGCTCTGCACCCCTTCTGTGGACAGCTGAGCACTTACTCAGGGCGAATGGTTGAGGAGCGGCTCATCTCACCTGTAGCACGTTTGAATATGGCTAGTATAACGGAAGTGTGGGTGGTCCTCTAGGGCACTGCCAAGTTCATTTAATGAGAAGGAAAGACAGAAGACAAATGCACAGAAGCAAAGTAACAGCTTTCCCGAAGCAAGTTGGACCCAGAGCTGGGGGTCCTCTGGGGTCCCCAAGTGGCCTCTCTTTGCCTGTAGTTCTCTACCAGCTTTGTCTCCTGGGAACAAGAGGCCACCATCTTAGGAGCTTGCTTCTACTTTCCCCATTTATTTGAAGTTTGATTCATCACCTGTTTGTTCTGGCATTAAATTCATGTTAATTACTAACATTAGTAATAGACTTTTAATATTTGGCAACTCTAGAGGAAAACATTTAGTAAACTTAAAAAGTTTTATTGAATCCAATCAAAAGTATACAGCTTTGGGATTTTTGCAATCCTAAAATTAATACAGAAATGAAAAGTTAATTCTATGACACTATCTGGACCAGCTTTTTAAATTGTAAAACAAGGAACAAATATACAGTTCTTTTATACAGTGAGTCTGTCCAAGGAAAACTACATTTTTTTTTCTCTTGACTTCCTGTGGGATCCTCATAGCATCTTTCAGATAAAGATTAAGATAGCATTTAAGCTATAGCACGATGAAGTTTACAGCAGAAGCAACGAGAAAAATGGATGCTGTGACTGAGGGGAGAATCGTATTGCTAGAGGATGCAGAAGGGTGGGATTTCGGACCTGGAACTGGAACTGGAACTGGACCCGGAGCTGTTAAGAAGAACACAGTTGTGGACACGTCACTCTATGGTCTGTACTGGGTATCCTCCACCTAGCAGGCAGCGCAGCTGTGTGAGCAGCGGCAGCCCGAATGATAAGCCGACAGACACACAGCCAGGCACTTGTCACATACATGCGGCTTCAAGGTTCCAGGCTACGCTTCCAGATGTCTCGGCACACTGTTCTGGGTCTTTTTTTTCTCAGAATTCAGTTTTTTTAATCTATACAGGCAGCCAAGACAACTATTTTTTGTTCGGGCACACCAGAATTTCTTCACAATTCTCTTTCCATTTCCTTTAGATCATGCGATGTAAAGTTTACCTCAAGTGTCTGGTTTCAAACAGACAGTGCATGTGCTCCTTCACAGGGCTGCCAGTAAACAGCAGGCAACAGATGTAACTGCATCTTAAAACACTGAGCCTGTAAGCTGTGGGGTGAAGGGGTGAGGGCTGGGGCCTGGGTAGTGTTGCCTCCATATGTACAAGGCTTTGGAGGCAGCCGGGTTCCTTTCCTCTGGGCCAGCAGGACTGTCAGGGTGGCTGGTTTTATTGCTTTGGACACCAGTAACTTACACCTTGTTTAAGCAGACAGCTTGGGGAAGGGAGACTTCTCTGGGGGTTCCTCTGACCAGTATAACCAGTCACGGTTTGTACAGGAAGCCAAAAGAAGCAGCAGGAGTTTTCTTGCCAGAGTAGCCAACAGACGTGTGGTCTTGTGGCTAGAGGTGAAAGGGCAGGTCACTCCAGCATCAGGATGGTGCTGCAGACAGGTGGTTTATAGGTGGGCAGAACTGCACCGAGAAGCAGCTCTGAAGTTGTCCATTCTATTTTTTTAATTTTTTTTTTATTATTTTTATTGTTAGGAGCTGGATCCAAAATGCTTGGGGTAGCCTTAGACAGTGCAGTGTGGAGACTTACCCTTTGCAGTTTTCAAGTATGCTTCCAGACACACAAACAAAAATTCCTTTCAGTGTTCATACAACCTGGAGCAGTTTGCCATATAAACCAAGTATATTCTGAAAGTTTTAATTAAAACTTTAATAAAAACTAAACAGTTTTATCTACTGTCTGCTGCTGCTTCGATTTGATCTTATATAGACTAGTTTCATGTATGCCCTTAGCCCAAAATTTCATATAGAATCTGCCTATTAATTTAGGCTTTATACATCGAGACATCTAACTATGGAATATCAGAACATCAGAACATACTGACTCCTTGATGAAAGGCTTAATGAAACATTGTTTTGAGAAAGGATAGCTTGAGAGAATGAAAATGTTCTAAATGCGGTTTCTAGACAGTTAATGGTCATTTAAAGGAAACAGATGCAGGGCTGGAGCGATGGCTCAGTGGTTAAGAATACTTGTTGCTCTTCCAGAGGTCCTGAGTTCAGTTCCCAGGAACCAGATGTCAGCTAACAACCATCTGTAATAGACTCTGATTGCCTCTTCTGGTGTGCTTGAAGACAGATCACTTATATACATAAGATAAATAAATCTTTAAAGGAAACATGCCCTGACCACATCCACATATGCATCTAAATGTTATACTGTTAAGGTGCCTCAAATGCATGCAATATCACCTTTTAATGAGGAAATAATTACCTTGACATTTTTATACTTCAGAGCATTTATCAAAAGGAGGTATTTTTAACTAGGATTGTTGGCCTTTCCTGGACTTCTGTCTTTTGTGAAGGGTTTAATTTTACTGCTGTCTGAAAAACTGCCCCATGAATGTGTATGTGTTCATTAAATGTGAGGTTTGTTTACCAAAAAGAGCTTTTTGAGTGTGTATTGAACTCAGATTGCCAAGCATGAGCCTTCTGTCTCTTGCTTACTGAGTGCTGGCATGTCACAGAAGCTCTGTCGTCTTCTTACAGTCCTGTCAGCCAGAACTGGCACCTCAAGGAGGCCGCTCCTGCATCTGCCCTGTCTGGGGTAGCATGTGCGGAAGTCAGAGGTGATGGACTCATTCGATCAGTCTGCCTTTCAACCCCTGCTCCCAGCTGCTATGCTCTACCACCACAAGGTGTGTGGCTAGCCTTGGAAAACTGACATTGCCGTTTTCTTTCACTGATTCTAGGAGTCCCGGATAGATGGGTGTCAACCTGGCTGTCTCATTTTTACCCTCACCATGCCCTAATGGAGCTCTGCAAGGACTATCTACCTTGATGGGTTAGATAATGCCAGCCTCTGAAAGCTTTCCAGGAGAGGCACAAGTGGCATTGTCCCCAGCCTGTTGAAGAAGTAAGGGCATGCTGATGCAGGACTGGCCTTACATTCTGGAAGGTTCTCATTCCCATTCTCAATAGTGTGTTCTTGCGTCTACCATCACTGTACAGTTCCTGACTTGTTCTGGAAGTACAGCTGGATTCTCCAGTCCAGTATGGAGCCACCTACCCTTTTCTAGGCTTTAGCAACCTGCTCACACAGAAATGAGTTCTCAGCACACACACACACACACACACACACACACACACACACACACAGTGTGTATGTGTGTGTGTGTGTGTGTGTGTGTGTGTGTGTGTGATCATCTCATCTTTCCCCCTCCAACTCCTGCTTCTAACATGAAGATGAGATGTCAGAAACTGTATAGGTCAGATGTCTTTCCCCCAGTCCCTGAGCTATCTGAATGATGACTGTAAAGAACTTAGAATTCCGTGGGCCTCCACCACCCTCCAATGGAAAATTACCAGGCTTTTCATCCAGCAGGAGAGGATTTTCTTCTGTTTGTAGCTCTTTAATTTCTAAATGGAAAAAAAAAAAAACCAAACAAACCATTTTCAATTAATAAAAATGACAGTTTTTACTTTTTTACTACTGTGTGATACATCTGATAGTTTGTGTCATCAGATTCTCCTCGGTCCTAAAAGGTGGAAACATCTGTACTTTAGGATGGGAGGGATCAGTAAGTTAATTGACACAAAGTTACCAGAGGCAGGCAGCAGAGGGGGACTGCTAACACCGGCAGCTCACATTTGTTACCACGCTCAGCTTAGAGGCTGCTTTTCAGACAGCCACGGACTTAGACTGTGAAGACCCCCAAAGAGGGCACTGTGCAAAGGCAGGAAGTGATGTAGGGAAACAAGATGTGCTCACTCTATTATCAATGCTGGTCTGGATCAGTACGAAAGAGTTGCTGGACCTGCTTTCTGTGTCTATGTTCTGAGTTATCAATGACTATGCTGCTTCTGCATGGCCTATTGTTTAAATAGCAGTGTCTGGCAAAGGTCAGAACGATGGATATAATTTAGAACGTGCTTAATTCACGGGGAATGGAGCTCAACAGTAGAGTCCTCACCTAGCATGCAAAGCCCTAGGCTCAGTCCATTGAAGAATTAAGTGAATAGTTAAATATATTAAAGATGGCCATGCCCATAATTAATGAAATCTAGAGAAAAAAAAATCTTTTGTCACTATATGATCCCAGGGGGAAGGATGTGAAACACTGGGTTGTGGTTTTGTACTTCTGTGAGGTTATCTGTGACCAGGGCAGTCACATTTGAAAGACAGCAGTTCTGAGGCACAGAGGCATCGTGACTGTTCAACACCGTCTGATAAAATGTGCCCTCTTGTTCCATCACCCTCAGCAACATAAAGTGCTGAGGCACTTCTGAGGAGCCGCGTAGGGGTCACAGCTGCACACCTCAGCCCTTGGTGCTTGCCCTCAGCTCACACCGCATACATGTTTCTTTCTTTTTCAAGACAGGGTTTCTCTGTGTAGCCCCGGCTGTCCTAGAACTCAGTTGGTAGACCAGACTAGCCTCAAACTCACAGTGATCCACCTGCCTCTGCCTCCCAAGTGCCAGAACTAAAGGCATAAGCCACCACTGCCCGGCACCCCTTATACTTTTCAAAAGGATACACACTTTGATGGTTTGCTCTAAAAAGCAGGATGCATCTGTCATGGTAACTACTGGGGAAAACACCAAGGGAATGCAGGCATTGGGGAAGAAACAAAAAAAGACCAGGTCCTTCAGCCATGTGGTTGTGTGCAAGGTTCTTAGACTTCCAGGCATGTGTTGTGCCTCTGATCTCACGTTGGCATTTTTTGTCTTCTAGTGTGCTAACCACTGCTTATCAGGAAGTAGGAAAAGTTCTGGAATTTTCTTTCCTAAGTAAGAAAAGAACTTCCTGGAGCCTGGGTTGCCTCTGTGTGGAGAGCTCTTTTCAGGACCCTGTGGCTTTGGGAGTTTGATGGCACAGCTCTGGCTCCATGCGCCCTCATGGTGCACGTCCACACCAAACCAGACTGAGTGGCACCTCATGGAGCTGTGCCTGCACCAGCAGAGTAGTGGGTTTTTCTACTCTCGGGTCCTGGATAACAGCTGTGAGGTTTTTGCTTAGCTAGTCTAAGAAGCAGAGTTTCTATAGAGCAACATTAGTTTCAGGAAGGTCTGGCCCCTCTGCAACCTGGGAAGGCTGGCTGGGCACAGCTTCTACAATCTTCTCCAGAAAAAGCTGGTGTGACTGTCTAAAGAGAAACCTTTGAATATCATCCCATGCAAACGTTCTCTGCAATGCTGAGACCAGCTCTCAGGATAAAGAGAAAATGGCCTTACCTGGCATTTTGGCAGAGTCAAGGCTTATCCTACCTAAAAGCAGAAATAAATGGTGGTTGGTGTCCATCATTTACTGGCAGTGCTAACATTCCCCCTTTGTCACCCATCTCTAAACTTTCAATAGGTTGATCATAAATATAACAGCCACAACAATGAAATTCAAATCTGGTAAGCCAGGTTCCTACGATTTAGTACTCATCACTCCAGGTTTGGCTTCCTTTTGTCCATTTTTAGACAGAATAGCACTGAGCTGAAGCCTGCCTGATTTTGCTCCACTCTCTGTAGGTCCTGGCTCTCATTAGGAGCCTTTGTTTATATAAAAACATATAGCATGTGATAGCGCGCAAGCTATAAGAGTGAGAACTACTGGAAACATTGCATCAAATGTCTGATTCACCACATAGAACATCAAAAAACCACCACCACCACCAACAACAACAACAACAAACCAAGACAACAGAACAAAAACAACAACAAAAAGCCCACCTCTCAAAAGTGACATCCCTCTCACCTACAGTGGCTTCATTCACCCCCAAAACTTTCTTAGTCCTAGGAGTCCCTGTGTTTCCTTCCTAACCTGCTAGCTGATCTGACAGAATAAGAAAAAGAGAATTCATTTACCAGGTTCGCCCCTGGTTTTTTATTTCTAAGGCCAAGAATAAGAACGGCCTTGTGTGTGTGCACAGGAATGCCCAGGTCAGGTGAGAGAGGTAGATCCGGTGTGGAAGCCCATGGCTGGAATCCTATTCTTGAGAGGCAGAGGCAGGCAGGTCAGGACTTCAGGATCAAACCTACCACATAGCAAGTTAGCAGATAGCCTGAGCTACATGAGATCCAGTTACAAAGTAAGACGAAGTACTCGGCTTCCAAATTCATTTCGGTTTATATGGGGCTTTGTAGTGAAAAGCTCAGAACTCAAAACTGAGAAGCTGTGGGGACACTGACAAGAGAAGGGGAGACTGGTCAACCTGCTGCAGTGTAATTTACAGTGAGAGCCACAGCTAGTCACTCAGGATAGCTCTGTCGTCAAGCATGCCATTCTTCATTAATGATAAATCAATCCAGGGGCAGCAAGGCAGCTCAGGAGACAAAGACGCTTGCCAGCCAGCCTGTCCACCTGAGTCTTATCTCTGGAACCCATACAGTAAAAGGAAAGAACCAACTTCTGCCAAGTTATCCTCTGACCTCCACGTGTGTACTACAACACAAGGGAAGAGAGAAAGAAAGAAAGGATAAGAAGGAAAGAGTAAAAGAGTAATGGAGAAAATCTATCCAAAGTCTCTGACACAAAGTTGTGTGTGTGTATACATATATATATATACACACACACATTTATATGTTTTCTGGTCATATAAGTAATACATGACAATTGTAAAAACAATAAATATGGAAAATTATTGAAGATTAAAATTAATTTAAGCCTGGTGGTGGTGGCGCGCGCCTTTAATCCCAGCACTTAGGAGGCAGAGGCAGGCGGATTTCTGAGTTCGAGGCCAGCCTGGTCTACAGAGTGAGTTCCAGGACAGCCAGGGCTACACAGAGAAACCCTGTCTCAAAAAAAAACAAAAAAAAAATTAATTTAAAAAGCTCAGATCTAAGATACTTTGTAACATTTTTGGCATACTTATTTTTAATCATTTTGCATATTTTTATATATATATGCATTTTAATAGTTATATATCCTTTGTGGTACATCTTTTTTTAAAAAAAATTATGGTATTAGAGATTAAACCCAGGTTTGGGGAGGCTAATTTTTTGTTTGTTTTCTGTTTTTAATTTTGAGACATGGACTTTCTTTGTATTCCAGGCTCCCCTCAAACTTGTCACCCTCCTGCCTCAACTTCCCAGGGTGCTAGGACTGTAAATTGTACCACCACAATTTTTTTTTATATTGATGGTTCAGTTGGTAAGGGAGCTTGCCACCTGAATTCAGTCCTGGGGAAGCCACTTAGAAGTGAGAGCCAACTCCCACACGTCGTCTTCTGACTTCCACACACATACAATAGTGTAATAAAAGAAATACAAAATAGGTTTCAAATGTCATCTTTTTCATGCATGCGTGTGATGTATTTTGATCATATTCATCTCCTGTTACCCTTTCTTATTTCCCTTTCATGAGTGTATGTGTGTGTGTGTGTGTGTGTGTGTGTGTGTGTGTGTGTGTGTGTGTGCTTGTCCACAACTGGGTATTTTTCTGACTCTGTAAGACTGACTGGGGCCTGTGGGACAGGACTGCAAATCCCAGCTGCTCAGAAGGCGGAGGAAAGATAGCTGAAAGTTAAAGCCTTGAACTACAAAATGAGTTCAAGGCCAGCCAGTCTAACCAGACCCTGTCTGGGTTTGGGTTTTTTTTTGGGGGGGGGGGGCAAGGGGAGAGGAGGGTGTTGGCTATGTTTGTTTAAGACAGGGTGTCCCTATGTAACCTTACCTGGCCTGGAACTTACTATAGAGACCAGACTGTCTTTGAACTCCTAATAGATACCTGTCCGTCTCTGCCCTCCAAGTGATGGGGTTAAAGGTGTGCACCATCCTACCCAGCTCAGACTCTTAAAGTTAAAACTAAAAAATAAAAAGAGGGCTGGAAATGTAGCTCAGTGGTGCAGCAATTGCCTAGCACATTCGAAGCCTGGCTTCAGTCCTTGTCCTGAAAACTACCCCTGCTGGTAGCGCTTCTAGACGTGCTTCTGAGAGGCAACAGCTTTATGCTTCAGTTTCTGTGTTGTGCTAGTTTCCAGGTTATAGCTGGGTTGAAGGTATGATCATTTTTAAGGTTAGTGACACATATTCTTAAATCAACCATTAGAAATTTTGTTCCAGGGGCTGGGGATATATCTCTGCAATAGTATGCTTACCTAGCTTGCAGGGGGCCCAGGGTTTGAGTCCAGGCACCATGGAAAAAAAAAGAAAATACAAAAGTGTTCCAATAATCTCTCCAGTAACTTGAGAACTTTTCTACCCTAGCACTATTAAGATAATAACATCTTTAAAAATAAAAACTTTGAAGCTGGGGGGACGGCTGAATGGATAGCATCTGACATGCATGCCTAAGTCCACAGAAGAGCCAAGTGAGTGTCATAGCTAGCCTATAGTCCCTTTGCATGGTAGGTGGAGATGGAGGATCCCCAAACCTGCTGGATTGCTAGACTAGCAGCATGGGAAAGCTTTGGGTTCACTGTGAGAGATCCTGCCTCAGTACACACAGTGATCTTGGAAGACACTTGGTCCCAGACTCTGGCCCACATAGGCATGTGCATGCATGTACACATTTACATACATAGCATGCCTGCACACATGCAAACAAGCATACATGCACACATATGTACACTCACACAGAAAAACACTTATTTTTACGTGTGTGTGTGTGTGTGTGTGTGTGTGTGTGTGAATATAAGTGTTCCCCTTGTGTACAGGTGTCTGGTGAGGCCAGAAGGCATCAGATCTGCTCAACTAGAATTACAGACAGTTGTGAGCCACCTGATGGATGGATCCTTTAAAAGAGCAGCAAGCCATCTCTCCACCACCCTCCCCTTTTTTTTAAATTAAAAACTTTGGAGTAAGTTATACTTTGGAATGTACTTATCAAATGGACATGGGTACACATGCTACTCAGGTACACATAAAAAGAATGATTTTAATTTAGGAAAAATAAATGCTATTTGTTTTATCAACAACACTGGGTCATACAAGTTTGCAGAATCATTAGTCACACTGTTCTCTGCTTTCTGGGATGACCTTAAGACTGCCAGACAATAGGCACAGGGGATGTAGCTTGTTTTTTTTTTTTTTTTTTAAATAATTCAATCAGATAGATCAAACTAGTAAGCTAAGATGGGCTCTGGCTTCTCCTCACTTCCTACCACCCACTTATAGCTTACAAAACATAAAATCCCAGAGTATATGAGAATGTCTTACCAGAGTCTTCAAGCGTCTGACTGTCCAGATCTAAGTCACAAACAAGCAGAATGCATCAGTTTTAACAAGAGACGGAAAAGAACTGACCACAACAAACCAGGAGGCGCATCTAGTGTCTGCTGCTAGTGAGTGTAAGTGGCACCTAGAGTCTCTGTGAGTGTTGGGTAAAGGTCTCCAAGCTTCCCTGGTGCCTCCACTTAAGTAAATCACCACAGAAGGGAGTGTCAAGGAGACAGAAAAAAATCTCTACTTTGAACAGCTGCCTAAGGTCCTGTGCAATGGTCATAATTTGTGAATGCAGAGAGCCAGTAAGAGGGGCTCTAGGTGAGTCCTCGGGGTGTCAGCAGCTGTGCCTCTGTGGGGACAGTAGACATCTTTCCCAACAGAGAAATGGTGGCACATTTAAAGGCAAGTTTTTTTTGTTTTTTTTTTTTTTTTAATTCTCTCTGTTCAATAAAGAACTAATGTCAATCCAAGACCAAGAACTTAAATACAGATGGTTTGTCCGAGTCTCCACATATGGAGACTTAGAAATATCTAATCACCCCTTTAGTTTAATCAAACAATTTGGAGCAAATTAAGAGTAGACAGAGAAGCGCTCTTTAGGGCACTGCCTGGTGGGGAGGCCATTGTTAACCAGATCCACGTGGGCTTCACGAATGCCCTCCATGGCTTCTTCTGACCGCTTGTCCAGCAGACCCCCTCTCCCACAGCATCCAGGGAGTGAGGCTGAAGAGCTTAATTATTGCAAACGCTGGTCCTAAGTCCTCACTAACAGGCCTTATAGCTCATAGCCGAGATGCCATATCATAAGCACACTTTTGAGATGGCTTGGACTTGTATCTTCCCAAAGAGTAATCCTAATTAGCTCCAAATAAGTGTAATTCAATGTGTTCTCAACTTAGGTTGATTGCACTCTGTGGATACACTGGTCTGTCTGCTTGGGAGTGGCACATATGCTGACAATTCTTTTTTAATCTAATTTTTTTTCTTATTCACTTTACATCCTGCTCACTGCCCCCTCCCGATAACCACCCCCCCACACACACACACAATCTTTCCCGAATCTCCCCTCCTCTTGTCCTCTGAGCAGGTGGGGATTTTAATTTACCTTTGAATACTTGTGTCAGCTGCACCAAGACCAACAGTGGAATACAGACCTACACATGCCGCAAAGACAGCCTTGAGAGAGCAGCTCTGCAGGTACCCCCTGCTTTACTCCCCCAGAACATTTACTGCTCAGAGGACCACAGAACAAATGCAGAGGAGGAGGGCATTTCCTAAGCTCATTGTTTCCCTCCCTCTTTTGGATCGGCCATGTGACTGTCTTCACTCAGGCAGGAGGTGCATTTGCCAAAGAAAGAGCGATTAAACATCCTTGCTGGGCGGTTTGTTGAATTGTATACTCACCGGGGTTGTAGAGATATCTAGGGTCAATATATTCTGAAATACAAATACATTTTCATCCATGTTACTGTGCCCAGGAGATGCAATGCCAATCATATATATATATGCTATATTACACAGCAATGCTTGCTATATAAGCATTCGAGCCATGTGGTTATAAGAAGCAAGAGATTTCAATTCAAGGACAAGGCAATAGACTTTTTTTTTTTTTTAACCTGAAGAATAATGCATAGAAAAGCTAGCCAGGTAGATGGCTAGAAATGGACTCTTGTTTTCAGACATTTAAACGAACAAGTCTTCCCAGCAATTCCCTGGTAACATTTTTTTTTTTTTTTTTTTTTTTTTGGCACTTTGATAGCACGCAACCTACTTGATGATGTTGAGCCTCAAAACACTTAACATTTCCTGGGTACCTTCCCATCTGTCCCACCATCTCCTGGTAGTCACCTTTGCTCTATCTTCCTACTTCCCCCGCCGCCAAGTAAGCAGAAGCAGACCCCATCACAGCTCCACTAGGTCTGAAGCCATCCACCCCACTCTTCTATGACTCTCTCTGATCTTACTTCCTGAGATGACCAAATATAAGAAGTAGAGTCTAGCTATTTGCATAGGGGTTACATGGGAAATGACTGATGCTGTGAGGGCCTTCACCAGTCCTAAAGCTCCTGTAAGGCAGGACTCAGTGAGACTGGCATGTCCCCACCTGCCTGGGACAAACAGTATTTGAGAATACAGCCACAGGCAAAGATCAGGATCTGCTTTCACAGAAAAATAGAAATGAGAGTCTGTCTTTAACCAGCCTGTTCCTCATTAACTCACTTTGCAAAGCGCCCTGTGTACGGTTGTTTTGCATCTCCCTTTAGCCAGCACTGTAAAGAAAGCCATCTTTACATGTCTGAGACGCTAGCTGCCAGAGTCGGCTATTTACACCAAGAAAAGGAGACAGAGAGACACTTGCCTAGAATGTCCTAGGATGTTTCGTAGACTGCCTGGTGGTCTTCAGATAACATTAAAATGTGGGATAAGGTCTTGACGGTAAAATGCTTTAATTGAAAGTGGAACAGTGTTTACTTTGCAGAGAAATAGTGTGTTGGTTAAAGGGTTAGAGGCACTGGCCTAGGAGATAAAAAGTCTATGTCAAGGATATCCCAGCAGAAATGGGACAAGCACACTGTGAGATGCAATGACTGTCCGTCCAGCCAGGTGTGACTCATCAGGACCCTGCTTCACACCTTCTGTTAAAGCCCCTTCGAATACCAGAGATGAACCCCAAACCGCACTCTCCATCTTCTCAGGGTGTTGAGTAAACCTGGTTCTCTTCCTACTAACTCTCCATTCCCCGATGTGGACTTTAGAGTGGAGAGCTAATGGGATTTAAAGCCACCAACAAAAGCACATTTTAGCCTTAAGAGGTGATGGCTGACGGTGGCTGATATGGGCAGCAATAGCAGAGTTTGACCCATAATTAAGAGGGGAAAAAACAAACAAACAAACAAATCAAAACTAATAAAATTCCCATGACTGAGATGATCATCTAGACACATCTTACCTGGGTTTGCGATACAATTTTCAGTTTTTAGACCTGAAACACAAAGATAAAATTTTAGACATGACCTAAGTTTCAAATGATCTGTGGTTATTGGTAATCTAATCTGTAAATGCCTAGTTTCTCAGACCCATACTTTACTGGGATGTGAAGTTTCAGGAACATAGTTTTATCTTCACAGAACAGCCACAACCCTGTGATATGAACTGAGACAAAGCACAAGCTTCACCCAGTCTTCGACATAAAGATCCCCACCCTTTGGAGACAAGAGATCTAAATCATATTTGCAAGACCTTTTAACATGAGCAAAGAGTCTCTTATTTGTATCGAAAAAGAGCTGGTATCTTCCCAAACACAGCTCAGTGTGTGAAATGATCTACAGTCCTGAGAGACTCAGAACATGGCATGAAACAGTCAGTGCTTCAGGTGGCTCCAGACACTGTGTGGCTGATGCCACAGGAAGTTGTTACCAACACTCCAGTGCTTGTCCCTAAGCAAGACAGAGAAGGACTCTGCCAGCCTGCCTAACATTAGTAGGTCAGTGAGAAAATATGAAGATGTTAGTGTAAGCCATGGAGGGTGGCCCAGGTTCCCATGGAAGTCTGAATGCCTTGGTCTCCTCTCTGTATCTGTATGATTCATTGGTTGAATGTTGAGGTCTACTTACCCAAGGACATGCCCCTTAGAGACCTGCTCCACAATGACTCCCACAATGACTCATGTGCTCTTCTAAAATCTACTTTCAAATCTCGTATCATGTTTAGAATTTAAACCAGAAATGCAAGTAACTTGGTCTGGTTTCCACATGTCCAGGATATAACAGGTCTGTTAGAATCTTGTTGATGTCTGTGATGGTGCTGTCAGTTCGAGAGAACCTAGAACTATCTGGGAGGTGGGCCTCTTGTCGGTAGTGGGTTATGCTAATTGCATCACTGGAGATGGGAAGACCTGCCCACTGTGGGTGGCACTCCCTGGCTAGGACTGTGTAAATGGGAAAAGGGAAACAGTGCTTAATCACCTGCTGCCCTGACTTCCCCACCATAATTGGTAGTCTAGAAGGTTGAGCCAAAATAAACCCTTCCTCACTCAGGTTGCTTTTGTCAGAGTATTTTACCGCAGCAATGGGAGGAGAAGCTAAGTCACACTGTAATGCAAAGCACTCTCATTCAGCTAAAACTGAGAACAGTTCTGGCAACTACTTCCTGCAATTTGGTCTCAAGCAGGAGGTGACGACCCCACCTCACCTGGAGTTAAACAGAATTAGGGAAAATGTGGATGATACTAGATTTTCAAGGCACAAGGGGGGGAAACAGACTAGGAAAACAGGAAAAGGGATATGGAAAGGGAGAGAGAGACTTTCATCCTCACCTACATGGACTCAGCTTATTTGTTTCTGAGTCAAAGGTTTCCATAGCGCTGACTAGATCCTGCCTTACACAGAAGTGACACTAACCTGTCATAAACAAGTCTGTCTCGACAGCTAGGTATCCAGACACAGGGCTCATAGGGTAAAGTACTTGACAGCGAGGCCCATGTGAAGATTGAAGAACAGAGGCAACTCTGGAAAGTTGTCCTGACCTCTGTGGCACAGATGTGGCACGCACGCCTTCCCCCAGTCACGCGCACACAATGGTGATTTTAAGAGGACGCCTCGTGAATCATGCTCATCATCATTCGTTATCTTTTCAAATAGCTGCCCAACGGTTACGCGTATCTGATTTGTCTTGTATTACTTGAAATAGACAAGACATCCAGGTAGTCCCTGTAGCCTAAGACCCTGTGAGCAGACGTATGGCATGAAGAGGCACTCCAAACTGAGATCTCAGACACTGCAACATCCTTTCCTCCCCTTCACTCCAACAACTAGCTCAATGGAGTCCTGCTTGAAAATAGCACAGTTCGATGATAAACTGTCAGTTTCTGGAGTGAATAAAAACAATCCTGCATCGATGTGCTGGAATAGTGTTAAGTGTTCTTTGCCTCAGAACGTGCTGGGAGGAACTACAAATGGTGATCCTGGCGTGGGGGACATGAAACAGACTGCCACATGCATGCATCTGGCAGCATGGATGCTCTTTGCCATGTGTTCACTCTACTGAGACACTCAGAGCTGCATTCCCGAAGAGAAATCTATCTTCAGTGTTTCTCCATTGACACTCCCGTGAACTCTATGAGATACAACTTGTGAGCTCCGTCTTTATATAAACATGGATGTGCATGGCTACATCTGAAGAAGTCACTCCGAGGCTGGTGAAGCACAGGAAGCTTCAGAATTGTCTCTCCTGCACTGGTGGATCTGTGAGTGAGTCTTCCACAGGAGAGAAATCATCTGGAAAGGACCAGGCTGCCAAATGAAAACTCCTACAAGCCAAACCCATCTGGCTGGATCTGGGGGAACACACATGTAACCCCAGCATGAAGGAGAAAGCACCCGCCCTCCTTACATAGTGAGACTTTATCTCAAAGCAAAACAAACACATGAAACAAAAGCCACTAAAAGAAAACCAACTGAGTCTAGTTTCCCAGAGACTACCTCTTCAGTGCTGAAGGCTGTCTTCCAGCTGTTTGTTACCTGGATTCATTCAAGCTAATTTCTGCCTTGACTGAGTCCCCAAGCACTTAGGAGTCAGGAGCTGGAGGAAGAGTGTGCTGTTGTGTGTATACTTGCTTAGTGTGCAGGAGCCATTCAGACAGCCCCTGCTTTTAACTCAGCAAATAAAAACATATTCCATAAAGCCTCAGGGAGTCACAGGAACCAGACCAGAAACACCTGTTCACAAAAAATGACATCTGATGGGTCTGATAAATATTCTCTTCTCCAAGATATCCCATAGATAGAACTCATTGTTATAGACAAAGGACAAAGTGTCTTAGTTAACTAAGACTGTATCCCACCCATAGCCATGCAAATGAGCTAAAAAACAGACCCCTTCCACCAAAAACCTGGTTAAAAGTGCTAAGAGAGCTTCCTCAAAGAATAGCGGCAAGCTGCCCCTGGACACTCCACCCTCAGCAACTGTGAGGGACGACGTATGTTGTAAGTTACTACATTTTACAACAGCAGTTTTCAGCCGTGATGCCTTTGGGGGCAGAATGACCCTTTCACAGGTCATAAGACCATCAGAAAACACAGATATGTACACTATGATGCACAACACTAGCAAAATTACAGTTGCAAAGTAGTAGCAAAAATAATTTTATAGTGTGTGTGTGGTGGGGAGTCACCACAACATGAGAGCTGCATTAAAGGGTCACAGTACTAAGAAGGTGGAGAACCACTGTTTTTGAGTATTTTGTTATGTGGTAAAGGATAAACTAATGCAGGTTGAAGGTCAACTTTTGGTTTATTTGTCTAGGACTCGGATCAGCTATTCAACAAAGCACTCACCTACCTACTGATATAAAGTTATTTTTTATAGACACATTAAAGTCTTTATGCAGTTACTGTAAGTAAAGAAATCACCCAATATATCCAGTGCAGCCTTACTTGATCAACAGAAGGGCTATGAGGAGAGCTGGAGCTTCCTGAAGAGATTCTGCCTATGAGGAGAATCCTAAACTCATGTTCTGAGCTGTGGCCACTGTGCCTCACAGTCTGACATGCAGACTCTAGACCTGCCTGGCCAGGCCCTGAACAGGGCACGCTGACTCCTTACACCAATCGTCCAGCGTGCACTTCCTTCTGTCCGTCATCTCTGCAGCTTCACCCTCAGACAATAGTGATAATCTAATCCAGGCAGCAAGGGTCTGGGAGGACCCTTGTTACACAGGGTTTGTTTCTTTCAAATTGTCCTAGGTGTCAACTTACAAGGGTGAGCTGTGGGTCACTTCCCACCTTCCTCACTGCACGAACTGATGTTGGATCTCAGATAGTTTCCAACGACACAGGAGCCTCCATGCTCCCAGGAAATGCTCACAAGTAGCAATTAGAAACAACGAAAATTGTATTTAATAATCACTCTGGTCTGGGTGGAAGTGTGTTTGTTTTCTGAATACAGAAGGAATACATGCATGTCCTCTGCCTATGTATCCTTAGCCCCAGGGCAGATGTGTAAGAAATAAATCTGGACAGCCCAATAAACTCATCTTCTTTTTGTCTTTTGATGGCTTAGCAGGGATCTGGCTCAGCATGCTAGTGTCCAAAAACAGGCTTACGCCAGTGACCAGGGCTCAGTGCTTCTCTCACCTAACAAGGCCTGTTTTCAACTAGGGAACATTTAGTATCTCCTGCTTCCCTGACTCTGGAAGTATGTAAAGCATCACTCAGACCTCCTCACTGGACAGGACCATGGCTAAAGCGTTTATGCTCAGTCTATCATTAAGATGGTTAGGGCTTAGGTCTGTACGCTGTTTCTCTGCTCTGTTACTCTGTTTCTCTGAAGATTCGCACTGCTAGGCCATGAGGCATTCTACAGCCTGGGCTTTCCTCAGGAATTCATGACTGATTTATAGCTTCCAATCCAGTTAGAGTTTTCCAATGTGGTCACTCTTAGTGATAAGGAGTTTAAGGAGTTTAGTCTGATTACACAGCTGATGTTCCATCATAACTAAGCTGGTTGACCTGCTCTCTGAGGAAGGAAAAGGTGTTTATTCTTTCCCTCTATGGTTTTGGGTTCATAGCAAGACCAACCAGGAGTTAGTCCTTCATTTCCTAACAAATGGAACTGGTTTGTTGTTGCTTGTTTGTTTTTAGCTAGCCAGTTTTTGTAAGGTCCACACTGGATTTTTAAATGAGAAGTCATAGGTAAGTTTCAACGGTGACACAGGACTTTGTCTAGCATGCTAAGTCTAGAAACATTGCCTTTTTTCATCTAGAATCATAGTTTTTGTTGTTGTTGCTTTTGTTTGTTTTCCAGTGCTGGAAGACGGACCCCAAGGGCCTCTCGCTGGCCAGCAAGTGTTCTATCACTCAGCCACACCTACAGCCGGCCTAAGGAAGCCTGGGACTGTGCATTCCCATTGGTTATCTCTAGATGGCAGCAGAGGACTCTAGGTTAGGTCAAACCTGGAGCTCAGCAGCAGCAGCAGCTGCCTTGGACAGTGCTCTACAAACATGTGGTAGCTGTGAGCTCTCCCAGAGCCTTCCTCTGTGGCTGAGTTGAACACTAACCTGTGAAATGCCCCACCCCCATACCCCACTCCCTTCCTCATTCTCCCTTTACACAGGCTTACAAAGTGTCATGAACATCTCCAGCCCCTGGTTTACTCAGAACCAACTCAACATTTGTTGTGTCTTTTGTTTTATCATTATTCCAGTCACAAACCTGAGATCCATGGGGTTCACTGCCCACCGCAGCCCATCGACCAGGCACTAGTTTATAAACATGGTTGGCAGCCGGAGCTTTTATATAACCAGGACCTCCATAAATGGTATTTGCCTGCATGCATCAGGGGCACCAAAATAGGTATGATTTCTACAGTCCAGCTGACTGTAGACCAGCTGCGACTGGGTTCCTGACTGTGTGGTGCTAGAGAAGTTAAACACACAGTGGGGCAGGAAGGAGGCCATGGCTTATATATAGTGTTTGCTCATCTCCATGTTCCCTGTTCCTACACGGTTCAACTGTTACCCAGTGGTCAACTGAAGATTA
Source organism: Rhabdomys pumilio (assembly GCA_030674055.1). Classification (NCBI taxonomy): domain Eukaryota; kingdom Metazoa; phylum Chordata; class Mammalia; order Rodentia; family Muridae; genus Rhabdomys; species Rhabdomys pumilio. Next base: position 98,348,094 of record JANHMN010000006.1, on the reverse strand, counting down.
CAAATAAATATTCCTGAGAGAGATGGGGGGTGGCATTCACAAAATTTCTAATATAGCATACTGTTATCATTATTCTATTATCACTAAACTCTTGGTGTACCTAATTTATAAATCAAACTTTATCATAAGTATGGCTGTATAGAAAAATACCCAGTACATGTAGGATTTGGTATAATCCATGGTCTCAGGCAACCACTGGGGGTCTTGGAACACTCCATCGTCATGGATAAGGGAGAAATAAATTCAGCCCTGGTCAATTTTAAGTCATTGTTATGTGGGAGAAACAAGACAAGGGTTCAACTCTGGTATAAGCTGGCTCTAGCTGGCCTGGTTTGGAGTCATGGCCAATAGAGAGAGGGTGAAAGAGCTGAATGCTCTTTAATACAATCTGCTCGTTTGTGTTGACATCGCCTCAAGAAGAATGCTCAGAAATCAGATGCAGCCTGAATGCAGATGAGGAATGTGGCAGGTGAGGTGTCCGGAGTGATTAAGGAATCATCTGCTCCCAACATATCGGAGGCAAGGAGGTCAAACTGTAAGGCCCTTGGAAACCTGCACCCTTGGCACTGCGAGGGCTGCATGGCTTCTGCTGTCCAACTGCAAGCATGTCAGCATCCTGACTGAGCACACTGTCTCCTTGGCACTGTCCTACCTGTCCCACTATCCTACCCGCCCTTTTATCTCTTTGTACACTGGGCACATTGAGTCAAGGTCTAAAGTCTTCCCTGTCTCTGAGGCCATTAGACCCCCACAGTAATGGTTCAGTTTGATAGGTACAGAGACCCAAAGGCCAGCTCCGCATCGTGTGTGTGTGTGTGTGTGTGTGTGTGTGTGTGTGTGTGTGTGTTTTCAGAGAATGCAAGGTGGTGCATGCAGCAGGGAAGCAAATGAGGGGTCTCTTCTCTCCAGTAAAGGGCTGGAGTCAGAGGTACAATGAAGACGTGTGGCAGAACTTTTGCCTTCCCTAGAAGTAGGTGGATGGTCAGTCCTTCCATGTCTCTCTTGGACGCTGACTCACAGTGCTTCAAGGGAAATGACAATGCAAACACGAATCCTTAGACCAGTGGAACAAAGAGATAGCCTGGGTTACCAATGCTACAGAGGAGCTGTGGAACCTGACAGCCTAGCCTTAGTCAATAAGAACAGTTAGGCTTTCTATCAAGGTTGAGACAAATGTGAAGAGCATGATCCTTAGGATGCAAAGCGAGCTCTTAACACTAACCCAGTACTCTCGGAGACAGGGTCTCATTTAAGTTCCCAGGCTGGCCCTGAACTTCACACTTCTGCCTTGGCCTCCTAAGTAGGTGGGATCACAAGACTGCGCCACTGGTCCAGCAACAGTAAAGACGTCTTAAATGATACGTGGTATACGAGGGCTGAATACTCTATTGGGAATATTTAGACTACGTCTAAAAAAATTTAAATCCAGAAAGAATGAAAGCATGCTATTCACTTACAAACTTGGAAAGCCCAGCTTAAATTTAGAACGGATGCCCGATGCGTGGAACCGGATGGGGTTGTGTTTACTGCCTGACTTGTTGTGCGAATTCTCAACGCCCGCACTACTGACATTTTGGACCAAATAAATTCTTTGTTAGGACAGGGTCCTAAGCATTGTTTAGCCATACCTGGCCAATAGCAACGGCACCTCTTCCTACGTTGTGACAACAAAAATGGTTCTGACCATTGTGAAACCCTGCGGGGCAAAATGGGCTTTGCTTTCCAAAGCTGTTCTGTCATTTCATGTCAGCAATGAAGTTCAGGTATTTATCTGACAACTGAGTTGTAGATGAAGAAACAGTGTTTGCTATGAGGCTGAAAACTGCCTCGCAGACACCGGTCGCTCTCTTGGACCTGTGTGCGCCCCACCCCTTTCCTCCCAGACAAACCGGGATCATGAGAGATCACTTACCCCCGAGGAATGCACACTCATAGTAGCTGCAGGTACTGTTTATACTTTGAAGAATAATGTCATCACCGGTCCCTTTCCTCGACACTTGAAAAACCTCACTCAGAGGTATTAAAACAACTTCTTTGTTTTCTTTATTAAGAAACTTTCCCACAGCAACTCCAAAGCAGGTCTGGATAGTTAGCACCCGTTCATCGTCAGTTGTCTCGGGTTTGGATGAATACGCCAATGTGAAGTTGCCCAGCCTGGCTTGGTTTTGCTCTCCGAATGTGAACGAAACGTCTGGGATCCTGCTGTACACCATGTTTTTGTAACTCTCCTTGCAAGGTCGTCTCAGCAGCTGCAGGGCTCTTACCAGGTAAAAATGAAAAGCCTTGAACGGAAAGTTATAGATGTACCGTCTTCGGGACAGCCCAGCCATCTTCACAGCACTGTTGAATGTGTGGTAAAAGGGAGTCTGCTCCTGGGCCTCAGTCACGTAAGCCATCAGAGCTATTCCATAGGCATCCTCGAAGTTCTTAGGGAGGGAGATCTTAGCCTTCCGCGCTTCCCACTGAATCCCTGCATTGTCCCACACAGTCCGCAGGAGCGCATCGTTTGCCCACTCCTCCCTGTGTATCTGCGGGATATACTTTATTTCCATTCTGTTGTAGCACTTCAGGTATTCATCGTCGAATGCATTTTCTGCCATGTCTAACACTTCTGCCTTCACCTTCAGAGCAAAAGGAAAGGACCACTCTTGAAATCACACATTTACTGGATAAAAATTTCTCTTACATTAGTGTGCCCACTCTCCCATGTCCTTATAATTACGAATTACATCCCATTGTGTGGATAATGGAAAGAGTGCATGTCGGTGGAGAGGTGTGGGTAGCAATTCTCCATGTAATTCACTCACCTGATCTGGGTGGAGGGGAAGAGACTGAAGCCAGTCTAGCCCAGGCTGGAACAGTGTCCTTAGCTACATTTCCTCCAACTCTTAAGACCGTTTTTGTATGATGCAAAGTACCATGTATAAAACACTGCATGTGGTAGAAAATATATCATGACAAATGTCACCTTCCCTGGACACAGCCCTTTTCCTTTAAAGACAAGGAAACTAAGACACCCAGACCTCTCTTCTACCTTTTTCTTTAAAGATTCCGAGGCAGTATTTGTATTTGACCCCAGACACTCTGGTTTCAGAGCCTTGCCTTCTTCACCAAAATGTTCTGTTGCTTCTAAAAAAATTAGAATGTTCCTCTGATGGAGCCCACTGACATTTATGTGGTACTTTTCAAAGAGTCTAATTTTGCTAAACAAAAGGAAACACTTTACCCATGAAATAACTAAGTGGGCTAGCGCCAGAGACTGCTGACTGACCATGGGAGCTTCTGCTTGGGCTCACTGAGACCCCCTGCACTTCCGGGTTTGTAGGTCAGTTTCCTGACATGGGGATTTGAGCTTCGGAGATCAAGTCACTGCAATCTCAAAGTTACAAAATGCACTCTGCTCTCTAGCACAGAATGTACCAGAGTTCAGCCTGAGTGCCAAAGCTTGATTTATCTTGAAGACAGAAATATAAGGTATCAGACCTGAAACCACCTCCCACATTCCTCCCGCCGGATCAGAATCGAGCCAACATGTTCCTGCCTTTTCCTTATGTCTCACAAAGCAGTTTTCACATGTCTAATTTTAGACAGCAAGCCTTTCTGGCCAGACACCCTAGCTGATTGTGTGTTCTGTACAGTGCGTGCCTTGTAGTGGCACAGCTCCTAGGACCGTCACCATTGAGGACAAATGAATGAACAGGGAGGAGCAGGTACGGAAAATTGGGTGAATGAGCTGACAATGACTTCCTCTGACATAGCCACCTAAGCAAAAGCTCACAGCGATGAAATTCAGCTACTGAAAATTCATTTCAAATACGTGGAAATGACCTTGGTGTTTCAGAAGAGAAACCAACTAATGAAAAAAACATTAATAAAAGAAGTATGATAAAATGATGTGTTGCAAACCAATACTTAAAAGGTAAATTAAAACCACACAAGGTGCCACTTCATACCCACCAGGATGAAAACAATAACCAGAACAAAAACCAAGGGCAAAGCAGGAAAATCACAAGCAAACAGGAGGCAGCAGAACTGGGGCCCTGATTCATGCTGGATGGAGGGTCACCAATATAAAAGGCACTTTAGCAGTACCTCAGGGAGCTCAACTTGAAGTTACCATATGTCCCAGCACGACTCTAGAAATGCAGCAAGTGAAGCATGTGTTCACAATAATGTGCAGTCCTGCCATGCAGAGTAGCACAGTCCTGGCTAATTCTTGTTCACTTATGTAGGTAGTACTGGGTGCACAACTACATATGGAAGTGTAGCTGATCATTGGCTGCTTTGTGGGCTCTTCTTTCTTTCACCCTTACCCACCCCTTTTCTTCCGCTCCTTCAACCCCCTAACACTCAAAAGGAAAGAGAAAAGGATAGAGGGGAAAGAAGGCACCATCATCATTAGACTACTTCCTTATGAATAGGGCATTGAGTTCCTTGAAGTAAGTTTGATCTTTGAGGTCAGGATATCTAATTTCTTCTTCTCCTTGTTTCTGCTTTGCTCATGACTACTTAACAAACCATGGTCAACAGCAACCAACCAACAACTTACCCTGCCTCTCGGGGCCCTAGCATTTAATATACTCTCAGAAAAGTCCCCAGAATTCCCAACATCACACAATCACAGAAACTATCCGCCGCTGGTAAAATCATGCCCCTGCTAGAGCAAGAGGTAAGTCATGAACAACGGTTGTGGACAGTCTGAAGCAGCCCCATAACCCCAACGGTTGTGGACAGTCTGAAGCAGCCCCATAACCCCACACCTGGAATTAAAATGAAAACATGCCCTTATAGTATTTCTGTGGTGTTTAAAGAAACCAAAATTCCAAACTGTCACTACATATAAGTGCTAGATATACAAGGAAGTCCTGCATAAGGCTAGCAAGAATGCTTCTATGCATCCCTAGAGAGCAATAAATATACGAGAGAATGGAAAACATTCACACAGAAACCCATACACAGATGTTCATGGCAGTACTATTTATAGTTGCCATAAACTGGAACAATCCAGATGCCTGACTGATAAACAAGATGTGGCCCAATCCCGTGATGGTGCTAGTGTTCGTTAATGAAAAGAATGAAATCCTAACACGTGCCACAACCTGGGTGGGCTTTGAAAACAGTATGCTAAGCCAAAGACACTGAACACAACAGACCATATGCGGCAGGATTTCACTCTGCTGAAATGTCCACACACCTCTCTGGTTATCAGAAAATGAAGAAAGAGGGGACTGGGACTGACCTCCAGTATGCAAAGCGCCTCTTCAGAGCACAGCGGAATGCTTTGCGACACAGTTACTACGAGACAACATCGGAAGGACGCTATAAACCGAATCAGGTGTGTGCTTTGAAATGTTTTAAGAGCATCTCAACTACACATCTTAAGTAAATGAACCAAATAACACAATGTGCAGTCAACAGAGTATCCGATGATGATGCTGTAGATTTCTAAAAACTCTAAAACTGGATACAATGTTTTCAATTTAAGCAGCTTAAAGAAGGCAAATGAGATACCTGCTTCATACCACACATAAAATGTGTTACAGCATATATATATATATATACATACACATACATACAGGGTATTTTTGAGACAGGGTTTCTCTGTGTAGCCCTGGCTCTTAGAACTCACTCTGTAGATCAGGCTGACCTCAAACTCAGAAATCCGCCTGCCTCTGCCTTCCACGTGCTGGGATTAAAGGCATGTGCCACCACTGCCCAGCACAGCTTTTAAGTATTGAATTGCAAAGAACATGACAAAATTTCTGTCAGTAAAAAGATAACAAGTGAATAGCTGTGACTTAGTTTACTAATAAACATGGACTCAAATGCTGTGGCATTATTTGGAGAACACATGATACGTCCAGAATATTTATTGCCACGGAAGTGCTGTGCAGTATTAGCTTTAGGCAAGGTCAAAAGTACCATATACAGTATGGATATATTTTTAATTAAATTATACATAAAGAGAGAGAAGCCACGTAGGCTATCTACACTGTCCCTCTGAATGAGGGAGTTTGTGGTTGAATTTTTCTGTCTACTTTACTTTTTTAATTTTCAAACTTTCTACACTTACCACATGTGAATCTGAAAAAATGAAGGAAAAGCAGCTTACAACAGTTAATTTGCCTCCCTGGCTCCTCTCAGTGCACAGAGATGCCTCAGGCAGTGTTACGAGGCCCCCATCCCAGTGAGCGCATGCTTCCCATTTCCTACATTACCTGGAAGATGTCCATTAGAACCATGGCTGCCAGCAGCATGGTGACCATTTCAAAATGTCCCATCTTCATTTTTCCCTTCTAGATTAGAATGAAAAACTTTAAGTCAGTAGACTTAACAAAGAGGGTTTAGGGAAACAGCACAATAATATGATGCTATATATATTTTTCATTCTGGATAGATATTGTAATGGTTCAAGTGATTATCAAATACATTCCTATGACTATAAGAGGCATTCGATTTTATCCAGATGTCTAACAGATTGCTCTAGAGATGACGCTGATGTCAAACTGCAGGGAACTTTAATGTTTCCAAGATCTGAACTGTCCACCTCCACATAACTCTAGACATACATCTCCCACCAGAAGATTTTGTTTTCCATCTCTGAGTGTCCCCTGAGCACACACAGGAAACAACACGCAGCAAAGCCACCATGCTCTCACACTGACTCCCAGTTTCTAAGAACAGTCTAGAAACTTTCCCATGCAAAGCTTCCATTCTTCCTTTTGCTTTGCAAGTTAGAGCATGTCCACTTGAGTCAGCAGCAATACAAAGCTGATCGCCTGAGGTGACCTCCCTCCTTCAACGCTTCACAATCAACACAAGCCAGAGGTTAAGCCAGTGTGGAATGTCCTGACATTAGGAACAACCTCAGGAGCACTTCGAACACAGTGATTCTAACAAGATTCTATCATTCTCCTGGCTGGGAGCCCAATACCCATTCCGGTATTTGTGGCAGTGTAAGGGATAGACAAGAGGGCAAGGATCCTCACTGGCTGAAGCTGTCCAGAGCCATTAACCAGCTCAGTTGAGTGACACACGTTGTTAGCTTCTGGTGTCCCCCACACACATATGCTCTAGCAGAGCTGGCGTTGCTGTGACTCAAATGAAACCGTTCTCTTTGTAATCTATCCTGGCCCCAGGTTCCCATCTTCAAAAGCAGTCCTTTTATCTAGCACTATTAAAATATCTCTAGTTATTTTAAGATGCTACTCTGTGTCAAACCTCAAAAAAGTCTAAGGAATACACATGGGCAGCAAGTGCCCAGCCAGCAGTGGGCCAGGGTTTCCCTGGTCTTCCTTTCTGTAGTCTGAGTGCAAATAAATCAAAATGTTTACCTGGAGTTTGTGCCTTTGCAGGAAGTTTAAATGATGCCTGTTTCACACGGACTCCTACCCTTGGCTATGGAGATCGTCCCTTCAGGATAGGATGTTGTTGACAGTGAGCTGCCGGGGAATGCTTTTCTTTTTATAACATCCCTAGTGAGAGCTTGGCGGTGGCTCATCACCCCACTTGCGCCCAGCTATTTATATCCGGTCCCCGCACTGCCCGGGAACCACTGCTGTTAACGCTTTAAATTTCCAAGAGGTCTGTGAATCCACAGCAATGGCCCTGCCACAGAGATCTGAACCCAGCCCTGGACTCCCTTGGTGTGTGTGTGTGTGTGAGTTCCCAATTGAGCCTTTGACACTCACATACCAGAGGGAATGTTGGACTGTTCTCTATTGGATGACACCCACAGCAAGGGAGGCTCACTTGTCAACAGTGATGGCTATCGCCACTCAACCAGCTGACTGCATTTCAGGTATTGTGTCAGGTGCTGAGATATACAAACAAGCAGAGCAAAGTACTGAAGAGGGTTCACAGTCTAATCAACCACTGTGTGTATGACCCAAACACAATCAGGTAACAACTGCTCAGAATAAATGGAAGCCAATAAAAGTCCAATGGGAATGCTGGTAGGAAGGGAGCTGGCGATGCCAGCATCTAGAACACTTTTGAACAAGGCACAGATGCTGTCTAGTTTTCTGTCACCTTGATGCCAGATAGAGTCATATGGCAAGAGGGAATGTCAATTGAGAAAATTCCCCCCCCACACACACCCAGCCCCTTCCCAGGCTCAGCAGTTAAGAGCACTGACTGCTCTTCCAAAGGTCCTGAGTTCAATTCCCATCAACCACATGGTGGCTCACAACCATCTATAATGGTATCCAGATGCCCTCTTCTGGTGTGTCTGAAGACTGCTAAAGTGTACTCATACACATAAAATAAATAAATCTGGGGGGGGGGGGAGGAAATTCCCCCCCATTGCCTAGTATATTTCGTTCATTTGTTGGGGGAGATCCGGCTCACTGTGGGTGTGGTAGTGGTCCCGGGTGCTATAAGAAAGCAGACTGAGCAAGCCACAAAGAGCAAGCATCCCTTCTTCACAGCCTCTGCATCAGTTCCTGCTTCTAGGTTCCTGCCTTGCCTGATTTCTCGCTCTAACTTCCCTTAGTGATGGACAAGAAAAAATAAATTCCTTCCTCTCCAGGTTGCTTCTGGTCATGATATTTTTTCCATTTCATTTTCTGAGACAGGGTTCCTCACTGAACCTAAAATGATTTTGCTAGGCTGGGCAGCACATGAGCTCCAGGGACCCTCTTGCCTCTGCCCCCCTGTGCTGGGATCTGCAGGTGCACACCACCACTCCTGATTTCTATGTGGACTTAACACTCACACAGCAAGCACTTCTTTGTGTCTCCCACTCTTTTTTTTTTTAAACAAGAAATTCGTCTTTGGGGCTTGAGATATGACTCGACAATTATGAATACTGGCTGGTCTTCCAGAGGATATGGATTTGAATACCAGAACCCACATGGCAGCTGTTGGTTGTTTGAATGAGAATGGCCCCAATAGGCTCATCTGAATCCTTAATTCCAAGTTGGTGGAACTGTTTGGGAAAGCCTAGGATGTGTGCCTTATTGGAGGTATTGGAGGGGGTGTGTCACCAGGGATGGGCTTGCTTTTAGATTTCAAAAGCCCACACACCAGGCCCATTCTCTCTGTCTGCTTCATGCTTATGGATCAGATGTAAGCTCTGAGCTACTGTTCCAGCACCATGACTGGCTGCCTGCTGCCATGATCCCTGCCATGGGCTCTAACCCTCTTCTGGCCACCAAGGGCACTGCATGCATATGGTGCACAGACATAATACATGCAGGCAAAACATCCATACACATAAAATTTTAAAAAACAACCCCCCCCGAAACTAGTCTTTAAATTATTTATCAGCTTTGTCATAGGTATTCCACTTAATTCTGTCCTAAGTAAGGGAAAACTACAGAGTACATAATGGTGCTGAGTTTGCACCTCACAATTCATTTATCTGGCATTTGCTTTTTCCCATGTGCATTGATTCAGAAGTTGTATGCCTGCCACCTTAATTTCTTATACCTAATTTGTCACCTGTGACCACATACAAACTGTGGCTTCATCGTGATGTCTGTGGCTCTTTTGTCTATTGGTATGATTGATATTCTAACAGAGACTGAGGAGGGGAGCCCCAAGGAGCAGACTTAGCAGAGGCAATAGGAGCAGAGAGCAAAGGAGCCTAGATTCCACAGCTGGGCAGCCACTGACTGTGGTCCCGAGGAGGAGCATTCTCAAGCCTTTGCCTGCTTTCTGTTGTGACTTGCAGGGAGACCCTGTGAGCCAACTCTTTAGCCGAACCCATGCCTTTACATTTGTTTTCTATGTGGTCTGTAAGTTTAGTGTTAAGATAGCTTGTGCTGTTATTAAAATGGAATGATTCATACTATGCATTCTATACAGACCAAGGTACTAATTTCAGGAGAGGAACCAACAATGTACTTTTGTGATGCAGAGCTGGAGTCACTGTCAGAGGAGATCAGCATGGTAGCTTCAGCAGAAGCCACTAGTTGTGACTTCATGCTTATTTAACCGAGCTGTAATAAGCAATACACTTTGTATTCAATGTCTAAGATAAAACCTTCCCAGAATGTACAAATAAAGTATTTATATAAACCATAGCATTCATTTAAATTTTTTTTATTTGAAGAATTGGTATCTGACTTAAAGAAAGTAAGACTCAAAAGAAAAATCTCTATATATTTCTCTGTGTCTGTCTGTCTGTGTCTCTCTGTCTGTCTCTCTCTTTCTCTCTGTCTGTCTCTGTCTCTGTCTCTGTCTCTCTCTCTCTCTCTCTCTCTCTCTCTCTCTCTCTCTGTTTGTGTGTGTGTATGTGTGTGTGTGTGTGTGCAGACCAGAGGTTGAGGTCGAGTATTTTCCTCAATTGCTGTCTCTACCTTTTTGTTTGTGAAAGGATCTCTCACTAACCCTGGAAATGGAAATGGCTGACTCAGCTTGCTGGCCAGCATGTCCTGAGGGAACTTCCTGTCTCTGCCTTCCCATGGCTAGGGTTACAGGTACAAGCCACTGTGCTTCCAAAGGTGGAACCTCATACAGCAGGTAGTTAATCCACTGGGTCATCTCCTCAGCTTCAGATATTTTAAAAGCAAATTGTTGTGGGCAGATGAGTGTCTGTGGTGCCCAGTTATATACTATACACTTTATTTCATATGGTAACATTTATGTCTGACTTAACTGATTGATGTCTCTGTATCAGTCCTTAGGAAAATGATCATAGCTGGTGTGTTGTTAAGAAGCATGCAGACGGACTCTTATCCATCACTGCTCAGGGCTTTAACCGCTTGGTGTAGCTTCAGACCTTGTCCAGAAACCAAAGGGCTCACCCCAGTTTGCAAATGCTAAAAATATCACAATAAGCTGCCAGATCCCAAATGAGGCATGCCGTGAAGAGAATGATGCTAAAGAAACATCTGTACAGACACAATGGGACGCCTGCCCAGGTGTGTCCTAAAGTATACACTCAGGAGGGAAGGCAGGCTTTTCAAAAGACAGTCACTGGGGCCCTATAAAAAGTCCCTCCCCCCTCTCTCATACACACACACACACACACACACACACACACACACACACACACATACACACACACACCCAGCCAAGCTTTTCTTGGTGGGGTTTTCTAAATCTTGGGGCAAGGGGGTGATAAAAGTTACATAGGCTTTTTTTAAAGTTCAGAATATTTCAATAGCTTTATGAATTATATGAAACAACTGGCTTCACTGTGATACTTCCACACTCCCACAAGTATAGATAGTGTGCTTTGTCCATACTCACCTCACCCCCTCTTATAATAGCAATACTATTTATAATAATATCTGTAATTCTATATTTCAGTTCCAGTGCCCATCCTCTAATAAATGGATAACAAACGGAGTATTATTCAACTGTTAAAAAGTAAGAAGTAATGATACATTTACATCACATGACATAGCTACAGTAATGGAGCATAGAGACGGAAGGACAGTGTCTCCAAAGGGGTGAGAGGGAACCACAAAGCCAGCTGATGAGCGTGGTTTTTTTTCCAGGGCTGTGGAAGTGGCAGCAAGGGCATTTCCCTATGAATTCTGCACCCACCTCCTCCCTCCGCCAAAGGCCCTGCCATGCACTCACATATCCGTTACCACAGCTTTGCCTTTCTCTGTGTTGCTTAAATATTATCATGGAATCAACGTGCGATCTTCAGCGACTGACTTTCTGGCATCTCTGATGCTTTGAAATTGCATGCATGTTGTGTGTCAGAAACTCTAAAAATGGTCTCAAGTGCACTATGTAGCTCAAGCAGGCCTCAAACTGGGTTTACAGACATGTGTCATTATTCCCATCTAAGAACTAGGCATTTCAATTAGGTAAATGTTATGGTATATGAATACTATCTCAAAAAGGGCTTTTTTGTTTGTTGTTTATTTCATTTATTTCCTGTTAGTGTGTAGAGCACATGCATGGGTATGTACATATGCCAGTGGCCACCAGAGGGCAGCAAAAGAACATGATCTCTCCATTTCATAGGCCGAAACAAACTTTGAATTTAAGTCTTACTCAAAGAGAGGCTATAACAGATAATCTGTTACAGAGCTGGGCACAAGATTGGCAGATTGGAGGGAGAAGGAAGACTGCTAGCTTGCTTCCCTGGCCAGCGTAGTTGGTGGGTTCTCAGGGACTCTCTGTTTGAGTGAACCTAGGAAAAGTGACTGAGGCAGAGCCAGCTTCCCATCTTCTATAAGAAGACAGCCAGCAGGAGAAGGGAACTTGTGTAGAGGTTGCAGGACAACCGGCTCCCTGATAATAAGGTTAAGGGAACAAGTGTTGGCTCCCAGTACCAAGAAACATATGCGAACCAGAACCCAGTGACCACACTTGCAGGGACTCAGAAACACTCCCTCCCAGACAGCACACAGCCACCACACTCTCCTAAGACCCAGAGAGGACAACAGAAACCAAGGAACAGAGCACCCACTCCACAAAGACAAGACCAAATACCGGCACCTAGAATTACAACCATCCCAAACCCTATACTCCCAGGTAAAAACACAATAACACAGCATGTCTTCACTAAAGCCCAGCAACCCTTCAATAGTAGGTCCTGAGAAATGTTATAGAGTTGAAGCACCAAACAAAGACTTCAAAATAACTTTCATGAATATGTCAGAGGTCTTTAACGAGAAAATAACAAATCCCTTAAAGAAACCTATGAAAATACAATGTCACAAAATGAAGAAAACAGTTCAAGACCTGCAAGTGGAAATAGAATCAATAAAGAAAACCCAAACTGAGGGAAACTGGAAATGAAAAATGTAGGAACTCAAACAGAAAGTTCAGAGGCAAGCCTCACCAATAGAATACAAGAGATGAAAGAGAGAATCCCAGGCATTGAAGACAAGATAGAAGAAATGGATACTTTAGTCAAAGACAATTTAAAATTTAAAAACTCCTGGAATGAAACATCTAGGAAATCTGGGAAAGTATGAAGATATCAAATCTAAAGATAGTAGAAATAAAGGAATGAGAAGAAACCCAGGTTAGAGGTGTAAGAATATATTTTCAACAAAATTATAGAAGAAAAGTTCCCCAACCTAAAGAAGGAAAAGCCTATCAAGGTACAAGAAGCTTACAGAACACTAAATAGACTGGGCCAGAAGAGAAAGTCCCCTCAGCACATAACAATCAGACACTGAACTTACAGAACAAAGAAAGAATATTCAAAGCTGCAAGGAAAAAACACCAAGCAGCATATATCAGCAAACCTATTAGAAGAATATCTAACTTCTTGATGGAGACTCTAATCTCCAAGTATCTTTACTTGCAGACGATATGATAGTATACATAAATGACCCTACAGATTCTACCAGGAAACTACTACTGCTGACAAATAGTTTTAGTAAAGTAGCGAGATACAAATTAACTCACAAAACCTAGCAGCCTTCCTATATACAAGTGACAAAGGGACTGAGAAAAAACTCAGTGAGACATCATCTTCATAATGGCCTCAAAAATATATCTTGTGTTAACTCTAACTAAGCAAGTGAAAGATGTTTGATAAAAATTCTAAGATGCTGAAGAGAGAAAAGAAGATCTCTGAAGATGGAAAGATCTTCCATGCTAAGGAATTGGTAGGATTAACAGTGAAAATGGCCATCCTTCCAAAAAGCAATCTACTGATTGAATGCAATATCTGTCAAAATTCTAACATAATTCTTACATTGGAAGGACAATTTTCAGCTTCATTCGAAAGCGAACGCGTGCATACACACACACACTAAATAAAACCAGAAGAGCTAAACAATCCTGAATGATAAAAGACATATCACCATCCACCGTCTCAAACTGTACTACAGCGCCATAGTCATAAGAGCAACATGTTTTAAATTTTATTTTTATCTTACTGGCACAAAAACAGATACATTGATCAACGGAATAGAACTGAAGACACAGAAATAAGTCCATACACCTATGGAAATTGAAAACCACTTCGATGTCCATTAGTGGATGAATGAATAAAGAAAACGTGGTACATTTATACAATACAGTATTATTCAGCCACTAAAAGATGAAATTTTCAGATAAATGAGGGGAACTAGAAAAAAATTGTGAGTGAGGTAACTCAGACCCAGAAAGACAGCTGCCGCACATACTCACTTAGATGTGGACGTTAGCTGTTAAGTCACTGACAAGCAAGCTACTTAACCACAGAGGTTAGGTGCAGAGTGAAGGCTTCTGGTTTGGGATTCCCGAGCGTGCAGGCATGTGCATCTCTGAACCTGTGCACTTCTTGCACCTTTTCTTTGGCTCTTGTAGTTTTGTCACATTCCGATTTGTTTGGTTTTGATTTCTCTTATTTTATTATTATTCCTTAGATGCCTGTTTTTCTAAGGTATAGATCCGGATGGGAGCAGAGGTGGGGGGAACTGAGAGGTTCTGGAGGGGAAACCATAATCAGAGTATGTTGTGTTTTAAAAATCCATTTTCAATAAAAGGAAAAAAGCTGGCCAGAACCTTTGTCCTCCCTCGGCTTCTGCTGATTCACCATGTTAGATGCAGCATTTTATTTATTTATTTTTCATAAGAGACCTTGAGGATTGTTTAGCTTTCTCAAAAAAAAAAAAAAAAAAGGCAAAAAAAAAATTAAAACAGAAACTACCAGGTGTTGAAAAAATCCTGGAGGCTTATCGCAGCTTCTCTGGAGTCTCATCCTCTCTCTTGTAGAGTCTTATTCTTGGTAGCACCTTCTTGTTCTGGTATTTTCTACCTTTTCCCTCTTGTCTAAACCACTAGCAATTTAATCTTAAATCCCAAATGTAGCTGGAGTTACAAAAGGAACTGACTTTCACAGAGGTAGAGAAAAAGTATCTATTTAGAGTTTACAAAATAATGCAGACTACCACCCCTATGCCATGCAGTGTATACTATAAGTATACTATTTATTATATCTAAGATATGGGAGCTGCATTAATGTGCTGAAATGAGAATATGGTTAAAATTTTATATATGATGTGAACTGGTAAAACGATTGAAAGTGTTTGCTGCTAAGCCGATAACTGGAGTTAAATTTCCAGGATCTACTTGAGGGAGGCAATTCCTGCAGGGTGTCCTCTGACCTCCACAGAGAGCCATAGTGCTTAATTTGAGAACACACACACACACACACACACACACACACACACACACACACACAAACATTTTAAAAGCTTTCTGTATAATTCTAGTTTCAAGATAATTTTCCTTCAATAAATTTTTTTAGTGCTTTTCAAGATAGGGTTTCTCTGTGTAGCCTTGGCTGTCCTGGAACCTACTTTGTAGACCATGCTGGCCCTGAACTCAGAGGTCCTTTCATTTTGTAGACCAAGCTGGTCTCAAACTCAGAGATTTGCCTGCCTCTGCCTTCTAAGTGTTGAGATCAAAATTATATATATGCACTGCCCGGCTTATTTTCTCTCTTAATGTCTCATTTCAAACACTTAAGTGCTAGTTCTGTAGTACACGGCTTTCCTATTCGTTCTCTCGACGTCTCTGTTAAATGTTAAACAGTTGATCACACAGAAGCATGTAACCAAAATCCCCAGTGAGAAATCCCCATTCAACAGAATGCATGTAGCATAAATTTTAAGTTCAGTTTCTAGTTTTTTATTCGGAGTTGTGGATCTTGACTTCCTAACTAAATCAGAATTCCCCTCATCCCTTTGTCCAACCGCTCTTCTAGTGGGTCTCTCACAGGAAAATGTGGATGGATGTACACCTGGGTTCACTGTGCACATGGAAACTTCCATATCTCGTGGGAAGAGGTGACAGTTACAACTAGGCGAGCCTTAAGGAAGGAAGAACTGGAAGAATGTGGGGGCGGGTTCCCCACATGCCTATGCAACCACGTCCACAGACTGCAGCAGGCCTGTTCCGCTCCACATGGTCTCTTCTGTTGTTTTCTTCAATTCAGCCTTTTTATTGCTGTTCTTGTTTGTTTGTTTGTTTTCAACACATCGTTTTTCTATATAGTCCTAGCTGTCCTGGAACTTGCTCTGTAGACCAGGCTAGCCTCAAATTCAAAAAGTGTTAGGATTAAAGGTGTGAACCACCATACCTGACTCCACTTTAACCACTTTTATCTCAAAAATGTTTCTTTCTCCATAGAATACAAAATGAGATGGAAAACAAGTGATGGCAATTTGTTTTCAGCTGTAAGATGCCCCCCCCCCCCAAAAAAAAACAAACCAACAGGGACCGAGGACAAAACCTAGGGGAGACAGGACCTAATTTATCCTTGATGCCCTCCTAGATAAGAGAGCTGACCAAGCAAAGAAAGGTGCTTTTGCTTTCAGCCATCACATTGTCTTCTTTAATGTACTATTAAATAAGTGAACCACTGCACAGCCCGGAGGAGAGGCTAGGGCTCTTCCCTGCGGCATGATGGATGTTGTAACCAATCAATGTGAAATTACTGCCTCTGCTCCAAACACTGGAAACCCCCATGAAGTAACTGCTGTGGGAACATCGGCCAGACTTAAAAGAAAACTAAAGATAACTTACTACTTTTTTAGAACTGTAAAAGTGTTCCCTTCTGAAACAGGAAACATTAACTTTTACAAGAGAGGAAGCAAATCAGGCAGGCAGGGACAATCCCTGTGTGAGGGTAGCAGATGGTGACCTGCCTGGGTCTGGGAGCGTTCTCACGTGGCTTAGGACCAATAACGGCTGGCCTGCATGCTTGCTCCCTCCCTCCCTCTCTTTTCCACATAGGGCAAATGAGGGGGAAGCATGACTTAACAGACAAGGTTCCTGATTTAAAGGACTCCACAAAGTGGACTGTCTCCATTTTAGCATCTACAGGAAAACGAGTTCTAATTCCTTAAGGACCAACCCACACTCACAGATTTCTTGCACCTCACTGCACCCATACCCCCCATTCTGTGGTAATGTTCATCCCGTCTAACTCTGTAGACCTCATTTCTTTGTCAAGCACATGCAAGCCTGAGAGCTGAGTCTTACTCAGTTTGCCTGTGTTTTCTCTAAACTAAACTTCTACCCTTAACACTACTCAACGCTGCTATTTCCTTTTCCAGATTGTTCAAGGCACTTAGTTCTGTGACTTAGCTGCCCATACAATCTGGAGCAGCCTGAAGAGACAGACAGACAGACAGCTCAGTGACAGACAAGGAACTGCACATCTTTGTCTTTTGAGATATCTACATGTGGGAAAATGAACTGAGAACAGATAGGCAAAAAGCCACTTACAGGTTTGTACTTAGAAAACCAAGAAAGGTTCAGCTGGTACTCTTAATGTTACAGCCAAGAAAGGATCTTTAAAAAAAAATTATAGGTACTAAAAAACAAACAAAACCTCGGGCCAAGAGAGGGGTTGCATGTTAATCTCAACATTCCTCAAGTCTCTGTGAGTTCGAGGCCAGCCTGGTCTACATAGTGAATTCCAGGACAGCCAGGGCTACACAGTGAAGCCCTGTCTCGAAAGCAAAACAAACCAAATGAAACAAACAACAACATAAGCCAGCCATGGAGGCTGAAGCAGGAGGATTATGAATTTGAGGCACAGTCTGGACTATGAGTTTTAAAAAGAGAGGAGGGAGGAAGGGAAGGTCAAAGTAAAAGAGCCAGGATCTTCGGAAGTTCTTAAGCAAGTGTGTGCCCTCCCCACCAACTAAAAACACACAAAACAACAAAAAGCCAAACCAAACTTCGAGTTCCTTTGGTTTAAAAATCTAACTCAACACACAGGGAGAAAAGGCCCTTAACTACAGGAACATAACGGTAAGCTGCTTCTGCAGCGGACTGGACAACCCCGTGCTGTCAGCGGACTGGACGACCTCATGCTGTGTATAGATAGGAAATCCCTTCTACTTTTCTCACCTCTTAAATAATTAGGGTATTTTTGCTGCAAGAAAATGGAAAGATCAAGATGAATAAATCTGAACCTGTGAATCAACGGGCAGTGACTGATTCCTAAAGGGGTAACGGTTATCAAGTCTCTGAGTGCTAACATATGCATCTTAGCAGCTTTCTGTCTAACTCATTCTCGGAGTACGTGCATCCCATGTCACACACCAGCTAGACTGGCTCTGTGGGTGTTTCAGACTCCCAAAGGGACGCTGCACCCCTATTCACAAAATGTCTTTTTTTTCTTCCATTTTAGACATTTCACAGGGCCAGTGTTCCAGGGCTGCACAAGCCTTGGGGTTTTGTTTTTGTTTGTTCACTGGTTTGTTTGTTTGAGACAGGGTCTCACTGTGTATACCACCTGGCTGGCCTTTAACTTACAGAGATCCCCCTGTCTCTACCTCCCAGGGGTTGGTACCTTTAGACCTGGTTAGGTTTTGTTTTATATATGTGTGTATACACACACACACACACACACACACACACACACACACACACACGATAAAAAGGCATGCATGGACATCAAAGCTCTCTCAAAAGTGACAGTAAATGTCGATTTTACTGAGTTTTCACATTGCTTTAGAGTATACCAACTCTATGCCTCACTATTATATCCTTGCGTGTCCTGTGTGTTTTCAAACTATGCAGCTGGGGCACTAAACTGAACCAACAACAACAAACTGGCCAGATGCAGATCCCAGCCCAGCTGTTTTCTAGCCATGTGACCACTCAGTCATGTGTGGCCTTGTACACTTTCTCCTGTACCCACATACATCAAATGGGGACAATGCAAGTGGTTGGGAACACTGAAAACTGAAATGCAGGCAAGGGGACCAGGACAGGGGTGGGGGTCTGTGCACATCAGGCAGCTGCCTGGGAAAGTGAACTCTTAAACTGGGCATAAGAAAATGACACGGGGGTGGGGGGCTAGAGAGATGGCTCAGCTGTTGAAAGCACTGCTGTTCTTGCAGAACATCTTGCTTTGACTCCCAGCGCCAGTGTGGCAGCTCACAACTGTCTCCATGCCCTCTTCTGGACTCTGTAGGCACTAGGTGTGCACTTGGTACTGTTGGACTCTAAGTATCCAAAACCAAGGGACGCGCTCTCACAGGGAACCCATAGGCAGGATTCGCTGTAATAACATGAGGTTTATTGTTACTGGTGCACCAGGACTCCCTTGTGTGCAGGCAAAAGAGAGTCCTGAGTCAGAGTTGAGGCCGTTTATATACCAATATTCACAAGGCTCATAAAGGCAGTTTATACCTCTCAATCAATAACTACAAAGGCTGATTTTAACATTTGTTCTCAAACTTGGTTTCCTTCCCAGTCTCTGTCCCTATTTACATCTGTATCTCACTCCCAATTTACATCTGTATCTCGATCCGAAGAATTCTATTAAGTGATTGTTTACCCAGGTCTTTTATTGCCTCTATCTTGGGTCCTTTGTTCTTTTGAAATGTTAGCTCAAGTCCCTGGGATGCATCCCAGGGGCAGCTAACACTTGAGTGTAAATTGAAACTCTGAACCTAAGAATCTTCCATGTTGAGACCTAAAATTTCATTTTTACAATTTATTCTCACAGTACACAGTCATACATGCAGGCAAAATACTCATACACATAAAAAATAATTAGCAAAAACCTCGAAAAGAAGATGACACAGAGACTCTGAGTTTAGACCTGGGTACTAAGGCATGTCCAGTCACAAACATCTTCACAGAGCTCATGGCCAAACAGGACCATGGGCTTAACACCTGGAGAGTGTTTTAGTAACCAGTCACACGTGGTTTGGTGGTGCACAGCATCGAGTTAGGAGAGCATTTCTACACTAATTGTCTTTATCTCAGGTAACTTCTAGAATTTCCTTTGACCTTGGCATCTCCTTCCCTCTAAAGTCATGCACAGTGCGAATGACTTTGGACCACCCTTTTGGAGCGGTCTGATCCTATTCCCACAGATTTCAATCGTGGAGCCGTATAAAGTTCTAAGGTTTCTGGGTTTAAACTGATGATCACCACATGCACTATGCAATCGTGTATGATATTTTTGAAACTTTTTATTGGGTTAATTTTAGACAAAAGAAAATTGTAAAAAAAAAAAAAAAGGTGCAAAGAAGGTCCCTGTCCCCTCACTTCCTCCCTTTTAACATCCTTTATAATCATGATACAATTCCCCAAAGCAGGGACAGAACAATGGTACCACATCACTAAGTAAGCTTCAGACCAAATTTGCCACTAATGTTCTTTTCTAGGCTCTGATCCAGGACTCACATCCGATTTAGTAGTTCCTCAGTCTACTCCTATGTGTAACAATCCTTCCTGACAGATGTGAACTTAGTAAGATGGTCAAAGTGTTATCAGTAAGTCATTCAAAATCACAATGCTCGATATAACACTAAGAAGAAAACATCGTTTCATAATTCTCTTGCCAAAACAAACAAACATCTTCTGGGAGGATGTCAGAGAGAGATCACGGGATACTCTATAAACACTGTTGGAAGCTTCACCTCTACATTTTAATCTGTGTGCATGTGTCATGTACATGATAATAAACACGTGCACAGGCATGCTCACGTGAGTGTAGGCACACATACACCACAGCACACATGGAGGACAGTCCCTAGTGCACCTCCTTGCTCTCCACTGTGTTTGAGACAGGATGTCTTGCTGTTCAGTGTGTAGTCCAGGCTAGCAGGAGTGTGAGAGCCAGGGGATTCTCCTGCCTCTGCCTCTAATGTCAACATGGGAGCACTCAGGTTACAAAGGAGCACTAACTACTCAGGTACTTAGGTCAACTGCTTTACCTCCCGAGCCATCTCTATGGCCCTGTCTGTCTTCCCTCCTTCTCTTCCACCCTCCCTCCCTTCCTTCTACTTTTTAAGAGTCTCATGATTCTACAACTGAGCCATCTGGGCACATAACTATTTTAAATTAAGTACAAACGATCTTTTGTGTAGGTGTTTCTGTGGTGGATGCATTCACGTGTGGATGTCTGAGTACATGTGTGATGTCTGGTGTCTTCACTCACTCCCATCTTGCTTTCTGAGACAAGAGTTCCCACTGATCCTGGTCTGCAGCTCATCGATTTACCTGGACTGGCCAGCCAGTGAGCTCAGGTATCTACTCATCTCTACTGCTCCAGCACTGGGGGCTAGATATGCCAGGCTGCCTGATTTACATAACTCACAGCGATTTTGAAATAAACATTCTAGTGATTATGAGAAAAATGAGTAGAAAAGACTGAGTTTTCAAATGGAACTTGAATTAGGTACCACTGATAAGTGGGAAACACCACTGCAAGGTAACTCTTCTAGCCGGCTAGCCTAGAAAGCTGATCTATTTTTCTGGGGAGAAAATCTTCTAGGTCTCAACCTAAGATGTGAAAACTGCATTTATTCACGCTCTGCTCAGTTTGATAAACAAGAACACTTTTGTCTCTTCCCTGGTCTCTCTACTCATGATTTTTTGCTTCTATTACACAGTAACATTAGCACCCTCCAGGTCTGCATAAAGCCTGCTACTCCTTTCTCTTCCTCTTGTCCCCAATTCCTATCTTGAGAACTATTTCGGAGCCCCTGGTTTTAGGACAGGTTTATAGGCCTCATGGCTTTCCAGACTTCACTTAGGAACCCTGCACATTATTTAGATATGGAGGAAACCCCCGCAACAACAAGTGAAGATCTATCCCTACCAGGATAACCCTTACGGGACTCAGTGTGCCACCTGGGTTGATCCTGGGGATCCTCCCACTTTATAATTTATATTTTTAGTATAAACTCTAAAGGTTCTAGAGATGAGGGGGACTGGGATAATGGGACAGGTAATACCTAGGGTTGCCGGGGCTCTAAGAAAGGACTTGAAATGACAGTGGCCAGTGGGGAAACACAGTGGAGTAAGGGGGAAGCAGCTTCTTTGCCCCCTTGTTTGTTTCTCCCCCACTGGCTATGGAAGTTTGCTTGGCCTCCATCTGGTACAAATTCCTGCTGTGTTAAACATCAACATCTGTCCATCTCAGCCAAATGCCCAACACCAGCTCTGTCACCTTTTCCCGTGTCTGTGGGCTGTGCACTGGCTGTTCTGAGAGTTGCTACTGCTAGTCAAGATGGAGACACAGAAGGTAAATGTAACCAACAGAGATCACACTCAGCCTCCTGCTCTAGCCTTCCTTTGTCAGGCCTTGGTTTTTGAGTTATGGCCAGGCCTTTGAGGTCTCCCTTCCTTCCTATTATAACAGGGAAAGAAGGAATTCTCCTGTGCTGTTCACCTCTGCTACTGACCCTGCTTCTTATAAGTAGTTTTAAGTGGCTAAGACAGCATTACACACATTTGGATCCTTGTTTTCTTCTTTAAAAAGAAGATGTGGTTTTTCTTACTGAAATACTGTAGAACTGGAGACACAGTGTTCACTCTAGGGCACACTGCAGACAGTAACAAGCAACAGCCATAATCTGGGTTCCCATCCATCTGTCTTGCTACCGAGCCACCAACAGGTACAGATGCAAGGTCAGAGGTGGGCAGCGCACGTGGAGGGAGATTGTTCTCTGGCCATGCCTTTATTACTCACTTCTCTAGGCATTAAATCCAAGAGCTAGGAAGCTGGGACAACAGGAAGAAAACAAAGCGTGGGTCTCAGGCAGAACAGGAAGCAGGGGAATGACAGGACTTTTTTTATTTACTTTATTTTAAAAGAAATATACTCAATTAAAAAAAAACACTAAACTCATAGCTCCTTTAAGAAGTTATTCTTGTCTTGAATGTGAAAGTCAGTTAAGTTGAATATAATAGAATATTACAATCACAACAATGTCCTTCCAAACTCCTCTGATACATTTCAGAGTAGATCTCTTAGGTTAAGGAGGTCTAGTTAACCTTTAGTTCAAACTGGCAAACCGAATGTAGCAGATTGTTCCCTATAACTGATTATCTGAGGCAGAGCCTAGTAAAGTACCAGGAAGTCCAATGCAGCATCATACCTTGCACACATGGCTCTTCTCATGTTCCCATGCAGAACTCGTCCCTTGAAGCAAGACCCTCCAGCTAGACCAGGAGTGGTATCACCCACATCTGCTTCCCCGACCCTCTCCCTTGTCCAAGGCTGTCCTGTTCCTGACCCACGAGCTCTTTGTGATGCTGCTCACTGCTACCCTCGAGTGCTTCTAGTCCCTAACAATAGCCATGCTGTTTCCCAGCTTAGAAAATTAACATGAACATCGACATCGCCCTAGCAGTCATGTTCTGTTCTGGGTGGCCAACAGAAGGCCATGCATAGAGCCGCCTTTGTTGAGAGGAGAATGCTCTCTCTGAAGCCTATGGTGACACTGAAGCTGTTTTGTATTACATACTGTTCCTGGCTCAAATACACGCAAGAGACAGCAGACTCCCGGAGGAGCGCAGAGGACACAGAAAAGAGGGGCAGTCTAGGTAGGAAGGTTACAGAATGCAAATGTGCCTTGTGTTTGCAATTGTTTTCCCATTTTGTTTCATGTGTATGGGTGTTTTGCCTGCATGTATGTCTGTGTACCACATATGTGCCTGGTGCCCTCAGAGGCCAGAAGAGGGTATGGAACTGGAGTCAGAGATGGTTGAGTCACCATGGAGGTGCTGGGAATTGAACCCGAGTCCTTGGTTCAGCAAGAAAAGCCAGTGCTCTTTACCCTGCTCCATGACTCCAGCCCTGTATTCTGAGTTTTGTCATATGGTCTTTTGAACTTACCCAAAACTCCAAATTAATTAGTCTTTAAACTCATGTCCTTTTCTTTCTTTCACAATTACTTAAAAATACATTTTTAAAATAAAATAAGTGAACAGCTTTGGCATGGGTTAATTATGTACTAATATGATTAGTCTGGCAGCGAATTTCATAAAAAGTAACATTCCAAGACAAATGACTCTGGTCATACCTAAAATAATGATGTGCTGTGCTTTTCTGGGTTTTAAAAAAAGCAAAAAATGATTACTATTATATCTGATAATTTTTTCTTCTAAAAAGGTAAAGAAATATTCAGTTCAAACAGAGTTTTTGTAGCTCAAACTCAATCAATTTCCAAAAGCAATGAAAACATCAAATTTGGGCTGGAGAGATGGCTCAGTGGTTAAGAGCATTGACTGCTCTTCCAGAGGTCCTGAGTTCAATTTCCAGCAACCACATGGTGACTCACAACCATCTGTAATGGGATCTGAGGCCCTCTTCTGGTGTGTCTAATGACAGCTACAGTGTACTAATATACATAAAATAAATAATTCTTTAAGAAAAAAAATTTTTAAACATAAAGTTAAAAAAAAATTCACAGCTTAACAGAGCAAAATAAACAGCAGGTATAACCCAGCCAATAAGAGTCTACTAGGGCAAGAACAAGCTGGAGAGAGCTGACACCAGGCCAGCAGGAACTGGTACAGTAGATCCAACTCTCAATAATGTTTATCAGGAGCTGAAGTCATGGCTCAATACATCAAAAATTTGCCTGGTAAGGATGAGGACTGGACCCCACATCCCAGAACCCACATAAAAGCCAGGCGGCCGTGACAGAGCTCCCATAGTCCCACTGCTGCAGCACCCTCAGGGCCTCCCTAGGGCAAGCTGGGTAACTAAAGTAGCTGGAATTGGCAAGCTCTGGGTTCAGCAAGAGAACCTGCTTCAACCAATAAAATGGAGTGACCTAGGAAGACACTGGACATCAACCCCATGCTTCCAGATGCATGCATATATGCACCCAGTGACATGTGAACATGCATACACACAACATACACTGCTTTTCGAATCTCCTATCACTGGAAGCCAAAAGCTGTCTCTCTCTCTCCCATTCAGATACTAAAGTGCATGCCTTCCCTTTAGCATGAGGAGTTCCGCACAGCCTCTGGCACTATGCATGTGAGCTGAGCTGCAGCTATGACTCTGTCACTTCTGGCAGGGAACTGTGACTCATAATGGTTCTCTAAGCACAGGCAGGCCAGTCAGACAGTGGGGACAGCCAAAACTGCTCCTCATTTCTGTGTGCATGCCCCATGCTGTTATGTCTGGAGCAGCAGATATCAAACACAAAGTGGTGCTTATAAAATGTGACCCAACAGATCTGTTTCAGATAC
Organism: Rhabdomys pumilio; assembly: GCA_030674055.1. NCBI lineage: Eukaryota > Metazoa > Chordata > Mammalia > Rodentia > Muridae > Rhabdomys > Rhabdomys pumilio. The sequence continues at coordinate 98,323,212 of JANHMN010000006.1, read as the reverse complement.
CAGACAGCATAAGCAGAATGCAGTTTTTGAAAACATTTTCTTATGTCAAATTACCAGAAGATTAAGCTTAAGTTCAGAAATATCTGTTTTCAAAAATCACCCTCACGCTGGGGCTCTTTTTGGCAACAAGAAAATGCATAATTTTCTCTGTGTTTTAGTGGGCTTTTGTATTTATATGATTTATTTCTAGTTTCTATTTGTTTCCTTCATTGTGGTTTTACTCAGGGTCTGAAGGACACTTTGAACACAGTGTATAGGCTTTTTTTCCTGACTGCTGGGTCAGTATTTTAATGCAAAGAAATCACAGTGTTAATTTGTTAACAAAAAAAAATTCACTAACAGCTCTCTAAAACAACTGTATTGTTATATAAAAAAATACAGCAGGTGCTGTACTACCATAGGTTAAAGGCTCTGGGTTTGGCTATTGCTGTCTTCAGCCCAGGCATGTTATTTTGGACTTCTGGCAATCTTTCCCATAGGAGTGAGTCATCTGTCTTCTATAAACCTCAAACAGGATCCTGTTACGTCACACTGATTTCTAATAAAAGGAAATGTTAGAGTTTCCATTTCTAGTCCACTGCTCACAACTGAACTGAGGAACAGACCTTGGCATTAACATTCAGTGGGGGAGCGATTGTTCATTTCTGAAACACATCGAACAAAGAGTTGACATTATACTTAGATGACCTGCATTAATCTCTGTAGATTTGAAAACTATGCTGGGAATTTTAGGACTCAATCATAGAGCCTATGGATACACTAGACAAGTGCTTTACCCCTGAGCTATACCCTCAGCCCCAGCATTTTAAAGTCAACAACCATTTGGAAGCATTACTAAAGGTTCAAATAGATCACACTGTGTGGTTAGGTTTCTACTGTCGACTTGACACTACCTAGTGTGACCTGGTGAGAGGGAACCTCAACTGAAGGACTGGCTTGTGGTCCTGTCTGACTCATGTCAGGTAGTTGTAGGATGTAGAAGTGAGCCAGTGGAGAGGAGAAGCAGCATCCTTCCATGGTCTCTGCTTCAGGTCCTGCTTGTGTTCCTGCCCTGGCTTCCCTGAATGACAGACTGTGACCTGTGAGCAGAAATAAGTCCTTTTTCTCCAGGTTACTTCCAGTCACAGTGTTTTATTACAGGAACAGAAAGCTCAGCAGACCACACAGATAATACTTTATTTTTTTTAAGGTGGAAATTAGAATCATTTCCTGGGATATTCCTTTCATTTCGATGGGAAACTTTGAGTAGGTGGACCTGGACCATAACACAGGAAATAGTCCAACTTGAGAAATAACAACTAAGGAAGCCAAGAGCACTGGAAGGACAGAATATGAAGCTTAGGAGGCTGGAAGGATGGCTCAGTGGTTAAGAGAACAAACTGCTCTTCTGGAGGACCTGAGTTCAGTTCTCAGCACTCACACTGGGGCTCAGGACCACCGGTAGCTCCAGGTCCTGGTGCCCGGATGCTGCCAGCCTCTGTCAGCATTTGTAGTCACTTGGACATGCTCCAGGCACACATGCAAATACATGATTAAAAGTAATAAATTTTTTAAAAAGCAAAATGATGGTTTGAGCTTTTTTTCGATTTACTCAAAGATAAGAGTATCGAGAATCAACTCACAGTGAGCAGGAAACAGTCAGGGAGACAGATGTTTCTGTGAAGCAAAATCATGGCTCCTGCTGTTGTCCTTCATCCTGAGCCATTTTAGAGTGAGCATCACGGCCAGCCAGGGCACAGGAAACATGCAATGCATGCACTCACTAGGTCCTCCCGTCCAGTATGGCAGTTACTAAGTGCATATGACCACTGAGTATTTGGCATGTGATGGGTTCAATCTGAACACTTAATAAAAAAATAAAATATCATTTGATGCTTATCAGGCAATAATTTTTATGTTTTCAGTTAGATGAAATATATTGCTTAAATTATTTTCAGTTATTTTTACTTTTTAAATGTGGCTACTAGGGACTTAAAACCACAGATGTTGTTACATTATTCCCGAATAAGCTAGGTGAGGATAGTCAGTTCTACAAAATTAAAAGGAATAATCATTATATAATATGAAAAGATGTTAGTTTTTAAAAAATAAGTAAAAGCCCAGGCATGCTGGCACATGCCTATATTCTCAGCATTTGAAAGGATGAGGCAGGAGGATGGCCACAAGTTAGAACAACCTGAGCTTCATAGCAAGAGAGCACATCAAAAAAAAATCATGAAGATAAGATATGGTGATTTAAAGGGCTCAAAACAGGAGATGAATGGGACACTCCTGGTGAGACACACCAAAATTTACAGAGATCAGGCGCTCTGTGGGTGAGGGAGATTCTGAGAGAAGTCCCTTCTCCTGTGGCACCACAGACTGCCAGGCTGGGAGCAAGTCAGAACCAATCCTAAAGACTCTCCTACCAAACCCTCCTCCTCCCCGCCTCTGCAGAGCAAACAGAGATCCTAAGCCCAAGGCCAAAGGTTAGGAAGTCTAGGTTAGGAAGGGCATGAGAAGGAATCTGGGGACTGTAAGGATGCCAGGGCTGTCAAATACATTTGAATATTAATGAACATTTGTTGAACCGAGGTAAAAGGGTGGCGCTTTCCAGGAAACTGGATTACTGACAGGAAGCTGGGGAGAGAACACCTGCCCACCCTTAGGCTGGGCTTTTCCTTAGCTGCTGGAAATTGGGTAAGAAAGTTAACAGCTCCTGCCTCGGCTCACTCTGCTTTCACATCTGTTGTCTGAGGACCTGAAATGAAGGCCAAGAGAAACCTTCCTTGGCATTTACACTGTGCTCTAAGGGAAAGCAGACACGGCCACATGCATATGGTGGGCACAGCCCCTCCACTTCTAGGGAGTGCCTGCCTCTTTCTACCTCCTGAGTGCTGGCATTAAAGGTGTGCATCATCACCACAAGCACCAGCAGCAGTCCTACGTTTTTTCTTTAAATGCCCTAGATTTGAACTCGCTAGTTTTTGTATAAGTGACACACTTAAAACAGATTCAGAAAACTTAAGAGGAACAAGAGACAATTATATAATACACACACACACACACACACACACACACACACACACACACACACATATATATATATATTCAATCTTAGAAAAGTGTTACAAGATTTGGGGAACATTATTTTTACGTTTTTGGGAGGGCGATGGTGGAAAGGTGAGAGGGGTCTCACACCATAGCCCAGACTGTTCTGGAACTCACAGCAATCCTCCTGCCATAGCTCCCCAGTTTCTGAGATTATGGGGATTAGCTATCGCACCCAATCAAAAAGGTTTAAAAGTTCATGAGGATGTAGAAAAACAGAGATCATTAACATATCATTGCATCTCAGAAGGACTTCTTATAAAATGCTCCTTCCTAAACCTCCTGCTGCCAGCGAGTCCATGGGAAACACTGAAAAAAGGCAGGGAGGCAGCCCCCACCGGGCATGGTGATTTCACTTTAAGAACACACTGGAATAATCTCCTATGCCATCAGTGTGACTGTGGTGTGCCCTTCCCTTTGGCTAGTCGTCCAGAGTGAAGTCAAAAGTCTCAAGGTCTTCCTGGAAGTGGCAAGCTGTGGCCTCCTCCTTATCCTTACTGGTTTGACACTGCCTCCCGTCAGCTTTGTCAGGAATGTTGAGAATACCTTCACTGGCCAGGACCTCTCTTCCAATTTGCAAAGGGTACTTCTTTTTAATTCTATGGAAAAGTTTTTCTACTATGTCAAGTTCAACATAAAAATACTCTGCTCCCAACTGGGCAATCTTGTTTGGTGTCTGAGGGTTCTGCAATTCCAGCAGCTCTATCTGTTGCTCCCGTGTCTGGGTGAGATGAAGGCGTCTTTAATGTCATCTGTCACACAGCAGCTGAGGGGCACAAGAATGACCAGAAGCTGGAGGTGATGGTTCCTATAATTTCTTGACTCTTAAAGAAGCATTTCAGAGTAACCTTACGCTTCTCCACATCTTCGGCCACCTCTGCCCAAAACTCTGAAACTGACTGGTAGTGTCCAGTGGGCAGGATGGGTGCATGGTCATCAAAGAAGCCTCCTTTGGCCGGATGAGGTAGCAATGTGTGCCAATGGTGACCACCAAATGCTTCCCACTTCACAGCTGGCAAAGCAAAGCCCACGAAGTCCTGGAGGAGGCTTGTTATCCCTTCCTGTGGATGACGTTTCCTTACCTGCTTTTCATTCAAATCGAACAAACTGACAGGCTGGTTCTTCCTCAGGGCAGAGATTTGTTCTCTTATAGCTGCCTGCTTCCCAGATGCGCTGTAAAGGTTCTCAGGGGCATCTAGAGGCCTCCTTACCTGCTCTGCTACAGCCATCGGCTTCATGGGACAAGTACCGAATGCATTAAGATCCTTTTTCTTTTCTGGGCTTCCAACATCGACCAGCGCTACAAAGCAAGTGGTGTGCTCCACACCTTCTTGTAGGTTTTCAGGTATGGAAATCTCTCGTACGAATTTTCCAAAGCAGCAAAATGATACTTTGGTTTCAAGGTTGAGGCAAGGCCAGAGACTAAAGCAGAGACTCAATTTTTGGTATCTCCATGTCCAGAGGAGTTTCAGAGGGCTCCACATACTTGAGTCATGGAGACATGGGCAAGGTATCAACATCTTTAAAGTGGGATGCAGAACACAGCTTGTTCTCAGGGAAGGTGCATCCTCGGGATTAAGAGTGTACCCTAGGACTGGCTCAGCTCAGATTGTGTCCTCCTGGGGTACACAATCTGCAGCCCTGAGCTTCCAGAGAAGATGACACCTTTTCAATCCAGGTAAGTGATGTTTTCAACGTAATTCACACCCATCAATACCTTGGAAATAATTTACTGTTTCCTGGGTATCAACACCAAGCATGTATGCCTGCATAGGAGCTTGCTTGTTGCCAGTCTTAAACTTCTACTCAGCATCTTTGGGTAGAGACAAAAAAAAATATCCTACACACAACAGTAGGTCAAAATTCCCACTTTTCTTCTCAATTGTCTGAACTCTATTCAACAAAACATCAAACTTTCCTCCAACATCTCCACAAGCCAAGAGATGCAGCGGCTTCTGAGCTGTCGATAATGACAACTGGTGCTGGGTCAGCCACCCAAAGCTAGGAACACAAGGAGCACTCAAGGTTGGAATGCCAGTGATTTTGTTTTTATAGTCCTTAACAGAATGTATACAGGCATACAACTTAGTGCAAATAAGAGATGCCTTTTTTTAAAAAAAAGAAAGAAAAAGCATTAAAATAAAAATAAAATTAAAATTAAAAATAAAATAGATGCAAGGCATAGGTATGGGCAGAGTATTTCAGACATGAAATTGAAAAAAAAAAAGTAAATACAGCTGAAGGTCATCTGGTATGTATAATATATGCCTTATCCAAATGTCCTTCCTGTGTGGTTATGTGAGGGGGGCAGGATGAGCTGCCTGGAACCGGGAAGGTCTTCCTGAGTCTGTGGGACTCACTGCCTAGAATCACTACACAATCAAAGGCATTTCTAGGAAAAGTCACCTGTAGGAGCAGCTTCCCTTGTGGTGAGCTACTGTGTACACAGTACTCTAGCTCTTGAGTGCTTTCACCTTCCAGTGGCTTCTTAACTCCAGCAGACAGGGACACATACAAGCACTGACTTAAGGACAAAACAGAAACTCCAGGAGGCTAGAAAGTTGCATGAGTCAAGAAGGGAAATTCCTGATTGTGCCTGAGGATTGCTGGTCTATAAATGCTCCTGAGACGCCTCAGGTTCAGCCTTCCTACTGCTCTCTGCAAAGAAAGATCATCAAAGCTAAGGCAGAGAGCCTGCAGCTGCGAGATGAACAGGAAGGGCATAGCCATAGCCATGGCTGTGATCATCTGGGCCACAACCACTCAAGGTATCTTTTGCTTCTGAGTCTCTGCTCCTTATGTTATTTTTCAAGCGTCTTTTCTCTAAAACATACAGTATTCTAAATTTACTCAACTCCACATATTAGAAGTTCTAGTAATGGCAGCAAATGTTGGAAATCTTTCAAGAAAATTATTATTTTATGAATTTCTTAATTTTCTGACAATTATCTAGCAAGATCCTTTGGCCCTCAATGTCTGTTCAGAGAATCTTACGTGGGATTATGTTGATATCCTGGAAAAATTAATGTTTTAACCATGAGACTGGTAATTTATTATAACCAATACTTTCAGAATAGAGAAAAGGAAATTTCTCTCTGGGGCAATGGTCATAAAAATGTCATACGTGTTTGATCGATATGTCACTTGAGGGCAAGAACAATTTAAAGGTACTGTGGACACTGACAGCTCTCCATAAGTCTTCCCCACAGAATACTGTTTCTAAGTAGAAGCAGTGTTATCATTTCCCATGACTGAGCCTGGCACGGTGTCTCCTGTGGCCTGATGGTTCCTATGCATGTATCACAGCAGACCTGGGCTAAGTAACACATGAAGTTAATGTGACACACCAAGTCATTTTTAGAACTCTTGCTGCTCTTATGAAAGAACAAATCTGGGAGTACCTGGAAGCTCCTAAAGACAATTTCAACCATGGAAGATAGTTTCAACTATGGTTTAGGATAATTGGTTTTAATCTAGAATTTGAACCTGGAAAGACAAAGATCAAAAGAATCATTAACTATTTGCTCATTTAGTAAAGAACAGATTGCCAGCAACTGTGAACTATATTTGTATCCCCATTCAATCAGTCATAAAATAATTCAAAATAAATACAGAAGAAAATAGCCACTTTTTCTCTGGGTTGCTGTATGCTGTGTAGTGTAATAGAAAGTAATCACGTGCTGGGCTAGTGGCATACCCAGACCGTAGTATAATTTCAGCACTTGGGAGGCTGAGATGAGTAGGATAATATCAAGGTATGGGGCCTGCTAGGCAGTGAGTGCTTCAAGTTCAAGGTCATCCTGGGCTTTGTGGCGAGTTGGAGGCAAACCTGGTCCAAATAGCAAGTGAGTCCTGTCTGCAACCTACATTAAATAATTAACAAAAATTAAGGAATAAAATAATCAAGGATACAGCAAATTAGCCTAATGTGAAGAGAAATAAGATAGGGAGATTCAAAAACTTAATTTCAAGCTGCACAGATGAGATTAACAGAAATGTGTCTGCCATCCACTCCGCAGCCCTGACTAACCAATGCTGGGGGTCTGTTCCAGGCTTCGTTATGTTCAAAGGGGGGCGCTGTCTTTGCATCGGCCCCGGAGTGAAAGCAGTCAAATTGGCAGCGATTGAGAAAGCTTCCATCATTTACCCGAGCAACGGCTGTGACAAAGTTGAAGTGATGTATGTGTTGGAGGTGACAATGGTGTGGGTGCTTTTGTTTTGTAGATGTTTTCCCACCAAAGTTTAAGACTATTTTGTGTCTCCCCTACCAGTGTTACCCTGAAGGCTCATAAAGGACAAAGGTGCCTGGACCCCAGATCCAAGCAAGCTCGCCTCATAATGCAGGTACGTTTGCGAGACAGCCAGGTCAGATGTGCTTTACCATGAGAGCGCTGGAACACAGAGAACAGGTGACTGTTCCATCCTAACAGAATTCGCAGGAAGCACTCAGTTAAGGGGTCCTGGGTTAAACTTGGCAACATCTTTCCCCGCCACTGTTTTTACAGTTCAGCTCTTAATCATGGAGGAAATGAAACAACCCAGTAAGTAAAACTCTTCATTTTCTTATTACAGACAATAGAAAAAAAGAATATTTTAAAGCGCCAGAACATGTGACATCCTGGGGGGAGGGAGGAAAGGGACGAGCACCCTGGGAGCTTCTGACTGTTGAGTCCTCCAATACGAACTCTGCGCCAGGAAGCCGACCCTCTCCTGTCTTGGAATATGCATCCATAAAAGTTGCAGAACTTTCTAGGAGGTCTGATACGTCTAAACTGTTCTGCTTGGCTATGAAAATATTTTATCACTAAGAGTCACGTGTTTGTATGTGTGTACATTCCACGTTACCTTCTGTGGTTACAATGGACGCATTGTTAAGGAGTCCTGCCCAATGCTGGATTCAAAAGTATTTATGTGTGTAGTAAAACATTCCTCAAAGAATTTTTCATGCAAATAAACATTCCTTTCCCGAAATAGTACGAGGTGCACGAACATCTAGGAAGACATTTCCACGTATCATCTTGTTTGTTCATTTAAAAAGACTATCATTCATGAGGTGCCCTGAAAACATTTCTGTGTTGTAGAAACTATTAGGAACACCACTGTTTCCTGAGTTAGTCACACTGGCTTTCTCACTGAGGCGTTCTAAAGAGGTTAAGCTGTGTATTTCCTGTACATTTGGTTTTATCTGTTTTATCAGTGACAATAACCTGGATAATTTTTTTTAAAATAAATTGGTTTTGCTCACCAAAGAAAAATGTTGAAAAAAAAATCTGTGCATCTCTTTCAGTCGGTTTCCTGTGAGTCTGCCTTTGAGAAAAATGTGCAAACATGTGCTTTGTTCCTTTCCTTTGTCATACTGTGAATATGGGATGGCTGGCACTGTCTCTCCTTGAAAGGAATAAGACTTGTGTTTCTCTAGTAAGCCACTATAACTCTTATTAAATCACCAACAACTACATGCTTTCTGGACATTGAGATGCCTTTAGAGGTTTTTTTTTTTTTTTCTTTAGAGGTACACAGGTACTTGCCATCACATAAGATTCTCTAGAAATATATTTCATGCCTTTAATCCCAACAATTGGGAGGAAGAGGCAGAGGCAGGCAGATCTCTGCGAGGTCCAGGCCAAACTGACCAGTCAGAGCAGTCAGGGCTACACAGAGAAACCCTGTCTAGAAAAACGTAAAAAAAGAAAGAAGTATACTTTGGTGAGGAGGAATTGGGGATGAGAAAAATATAATTAAAATGGTACTGTTAAAAATTTCAATAAATAAAAAAAATTATCTAGGTGTGGTGGCACACACCTTTAGTTTCATTACTTGAAAGGCAGAGGATCTCTTGAGCTCAAGGCCAGCCTAGTCTACAGATGGAGTTACAGCCAGGGCTACACAGAGAAACCCTATCTTAAAATAAAAAGAAATGCCCAAATGTAAAGAAAAAAAGAAAAAGAAAGAAAAAGACATGTACTTCGACGGTAGTCATAAAGGAATCTATTCAATTTAGGGCTGAAGGGGATTCTTCCTAGTCGCCTCACCCCACCCCTTGCACCTTTGTTAAATCTCTCTTATTGTGACTTTTTGAGCTGAGCCAGAAAGTAGACCAGAAAGGAGATTTCCTGCCACGCACAGCAAAGACTCTGAACCTCAGTGACACACAGACACTGTCGGGGGTGAGGGTGGGGATGGGGAACCTGAAATAGCAACACTGACACTCTTGCCAGTGGCTCCCTGACACGAGGCTTGACTTTGTCGGGTCTCTTCTACCCAGCTCCCTTATGTGTGTGTCCATTTTCCAATCATGACTGTCAGTCCATAGCTGCATAAACACGGCACATCCAAATGTGGAGTAACCAAAACAAACAAACAAACAACCTGGCAACAATACAGAACCTCTACATCCACAACAACCAAAACTCAACTCAAAATTTAGCACGAGGCCAAAGTGTTTGTAGCTGTGTTTGCCCATGCTTCATTACAGGTTGTCACTACAATGTTAGTTCTGAGCACATAACATGTGCACTGTACTGTGCATGCCATGACACAAGAAATGCAATGAACAAAATGCAATAAACAAGCCCTGTCTGAAGCACTCACATTGCAGACCACTATATACTCAACAAACTGAAGTGTTTTTTTTTTTTTTTTTTAAACTGGGCATACAATGGTACTTGCTTTTACAGGAATATAATTGTTTAATTAGGAACAAACAGCCTTTTCATATTTTCTACTGTCAGCTCTCAGGATGTCAAAGTAACAAATTACTGCATCTTTGGGTTGAATTGTATTAGGATTTTTGATTCTTTTTTTAACTGCTCTTAAAGGACTGAGAATATAGCTAATAAACTTAAATATTTAGGATGTGGTCAGCACATTCTTTGGATTCTAAATAATATCCATTCACAAAACTGGTGTCTTTTTGGAAGGGGGACAGTAGGTGATTCTTCTTGTCTTAGTCACCAACTCTACTTTCAAGACAGCAGTACCTGGGCTGGGAAAGTCTGAAGTCATGATGTGATTTTCAACTTCAGTTTTGTGTAAGTACCAAAAAGAGAGTTTCTCCTGGGAGATGTATGACATCTGGCCGGTCCAGACAGCACAGTAGACAGGAGACTCCAACTTCCGCTGACAGCCCCTCCCCTAGTAGACTCCAATCTTAGAAGACCCTCAAAAGCGGCTTCAATGCTGCTGGGGTAGGGGACTATATGCCTAGCAGTATTTTGTTTTCTATTATTTTTAGAGAATTTTAGTTTCTGTCCTTCTTGCTATGCTCATCTGATTTGGCTGCTGAGGTTTTCCTTTCTTGCCAGTCAGATGTTTCCTTATTTCTTGCTGTCTTCTCCCTCCTGAGTCAGACACCCTGTGTCTTCCTTTCCTTTCTTTGGTATAACCTTGCTCTTTCTTTCACCCTCTCCCTTCCCCCACCTCTTTATTCCACTCACTCGCTACTCTCATTTTTTTAACCTCACACAGCATTTAACTTCATAGTACATACTATTCCTTATTTTATTTCCAAGATCATTAACGATGTATTAGCTGGCTTCAATCGCTGTCAGTATGTCTCTTAGCTTGCTTGGTTTGGTGGGTGTCGCTGTTAAAGTGGCGTGTTTTCTTCTGAGCAGAATGGGGTCTTGAACCCTCACAAGTAGGATGCTAAGGAGATTCACACATAAACCCCAAGACCTCTGTGAACCAACAGATGGGCAAATCAAGAAGCTAGATACCAACCAACCAACAGACAAACAAACAAAAACAAACCAATCTAAAAACTGGGGTACAGATCTAAATAGAGAATTCTAAATGTAAGAAACTCAAATGGCTGAGAAGCACTTAAAAATAGGTCAAAACCCTTAACCATCAGGGAAATGCAAATCAAAACAGCCCTGAGATTCCATGTTACACCTGTCAGAAGGGTGAAGATCAATAACACAAGTGATAGCTTATGCTGGCCAGGATGTGGAGGAAGGAGGACGCTCCTCCATTGCTGGTGGGAGTGCAAACTCATACAGCCAATATGGAAGTCTTCCTCAGGAAGACAGGAATTGGTATCAGAAGGACACTTGCTTAACCATCTCCACTGCTGTCTGTTCATAATAGCCCAAGACTGAAAAAAACCTCCATGTCCTTCAGCAGAAGAATGGATAAAGAAAATGTGGTACATTTACACTGTAGAGTATTACTCAGCTGTTGAAAATTTGTCATTGTGGTGCTCATTTAAAGAAAATGACTGCACTGCTGGTCCTTCAAGATTGGTGCGTACACAGGGCCTAGTGGATGGGTTTCTGGGTAAAAGAGCTTGCCACTAAGGCTGACAACCTGAGTTTGATCCCCAGAACCTACATGGTGGAAGAAGATACCTGACTCCTACAGCTGTCCTCCACGGGAACACCGTGGGATGTACATTCTCACCTTTATACATGTACAAAATAAATAAATGTTTTAAAAATCAAAACAAAACTAAAACATGACATCATAGAATTTGGAGGCAAATGGGTGGAAGTTGGGGGAAAATCATCCTGAGTGAGGTAATCCAGACTCAGAAAGATAAATATGGCATGTATTTGCTTATATGTGGATATTAGCCATTAGGTAAATGATAACCAAGCTACAACCTTATACCCAGAGAGGTCAGGTATAGAGGGAGGGACTAAGAGGGCACACATGGATCTATCTCTGTGTGGGGGGGGGACAAATGAAATAGATTTTATGGTTAGGGTGGGTATGGGGGGTATAAGGGGGTAGAGGGGCAGGTGAGGAGGGGCAGGGGAGACAGGGTTGAAGGAAGGAACGAAGGGAGAGACCCCAGAACCGAGGAGCATATGAGGGGTGGTTTGTGTGTTGCTGTGGATACAAATGCTAAATTCTGAACCTCAAGATCTGGTTGCCCTCATACGAGTGAGATCTTATGTATACTGGCCTTCGCTGTGTAGACCTTGCTTCCCCATTTAAAGCTGCTGGCTGAATAAAAGTGTAGACAGACAATTACTGGGGAGAACAGAGGTAGGTGGGGTTTTGGTTACCAAGCTGAGGGCTGCAGGTAGGTACCATGAAAGAGAGGAGAGGAAGACAGAGAGAGGAGGAGGCCATCATGAGAGGAGATGGACCATGAGAGTGTGGCCAGAAGTGCAGCCTGAGGACATGCTGACGGAGCAAAGGCGGCCTGGGTGAGCTCAAATAGCAGATAACACGGGGCCTATGGACTGGATGTAAGTTACAACAGCTCAAAACCTGTCCGATCTAGGCGTGCAGCTTGTCAAATGAAATACCAAGCTCTCGTGTCATTTATATGGGCTATCTAGAATAAATAAGTCTTTTATAGTATGAAAACCTAGTGCAGCAGAAACTTCCTAAAGTATGTAAAGGTGAGCCTAATGTAGGCTCCAAATAATGAGGAAGACAAAGTCACAACTGACTTTCTTATGTCACCAAACCACCAAACCACTCAGTTACATCCAATTGAGTGGTTGGCCAAAAAGACCCCATCCCCAAACAACCTAGGCTGTTGCCAAAGCAATAGGTCATTACAGTCCCTGAGAAGCACACTACAGAAGCCACTGCGCCATAAAAGCTGTCCAAGTGGAGGCAGGCCCCTCTTTCCCTCCGAGCCTTCCACATGGCAGTAAAATATCCCACAGGAGTTGTCCAAAATTGTAGCTCCTATCAAAAATTAATAATGTACCACATCTCCTCAGGCTGCAGCTGTCATAGGAGCTGCGGGAACTGTCCACTGTGATGCGCTACCTTTCCTGTTTCAGTGGGAGCTGCCCCTCAGGAGCTGTCCACTGTGGCAACACCTTTTTTTTTTCCTGTATCACCCTATAGCTTGCGTGAAACACCACCGCAAGAGCTGTCCCACAGGAGCTTTCCATACTGGCAGTACCTCCTCACTAGCCTTCCCACAACTACAGCAGCCCCAGAGTGATGGTGCCTCAGCAAAAGCCAACAGTAGCCACGAAGGATTTTCCTAACCCATGGGCCGAATGCAGGGAAATGGAGGTGAAAAAAGCCACCAATCCTGAACTGGAAAATCCATTAATCCCTGAGCAGGAAACCCACCAATCCCTGAGCTCCCTCAAGCTCAGGACTTGAAATCTCACCAATCCTCACTCTGGAACTCTCTGCCCTGAGAAGCTCCGCCCCCTCAGAACTCCTATAAAAGCACTGTTTATTGTCCAGTTCCCTGTTGTCTGCTCTCAGGAGCAGAGGACAGACATCCCTGGATTCGTCCTTACACACCCTGGACCCTCCAAAAAATCTCTTTTGTGAGATTTTCTGCCTGGTGTGACTTACTCATCTGAAGAAGCTGAGAAGAAAAGATCAAAGAAGAGAAGTGGATTAGAGCTGAGGCTCCTGAGTTTCTCAGTTCAGTTGAGGATACCCTCCCCTGTGATCTGCAACACCTCTGCTGAAGAGGCTTCCTCTCAGAGTTCCTGTGTATCAAGATACCCTTCCAGAGAGCTACTGCCCCACCCCAGAGCTGTGTGGTTCCTGAGCTCCCGTGTCTCAGGATGCCCTTCTACTGGGATATCTTCTTCCCTCTGAGGTTACTGGGTTCCTGAGTCCCAGGATACCCGACCATCCAAGCAGAAACACTAAGAGTCACTCTTTACACACTGACAGCAAGGCCCCATTTCTGAAGACAACACCCACACAGCCCGCTGAAAATGGAGAAGGCAAACTGGTGCCTACATAGAACCTTTGCCTGTGTCCTAGTGTCTTTGGTATGGAAAGGTACTCTGCAGGCTACCATAAGAGAAACATGAACACCAATCCAGCCACACAACCTCTGATTTACGATGATGTCCTGCCTGCAAAATATGCTAGGGCAATGATGGCACAAAGACTGTGAAGTAACCAACCAATGTCTCGTATGACTTAAGGCCCACTTCACAAGAAGGAACCCATACCTAATGCTGTTTGGATGACTAAGAACCAGAAACTAGATAGCCTAGAGACCCAGGGTAAAGCCAAATACTACTGGTCTACTAAAGAAACATAGCAATAAAATGACTCCTAACAATAACCAGGTATACTCATAGATCAGAGTTTGCTCAGTCAGCATCAGAGAAGCTTTCTCCAGCAGCGGATGGGAACAAACATAGAGACCCACAGCCAGACAATATGCAGAGAGTGCTGAACCTTGGAACACACAGACAGTTCTAAATAGGACATGTGCATCAAATCTCTCCCCTCAGAGCTCAGGGAACCCTGGAAAAGCAGGTGGAAAGGTTGTAAGAGCCAGTGAGTGTGGAGGACATGGCTGTCTAAATCAACTAAGCAAAGCTCACAGAAACTCAACAGACTCACAGCAGGCACAGGGCAGAAGCAGGTCTGCACCAGGTCCTCTGTGCATGTCCTATAGCTCTCTTGGGCTCACTTCCTTCTGTTGGGTTTCCTTGTCCAGCTGCGATGTGAAGACTTCGGTTGTCTTACTGTATTTTATTTTGTCATGTCTGGTTGTTATCTCTTAGAAGCTTGTTGTTTTCTAATGAAACAGAAAGGGGGTAGAACCAGAGGGAAGGGGAGGGGAGGGGAGGAAGCGGGGAGTAGAAGGAGGGCTTGGAAACTGTAATCAGGATTTGTTTATGATAAAAGAATATTTTTAATAAAAGGGGGGAGGGCTTGAGCTAAGTTAATGTCAGGTGAGAGAAAATCCACAGAAGCAGAACACAAGGCTCCAAAGAGCCACAGTGAAAAGGCCAGGGGGCTCCGCTTTTATTATATTATGGATTTATACCAATTAATTTTTAAAACACACAACCATCAACTCCCACAAGGTATTTTTTCCACTCACTGCTACCTGCTTATGAGTGCTTTTCATTTATAATATAAATAGTGTACGGATTATCAGCTTGGTTTATACAACAATGCACAAAAACGTGTTAACATTATAGTAAAAGATTTCTTGTTGAGAAAAGTATATCTTCTCAAATTCACAGCTGTATCTATCTTCTATTTTCCTGAAGTCCCTGTGGGACACACACACCCTTTGACCTTAGTCAGAGTAAGAGGATTGCTTCTTCCTCAGTTTGTTGTTCTCAACTTGAGAAAACTAATGTCCTGATGTATTTATCCACATCATTGATTTTCCTTGCCAACAGAGGGGGACAGCAGAGCTAACACAGACAGGCAGCACAGCAGTGAGCCCGAGAGGCTCTGGGATTACACTGCCTGGGGTTAGGTTGGAATCCTACCATGGAACATCACGGAGCTGCTCAAGAACAGTCTAAGTCTTTAGTAAATTGAATAAATAAAACATTACAGCCTCACACACGTGAAAACATGCAATAAATGTTGATTTTTACCACATGGTTTTTAATAAACTCTAACACTAGCAGTTTACATGGTAACTGATACAGAAGCCGGCCACCTTTCGTACTCTGTGCTAAGACCATCCATGTATTGCGATTACCTATGCTGGGATTTTTCAAAACATCTTAATCCACAACCTTCCTGCTCTGGTAAAAGTGGAGAAGGAGAGATAAAGAAACAAAGCCAGAAGGCAGGAGAGCCGGAATGGTGAGATAGGCGGTTCGCCCGGACCTGTCTTCTGTCCATCCTCCGTTTTTTCTCCTACAGTTTCTGCCATTCCATTTACTTCAAGAGCCATGATCTTCCTGGGTCCCCCTGTCAGGTCATGGATGCCCTCTGAATACCATGGTGATGAAAGCCCTTTAGTCACTTTGCTGACTCAAAATTATCACCAGCACTTAATATCCAAGGTAGTGTCAGCATCTTCCTAGTACCTAAGCTGTACGGCTCAGGAAAATGCTGGCACAGCTCCATCATCACACATTTCGTGCTTTGTGTTGTAGAAACAGGGTGTCTCACTCTATAGCCTAGAACTCATGATGTATGGCAGACTGGCCTCAAATCTGTGGCAATCCCCCTGCCTTAGAATTCTGAATTCTGGGATTAAAGGTATGAATGACTACCATATGACTAGGATACATTTTCCTTGGTGCTCTCTTTGAAGACAGAACCATAAATCTAAATAAAATATTGCTCTTGCTGTTTCCCTAAGAGCTTTGTGGCAAATCATCATCATCATCATCATCATCATCATCACCACCACCACCACCACCACAATCACCACCACCACCACCACCACCATCATCTGTTGATTTTTGAGACAGGTTATCTTTCTGAAGCCCATGGTGACCTAGAAGTCATTATATGCCGTGGCTGGTTTCAAACTCACAGTGGTCCACCTTCGTCTGCCTCCCCAATGCTGCAATTACAGACATGTGCCACCTCACCCAGCACTATGTTTTACTGGATTTCTGGTATGCAGGTTGGATTGTCATTTTACTTAATGGCCCATAAACTTCTATCCCAAGGCCATGCATTTGCATATGTTTGTAACATGGAGATTTAGGCACTCTCCCCCCAAATCAAGGTCATTAAAGAACATCTATTTCTTTGCTACCTTGTCTTCCAAATTCAACATAAACTCTATCCTGAGCTCTGGATCTAAATGTGAAGACTAAATCAATGGAAGTGGAAACTTAACTAAGCGGTTCTGTTCAGTTCAGTTCAGTTTGATTTGGTTTAATTTAGTTTGGTTTGGTTTTTCCAAGACAGGGTTTCTCTGCATACTAGCCCTGGCTGTCCCAGAACTCGCTCTTGCAGACCAGGCTGGTCTCAAACTCACAGAGATCCTCCTACCTCTGCCTCCGAGTGCTAGGATTAAAGGTGTGGCCACCACACCTGACTTGAAACTAAGTTGTTTGACTCTTCTTTCAAAGTGAGTCCTGAACAGTAAATACTAGCAAAGTAAATGCAACAAAAGCCTTGAGAACTGTGAGAAAATAATAAAATTTTAAGTTATCATTTTCCTTTTTTTTTCCTCATTCAAATGCCCCATGCAGGGTTGGCAGGGAAACTTGTTATTTGCTCAGTGCCACGAGGCATATATACAATGCTGTGCCTACAGCCACTGGTACAAATACACATACCCAGACAGTACACTATCTGGCTTCAGCTTGCTGAACTTCTTCACAGGGGCAAGTGTGAGCTAGTCAACATAGTATCATTTATTTGATCTTGATCAAATCTTAGATTCATCAACACTTGGTGAAGACCAGTTTTGCTTGCTGCTTGTTGACTTTAAGCACTATACTACTATAATTTTTTTTTATATAACATCTTAAAAATATTTTCCTCTCATGTAGATGGTCCCCCTCCCCAGGACACTAGTTGCTAGTAATATCTGACTTGACTGGTTTTAAATGTGCTACTTTAGAGTTTTCTTTGCAATTTTATCAACTGTAAGAATTTGTCTTCCTGCCCCCTTTGTTTTAACCTCAGGACCTGCAATGCACTGAAAGGGGTATCCTTGATTGTAAATCCACTCTGTGCTATCATTTATCCTTTAGGTAAACTGACTTACCAATAAAAACCCTTTCCTAGAGGTCTTCAGTTCTAGTGCTGATTTATCTACAGCCTGTGAACTCTGTAGAAAAGAAATAGATATCAATCGTGGTAACTGTATCATCCAAAGAATCCCCCACTGCAAAAAACAAACCCCAAAGCTGGGACCACAGTATAGCTCAGTGGTAGAGCATCTGTCTAGCGTATCTAAGGTTCTGGTTCAGATCCCCAGCACCAAAATAACAACTAGTAGCTGCATAGTCTAAAATAGTGGCTCTCTGTGAGTTCTAGGCCAACCTTGTCTACAGAGTGAGGTCCAGGACAGCCAGGGCTACACAGAGAAACCCTGTCTGGAAGAAAAACAAGTTCTCAACTTTCCTAATGCTATGACCCTTTAATACAGTTCTTGATATTGTGTTAACCACTAACCATTAAGTTATTTTCATTGTTACTTCATCACTGTAATTTTGCTGTTGTTATCCATTTTAATGTAACTATCTGATGTGGGGGTTGCAAACCAGAGGTTGAGAACCACTGGAATGAGCTACCCCCGCCCCCGCACCATTCTCAGGCCTCCCATACATTACTCTGTCTGCCAGCACCTCCTTTGCCCTGGGCTCAGACTGCGAGTGAATAGAGAGATGTGTGTGTCATCGGGAAGCATTGAAGCAGTCCACCCAGCCAGTGCCAAGTCAGAGCTGAGAAGGGAAAGTTGCTGACACTGAACATTGGACGCAGTGGTGCCCTGCAGCAAGAAGGGGAATCCCGTCTACAAGCTTCTGAAGCCTCTGGTTCTGAGCTTCTTCTAAGTGTTCTCATTTCTCAGAAAGCCTTTTTTTTCAGGGGTCTGTGCTCACAAGCATTTAAGCACAGGTTGTTTTTATTGAGTTTTATTTCTCTGGTCTGGTGCCATAATACAGGCCAAATCTATGAAGTAGAAACTGAAACCAAGTTCTTTAACTCTCTTTCAAAGTGAATGCAGAACAGTGAATAAAAACTCATGAAGTAAATGTGTCTACAGCCTTGAGAATTGCTGAAAGAAAAATATATTTTAAGAGTGATCACTTTTTTTTTTCTTTTCTATTCAACTATCCCATGTAGGTCAGCAGCAACTGGAAAACTAACAGCAGGTTTGCTACTGATGTACAAATCGCTCCTGTTCTGGAATGGTTCCCACATTGGTTATATCCATAAGGTCCATGTCCTGGGCAGGCTCACATGCAAAACAAGAGTAGGTATCTTTGTCTTGTTCTGTTCTCACAGGGCAGAGCAAAGATTGCTACTTGACATTCCCAGGCACTGGGACATGAGTGGCATGGATAGCCACCTCAGCCAGTCATCTCAGTTGTAGAGAAAGCCACACCAGCAAGGAAAAGACTTTTTAGTCACATCTTAGAGTGGGCATGGTGGCACAGGACTTTAGTCGTAAGCATTGGGAGGCAGAGGCAGGTGGATGGATATCTTTGAGTTCAAAGCTAGCCTGATCTACATAGTAAGTTCCAGGTCAGCCAGGGCTATATAGGAAGACCTTGTCTTGAAAAACCAAAATAGTAAGAGTAATAATAATAAACAACAACAATAATGAAAATAATTTGTCTTAGTCTTTATCAGACTTGTTTAGCATAATCAGCTCTGCAAAATCATGCCTACTGGGGGGACAATAAGTGTTCTGAACCTGCAAAACTCAACTCCAGGGGTAAATACCCCATGCCACTCTTCCAAGCTTCTGGACTGGCTGGTTGGTTTTCTGTGTGTGTGTGTGTGTGTGTGTGTGTGTGTGTGTGTGTGTGTGTGTGTTTTGTACTTGCATATGCCTTCCTTCCTGGCCATCTGTTTAAGCACACCTCACTCTTCTGTTTTGTTTCTTTGAGATGGGCTCTCTACATAGTCTTGGGTGCTCTAGAACTCACTATGTAGACCAGTCCAGCCTTGAACTCAGAGATCTGCCTGTCTCCAGTGCTAGAATCTTCCAAGTGCTAGGATCAAAGGTGTGCACTACCATGTGCAACCTGTAGGTGCACTTCACTCTTGAGTGTGTGTGTGTTTGAGACATGGCTTCTCTATGTGGCCCTAGCTGGCCTGGAACTCAGAGATCTGCCTGCCTCTGCCTCCTGAGTGCTGGGATTAAAGGTGTGCACCACTCTTAAGGCTCACCTAAGGTTGACTTTTCTTCAAGAGTCTTCAAAGCACTTCTGACCTTAGGGAGCTGACTCTTAGGAACTTTCATATTAGATACTTTTATTTCAGTCATTTGACATTAACCTTATAGTTGGTTTGGTTTTGTTGTTGTTGTTGTTTTATATAGATTTGAATATGTAGGAAGAAATGCACATTTTTCTCCTAGTCACAAAAATTCCATGATATGTATGCCATACTTGCTATAATCTGTGTCGGAATTCAGTGCAAAATGGTTTGTTCTAGTCAATAGGCCTGCCTTCAAGTACAAGTGACTGCTTATTTCGCAACACATGTGTGCAATGTATGTATACTACAGTAACTCATTTTAGCATGAAATTCTGTGTAAAAGAAGTCCAATTTAAACCTCTCCTAGGTATTTAGTTCCAGAAACATCAAAGAAACCTCAAAGATGACTTTGGCGTAGTGGACAGACAGAGGGAAGTCAGGAGCCTGAACCACCAATTTGCTCTCTGGAGAGACTACATAACCATGTATTTGAGAGCATGGGCTACAGAGATGGAGGTTCTGGATTCTTTTTGTTTGTTTGTTTGTTTGTTTGTTTGTTTGTTTGTTTTTCGAGACAGGGTTTCTCTGTGTAGCCCTGGCTGTCCTGGCACTCACTCTGTAGACCAGGCTGGCCTCGAACTCAGAAATCCACCTGCCTCTGCCTCCCAAGTGCTGGGACTAAAGGCGTGCGCCACCACCGCCCGGCAAGGTTCTGGATTCTTAAAGGTGTTGAATGAGAAAAAAACCTCGTGACTAGCAGACGTAACACTACGTAATATTTACGAAACTATTCCCTCCTTAGTAAGGGACTATTTGTCCACTTGCTAACTAACTACCTCAAATCTGCGTTTCCTTCATATCTTGACTGAGAACTTGTTCAATAACAAAATAAAACTGTCACCATGTATCTTTCTTTATTGTTTAATGTAAATCTACTCAGCACCTTTTCCCACTCTAAAATTCTGAGGGTCCTACAGCACAGAGTCTATTCTGCAGACGCAGGTTCGCAGGTTCAGAGAGCCTGCTCATGGCATCCTCTCACAGTGCCTTCCCTCAGCAGGAAGACACAACATGAAAGTCTCTTGGCTTCTGTCTCTGCCCCATTCCCTTCCATCTGTCCTTCCAGATTCCACAGCTGCCTGTGATTTGCTCCCTGGAAAGCTGAGCTCTGCTCTAGTCCTTGGACTCCATCTTGGACTTACATCTCTAGAAATTTCCACCGTTCACAGCAGCAACTCCCTCCTGCTCTAGTGGTGGAGTTTCTGTTTCACAGTTCCAGTTTGTGGTACAGGTTCCATTCTTGGCCTCTGCTGCCAAATTTTTAACCAGTACACTCCGGGCTCCTGTCCCCATCCCAGGACAAATCACCTCTGTCCCCTACATCACTGTAACCTCTATAGGTTCCACCTATCGGCTTGGTAGATCTGCAGCATGACACCCACATTCACTTTCATCCTTGACCTGGTTACCACACACTCACAAAGAAAACAATCAAAGCATCCACGACAGAATCAGATCAGGAGTAATGATTAACTTTGCAAACCCTCTTGTAACTCATGACCGTTCCCTGCACTTGGTGTAGACATTAATGTAACACTTCACAGCTTCTGTTCTGAATGCGTACTCTAACTGTATACAAGTTCATTAAGTTGTATAGACTTTGGATCTGGCTAAACTTGGTGATTTTTTTTTAAATTTATTCCAAGTATTTTATAATAAAATGTGTAAAGTAAAAAAAAATTTGCAAAGATATAAAGCAAAAATAAATAATGAAAATGCAACAAATGTAAAAACCATGTTTAGGACCTGACTTCAGATCAGCTCTATGTTTTATTTATGAGAGAAGGAAGATGAGAATTAAAGCCATTTTCAGATGTATTCCACAAAGCACTGCATCTGTTTTCTCAAACAGCTTGGAAAGTGAAACCTAACTCACTCATTAAAAATCAAAAGGAGCACAGGAGGAAAGAGGGAAATTCCAAGCTCACGGGTCACAGTAAACACAAGCCATGTCCTTGGTTTAACAACAGGGGACTTCCCTAGAAGGTTTGTGGAGTCTTGCTGAGTCATCTCCAAGTTAGCCAATCAAGACTCAGGGAGGGAAACTCTTTGCAGATAAATACTCCACAGCAGCAGGCACTTAGTGAAGTGCTTCATCCCCGCTGAGAGCCATCCGGAGCCATCCTTCCAGAAGCCCTTCCCTTTCAGCACCATGAACCCAAGTGCTGTTGTCATTTTCTGCCTTATCCTGCTGAGTCTGAGTGGGACTCAAGGTAAGGGATACCAAGGCTATTTAATCAACGTGTGCCTATAAAGAGGGAAGCAGGAAGAAACCACTTCAGCCTGCAGACTTTATCATATGCTGGTTGAAGTCAGAGAAAATTAGAATAAGAGAAAAGGAACAAAGAAAGATAGAAAGAGAGAAAAGGGGAAGGGAGGAGGAGGCAGGAGAAAGGGGGAAAAGGGAGAGACGGGGTGGGGTAGGGCATAGATTTCTCTTTACCTGAGCCTAACCCAATACTATGAGCAGTACATGAGGGCGGGATTTCATAATTGACAAGCTGCAGATCTCTCTTCACCGTAATCAGACATTTAACCACTCAGCCTATGATACAATGGGTTGCATCTCTCCACAGATTACATGACAATATGAGACAGATTCTGCTAATCACTACCTCATCTGTTGTAAGTGTGCTGACCTTTCTGACTCTATTGCTCTCTGCCTGCAGGGATCCCTCTCTCAAGAACGGTCCGCTGCACCTGCATCAGTATCGATGAACGACCAGTGAAACCGAGGGCCTTAGGAAAGCTTGAAATTATTCCTCCAAGTCTATCCTGCCCACAGGTTGAGATCATGTGAGTACAATCCCACCTGCCGATAACGTCCCATATGTAACCACACAGTAAATAAGTGAGGGGGATCAGGAAAGATGGGGAACGGTGCCTGAATTCTGACAGGGACCTGCAGGGCCATCAGCTCTGCTGGCCTGTCGTTAACTTGAGTATCGCACTCTTATCTCTATAGTGCCACGATGAAAAAGAATGATGAGAAGAGATGTCTGAATCCAGAATCTGAGGCCATCAAGAGTTTATTGAAAGCAGTTAGCCAAAAAAGGTCGGTTTGCTGTTGCTTTTTCAAGAAACTGCAGTCTGGGGAATAACATCTGCCCTGGGCTTTGCTGTGGTGTGTTTGCCTTAAACTCATGTCACCAGCATGTGCCTTCCTCCCTCCATTCACACAGACACTGAGGTGCCATCTTAGGTCATACTTTCCTAGTGTCTAGAAGTGGAACAGTTACAACTGTCCAGGTAAAGCTGCCAAATTAAATGTTCCCCATTTCCTCACTTAAAAAAACATAAACAAACAAACAAACAAACCAGCCTCCATAGAGATTGTGTAGCAAAGAAAAATGCACCAGGCTTTTTGCCCCAGGGTCTTTGGGTCCCAAACTTAAAGTAGAGTCTATTCCACTCAATACAGTTTCCTCTTCCTACAGGTCTAGAAGAGCTCCATAACTGGAGAGAAGCCACTCACCACAGCGCTATGATCTACGGACAGCAGAGAGTTTGTCTCTCCATCACTTCCCTCTACCCAATGTATGACTAGTCCTAATGGTCCCTGTTTCTCCTGAAAGGTGACCAACCGTGGTCACATCAGCTGCTACCCCTCCTGCAGGATGATGGGCAACCATGGTCCTGAGACAAAGTAACTCCAGAAGCAAGAATTCTTTAAGAGCTGGTGAGAGTCCTCGCTCAAGCGGCTGGGATGGCTCTCCTAGCTTGGTACTGTAAGCCATGTGGAGGTACTATGCTCTCCATCATGTGCCACGCCCCAGCCTGTTCCCCACGCCCTCCTCATCTTCCCTAGCTTTAGGATTGCCAGCTCTGAGTTTACCTGAGCTCTTTTATTTCAAATGTAGTTCAAGTAAGATTACAAAGTAAGTTTGTAAGAACAGACGTACCACCATCTTCCCAACGGGATTTCATAACTCAGAATACTTACAAGAACCTGGAAATGTATGTGTAAATATTATTTAACAAATGACTGTACAAAGCAGAATTCCTAGATGTATTTTTGTATGCTTTTCATTATATATGGAAGAACTTGTGTCATTAAGTACATATCAATGAGCAGTTCAAGTTTACATAGACAAATGTTTTGAATGTTACATAATATAAAAGGTGTTGGATGGTTTTCAAAATAAAATGTACTGTATTGAAAGTAGTAAGAGACTAAAAAGATAATAAAGTAATAATAACTGACATGAAATGCCATGAGGGTCATGTGACTGAGAATTATTTCAGAGGTTTAGAGACTCAATGGCTTGGACAAGAAGTTGGGGTGGGTAGGAGACAAGCAAGTCAGGAGAATTACCACACTGCTTCTGGGCTTGGCCTCCATCAAGGCCCAGCATGTAGGCTCCCTGTCTCTGGGGATGCAGAAAGGAAAAGGCCTGAGTCTCAGTGGACCCTGCTCTGGTTAGTTTTCACTGTCAACTCCACATAACTGAGAGTCCCTGGGAAGAAAAGTGGTGTGGGCAGATCAGACTAGCCTGTGGCCATGTGTGGTCATGATCAGCTTGTCTGATGCTCAGTCCACTCAGGGCAGTGCCACCCTGAGCAGGTGGTACTGGGTTGCATAAGAAAACTAGCTGAGTATGAGCTAGGGGAAGCAAATCAGAGTGCAAGCCAGTAAGCAGCCTTCCTCCATGGTTTCTGCTCCAGCCTCCTGCCCCAGCTTCCTGTCCTTGGTGATAGACTGTAAACTGGAGACATGAGCTTAAGTAAGCCCTTCAGGTTAGAGCATTGGTCACAGCAACAGAAAGGAAACCAGAACAGATTCCCAGATCCAAGTTTCGCTAAGACATCTGCCATGATGCTGCACAGAAGATTGCACATGAAGCAATCAATTCATTCTCCTCCTAGCCCTGTGTCTTCGCCTGTTTTATAGACTTGACTGTACCATCATCCACCCAGTTCCCTAAACAAGAAACCCCCATTACCGCTTCACCTCCTCTGTCCAAAGAGTGAACAAGGATATGCCTGCAACACAGTTAGTTGTATAAAATTTTAGCTTCTGGAATGCATGAAGAGTTCTAACGGGGGTCCACAAGATGGCTCAGCAAGCGCAGGTACCTGACACAAAGCCTGAAGACCCTAACCCTGAGTTCAGTCCCCAGGACCTCTGAGGACAGAAATGTCCTCGTGCCTGAAAACTGTTCTCAGACTTCCACACCGTCCCAGATGATGTGTCCACACTCCCTACCTCTACTCACTGCACACACAGTAAAAACGCTTAAGGAATTCTCAGGGCGCGCGCGCGCGCGCGCGCACACACACACACACACACACACACACACACACACACACACACGTATATATATTCAGACCAACAGTTGAAAAATAGTAAGAACTTCACAGAAGAAAAAAAGCACAAGCCCCTGATGGGAGAAGATGCTCGACCTCTTTCTAATGAAGGAAATGTGCATTCAGATCCCTAAAGACTTCATTTTGTTAAGTTGATAACCCGGACAGCAAGAAAATAGAGCCGTGAGGAAAGTCCCGCCACAGACAGTGAAAACGGGTAGTCTCGATTTGTGTAGCAAACAGTCTGATACTAACTTACGAAGCTGAACACCTGCTCATGTTCTAGTGATTTTGTTGCCATAGAATAATTCATCTCTGGCATAGGACCCATACAGGGATATTACAACAGCGCTGGCTGATAGTCAGAGCCAGTGGGAAGAGCGTACAACTGAAGACACCAGACACTGGAATTGGACTGGAGGCTTCTTCCTGCACTGGTCCTCACAGCAAGTGAACATGCTGAGGCTGCTGGGAAAAAAACCGTCAGCAACAGTCCTACCTAGTTTTAGGCCATGCATGCAACACTACCAAGAACAAGCAAGGTGTGCCCATTCATGCAATAGCTGCAGGGCTACTTGGGAATAACCAGAAGCTCTCTGGTGGGATCTGAGACTCACTCTGCAGGAGTAAATCATTGTCTGCTACTGGGAACCCAGTCGGAAGCCCATGGCTAAGGATACTGGAGGTCCTAGTGGGCCTATCTATGTCCATTTTTGCTAAGTGGACATGATATGTCCATCAGATTGCCTCTTGGTAACTGTTTATATCTGTGGATTGCTGCTGTTGTCAGGTTTACTGAGAAAATCTGCCCTCTGCAGTCAGAAGCAGAAACTACAAAGACTCATCTCTGATCAGAGGAGTGATAGTCAAGTACTCAGCCAGAGTGGAGATGGCAGGAGATCACACACGTACACATATGTTCAGGAAACACTGTAGAAGTGCTGGCCGGGCAGTGGTGGTGCACACCTTTAATCCCAGCACTTGGGAGGCAGAGGCAGGTGGATTTCTGAGTTCGAGGCTAGCCTGGTCTACAGAGTGAGTTTCAGAACAGCCAGGGCTACACAGAGAAACTCTGTCTTGAAAAACAAAAAACAAAACAAAACAAAAAAGGGGCTGAAAGTGTGAGAGTAGGAGGGATTGATGTGGAACACTGACTTCTGAGAGGGACAGCTCCATCGCACTCTTAAATGCACAGCAGCTACGACAACCTGAACGAAACCTGCGTAAGAGCTCAGAGACTGCACTCCCCACCTGGGGGATTTATATCGTTCTTGGTGAGGGAGGATTTCTTCAGTGGAATAGCGTGGGGAGTGGATGGAGTCTTGAGTCTATGTGTATCGTGAACACAGGCACAGCCATGCCTCAAACCCGTGGGCACTTGCAAAGCCTTCCTGTGGTCCAGTTCAAGTGTTTATAGCTGATTGACCAGCGTGTGCAAGAACTAGAAAGCTCAGCTCCCCGCTCCTGGATGAGACCAGCCTGACCAACTTAGTGAGATGCTATCTCCAGATATACATGGATGGATGGATTGATGGATGGATAGACAGACAGACAGACAGACAGACAGACAGACAGACAGACAGATAGTGAGAGCATCACTCAGTGACAGGACATTAGCCAGCCATGCTCTGTTCTGCCTTCAGCACCAGCAGAGACATAGAAAAAACACATCACAGAAGAGCACATGCAGGTGGCTCCATTTCCTGCAGTTTCTGTGCTGTTGTTGTGGTTACACTGGGGATCAAACACTGAGCCTTGTGTCTCCCAGGTAAGCACTCTCCCACTAAGCTACATTCTTGGCCTTTTGTATTTTATGTTGGAACTGCTTAGGCTGACCTCAAACTCACCATGTAGCCCAAGAAGTCCTAAACTTGTCAATCCTTCTGCCTCAACTTCTCAAGTGGCTTAGAGATTTTATGCATATCCAGATTCTTAGAAAGTCTTAAACAAAGCAAGTGTAACATTTTATTTGGGTAACAAAAGACATTTTTTTAAAAAAGGTATGACTTACTTAAAATACATAATTCTGAAGAGAGAAGAGAGAAGATAATGTGAGGTCCTGGGGACACGCCCAGGGCCTCTGGACAGCCATGTGGTATGGACATTAACAGTTTGTGCTCTAATCTGCACCTCCAATCTCCTGTTCTCATTCCTCTCTCTCTCTCTCTCTCTCTCTCTCTCTCTCTCTCTCTCTCTCTCATTTTGAAGGCATATTTTATAATAAAAAAGCAAAACGGGGTCTAGAGAGATGGTTAAGGGCTGGCTGCTGCTCTTCCAGATGACAGGTTTGGTTCCCACCACCTACAGGGCACCTAACAATCATCATTAACCCCAGTTCTCAGGGATCCAGTGCCCTCTTCTGACCTCCTCAGATACTGCACACAGTGGTACATAGATATACAAGCAAGTTAAGGCACACACATAAAAGCAAAAACATATTTTTTAAAGTTAAAAAGCAAAACAAATAAACTCTGGAATACTGCCAATTTTGAGACGCCTTCATGAACATCAAGCAACTTTATATAGCAAACCAGAAGAACAGGAGAATTACCACATTCTGGTATATAATAAAAGAATGGCTTATGCCCTTCACCATAGAACCCTAATATATCACAATAAACAGAGGACTGGCAAAAGAGATAAGCCTTGTGCCAAACTCTTTACAGCTACCTAGCCCACACAAAGCCCACGACAAAAGCCAAACCTTCACAGAGGTCACCTTTCAATCCAGCTGGAAAAACCCTCTTACCTTAATTCCTTCTTTTAAAGGCCCTTTCTTCCTTTTCCTTTTTTTCAGAGGGTGTTTTACTTTATTACCTTAGGATGCTCGTCAAGGCCCCTGGCATGCTAGGGACACGACCTTCCTTCCCCTCACCTACATTTCCAAACGCAAGGCCTTGTCTTTGAAGACTGTTGCAGTAGTAACAGCTGAATTTCAGGAGAGACACATCCTGGCCACAGCACCTACCTTGTTGTTTGCTGGTATACGCTCTTCACGGAGTGTGGAGAGAGATCTAAACTTTTCTGTTCAAGAGCAAGGTGCACGTTCAATGAACACTTCTGCTTGTTATACACCAGGTCAGAAGAAACAAGTTTACAGTTTAAGTGCTAGACAGAGACAACTGTCAATCGGTTGTTCTGTGGACGTAAAGTGTTCAAAGAAAACAGGGGAACCAGGAACACAATGGCAGATCTGGACGCTGAAAGACATATTTGTTTATTTGTGTCTGATAGAAAGAGAAAAGTGAATTTTAGTATGAGAAAGCATATTCAACACACACACACATACACACACACACACACACACACACACACACACCTGTTTCGTTTGGAAGAAAGTAATCATATACTTGCAAGTGCAGATATTGTCTGAGCTGATGTTGGACAAACATAAATTAAGCTATTAAAGTCTATCTGTGTTGGGTGGGTCTGCCATCAGCACTGTAGTTTATATTTTATGCTGTATGTATGTTATAAAACACACAAAAGTGACATGCAGTTAGTTATCCATATTCAAGGCTTCTGTGTCTCAGGAGTCAGCCAATGTAGACTGAAAATGCAATCCAACACTATATAGTGTTTTCATAGCTGCAGACTACTCTCTACTGGCTCTGTAATATTAGACTAGAGATGAAAAACTGTTATTGTCTGGTGACATGGTGGTCACTCTAAGGCTACACTTCAGATAGTAAGTATGTGTAGCAATGGACTGAGATCCTGCAGAACTCCCAACAACTGGATTCGTATAAATAAATAAAATGCATGTGACTCATGCTGTCTCACCTGTACGAACACTAAACAATGCTTGGAAGCAATGCAGGAGAGAGC
This sequence comes from Rhabdomys pumilio, assembly GCA_030674055.1. Taxonomy (NCBI): domain Eukaryota; kingdom Metazoa; phylum Chordata; class Mammalia; order Rodentia; family Muridae; genus Rhabdomys; species Rhabdomys pumilio. The sequence continues at coordinate 98,294,376 of JANHMN010000006.1, read as the reverse complement.
AAAGCTGAAAGGGTAGGCACTGGTCAGGAAAGGGACAACAGCTTGTAGCGGCAGCATGTCAAAGGGACCTGAAGTGCTTATCCGTTCACAATGACATACCTCAGAGTGAAACTCTTCAGGGAAGACAGAAGGTCGATGTGTCCAGGGAGCAAGCATCACAGGTTCATTCTTACTGTTAAATCCACAGTAACTACTGGTATATAATAAAAGAATGGCTTATGCCCTTCACCATTTAATGTGGAGAGAAAGAACTGAGAGAAAGATATCAGAAACGTAAGAAATCCCAAGTCATAAGTTCTCAGACTCTGAAGCACCCATCTAAGACAAAAGAAAAATTAAAAACTGTAACTGTAGAAAATACTAGTGTGACATTGTGTCACCATCTAACTAAATTACTAAAAATTAAAACTTACTACTGAAGTAAACACCAGAGAGGTTTCACAAATGACAGGAACAGCTACAAAGTCCAGTCACAAATCCCACACCTCCAGAGTGGAAAACACACAAGGAACATGTCCACTTCTTAAGAGGACTAGAAAACACTAGAGTTCCATTGTCACCTGGGAGATGGACCAGAAGGACCCACCTCTCCCTCAGGTTGTCTGGAGATTAAGCACTGTTCAAAGCTTGATATAACTTTCACGTTAATTCTCCACTATAAGCCCAGCACCCTTTGCTGCAACTGTTGAGAACCAGCCATTCAGCCATTTGATTGGCAGCTGACTTGTGCAAAGGGCGGTCAATCAGTCAATTCCTTCGGCAATCAAATGGACAGGAACCATGATGTACCGCTGCTTTGAAAGCGTCATAGTAGCTCTGAAAAATATACTTCAGCTTCAAGAAACCCTGAACTCCTGCCTGCTGCTGAAGCCATGGACTCTGCTCCAGGAGGTCTTGCCGCAGTTTTGGCTGCTCTGTTGAACCCGTACTTGTTTCAGTACACTTTACTTACACCGTGACAAGCCTTTGAGAACTCTAGATATCTTTGCCCATCCTGTAGCTATTCTCACTAAGGATGGTTGAGGGATACCACCTGAATGGCCCAGCAAAAATCCTGTGCCAGTGGTGTTCTGCAAATGACGGATAAAAAGAGAAGCTGTGCACGAACATCCCACATCCCCCAGCCTCTGATTTCAAGACCCTGTGTCCAAGGATTTTGACAATTTGGCTATGAGGATCTCTGTACAGATCTCTGGATTTGTCTTGTTTGGAGCATGTGTTACTCATGGTTCTCTAGAATAACAGGTTGTAGAATGAAATAGACATATATATTTTATATAATATAGAAATATATTTTATATATAAAACAAACAACATAAACATATAGTATTTATTATATATATTATATTCTATAAAACAGAATATTATATTCTATATTCTATAAAATATAGAATGTAATATATAGAATATAATATAGAATATATATGTACACACACACAAATTTGTGGTTCACAGGCTACAGCCCAACTAGTCCAACAATGGCTGCCTATGAAAAGACGGTCCAAGAATCCAGCAGTTACTCAGTTTACAAGGATGGATGTCTCAGCTAGTCTTCAGTACATGCTGGAATCCCAAAGTAGGATCTAATGGCTGTGAAGGAATAGACTTGCTAGCAAGGGCACGATCAAGAGGCAAAGAGTGAGCTTCCTTCTCCCATATTCTCTATACAGGCTGACAGCAGAAGGTGTGGCCCAGAATAGAGGTGAGTCTTCCTACCTCACGAGGTCTGGTTTAAAGGTGTGTCTGCACTCCTCAAATATCTGGATTAGAAGTAGATATTCCAGCTTCAAATGACTCAATAAAACAAAAGTTCCTTAGCCTTTTGGGTTTTAGTTTATTCCAGGTGTGATCAAATGACTACTAAAACAGCCATCACAGAACACAGTGAGTTTTCCTGTTTAGGAATCTGAAGGTCTTACTCCCATGAGTATTCTTTAGATGTCACCATGTCTTCAGATGTCATATAGTGTGTTTAAATGTCATGCAATGTCTTCAGGTGTCACACAGTGTCTTTAGATGTTACATAGTATCTTTAGGTGTCACACAGTGTCTTTAGATGTTACATAGTATCTTTAGGTGTCACACAGTGTCTTTAGGTTCTTCTCTTTTCCTCATTATTTTCTTTCTGTTCTCAGAATAATCATTTCTATGATCTTATCTTTAATATGCTGACTTTTTTCTTCTGATTACTCAAAACTCCTGCTGAAGACCTCTGGGGATTTTTAGTTTTGTTTTTTCATGTGATATTGGTGTCTGACCCAGGGGCCCCACCCATGCAGACACTAGGAATGTTTCCTACCATTGTGCTGAACTGTCAGCTTCTTAAGTTTTTAATTCTTTAGATCCTTAAGTTTTTAGTTCCTATTTAATAATTATTTCCACCTCTTTGTTGATATTCTGTGTTTTTGCCAATTGTTATTCTTTACCCTGACTTCCTTGGCTCTATAAGCAGGCTTAAGACAAGTGAGTTGACATTTCTAGCTGCCAAGTAGCGGCACATACCTTTAAGGCCAGCACTCAGGAGGCAGAGGAGTTTGGATCTCTGAGTTTGAGGCTAGTCTGGTCCAAAGAGCAAGTTCCAGGGCAGCCAGAAATACACAGAGAAACCCTGCCTCGAAAAACAAAATCAAAAACCAAAACAAAACAAGACAACATTTCTAGCTAATAAATCTCTTGTCTAGCTTCCAGGGAGACCTTTGGGACCTCAACTGAACTTAATTAGTATCTTTAGATGTCACACAGTGTCTTCAGATGATACACAGGGTCTTCAGAAACCCTGTCTCTATATACAGCCACGTTCTGAGAACACCAGCTGGTACATGTTCAATGAAAGGATTGGGAGAGGGGGCGGTATAATTCATTCAGCTCAAAATGTGAATTGTATTCAAGAAAATAATCATGAAAGGAAAGCAACAAAATAAAGAGCAGATGCCTTAACGTGTACGTATGTATGTATGTATGTATGTATGTATGTATGTATGTATGTATGTAAATGGTTGGCATACATTTACAATGTCAATACTGTGGCACCCTCTTATTCCCAATGTCACTTTCCACAGGTTCAAACACCCAAGGACCACAAGGGTGGCGATAAGGTGATAGACCAGATCTTTTGCGTTCAGACTCCATCTTAGAGAATCTGTCCTAAGGCTGAACTAACAGGCAGGCGCCTAGCACTTGTTTCCAGGTTATTCCCCAACAAATCTGCAACCCCAGGTTACAAGCCTGTCCCTGACACTTTACTTCCTAACAACCACCAATCAGGGAAAAAAACAAAACAAAACAAAACAAAAAAACAAACAGAAAGCGAAAACCAACCAACCAACCAAACAAACAAACAAAAAAAAACCCAAAAACCCAGAAGTTAAGTTTATGGTTTGGCTCCCAGCACCAGCCAACTATGTTAAAGGCCATAATGACCCCTCAATCAGATGTGTGCCGGGCTAGATACCTCCTTCTTGCCTCTATAAATGCTTGCTTGAAACTAAGCTTAAGGCCTTCTGTTTTCCTGTATGAGAGACAGTGGTGGGGCCCAAGCTTGAGTTTGAATAAAGATACTCTAATGCAATTGGATCAGACCCAGCTCCTTGGTGGTCTTTTTGGAGTTCCTGGATGTTTTCTGGGACAACAAAGGTATTTTGAGAAAGCAAATGAGACACCGCCTTCACATAGAGTATATTCTTTACCTCTCATTAGAGTATATTGTTTTATAACTATAACCTTTTTGTCATGCCTAGTTTATAAATTAAACTTTGTCATAGGTATGCATATATATAAAAAATAGCACAGACATATCCAGGGCTTAGTATCATCTATGGTTTCAGTCATCCATGGGAGGTTTTGAAATATATCCACCATAGATAAGAAAAGGGCTGCTACTCTGAGCCTACTTGACAAAAAGGTAGATTATGTAAGTATTTAACAAGACAAGCTAAAATGTAAATATAAAATGGAGGACTAGAACAACCGTCAGTAAAGTGCTTGCCACTTAAGCATGAGGATCTGAGTTCAATCCCCCAGAACCCACGAAAAAAAGCCCATGGTAGTTTGTGCTTTTAATCCTCAGGCTGGTAAGGTAGGAAAAGACACATCTCAGCCAGCTTAGCCTACTGGCAGGTTCCAGGGCAGTAAGAGACTTTGTTTTTTTTTTTTTTTTTTTTAAAGCCAAGCTGGACAGTACCCAAGGAATGCCATTCAAGGTTGACCTCAGGCTTCTACATGTATGTACACACCTGTACACAAATAAATATGCATACACATGCATGCACATTTATACATACACAATTGGAAATAATCTCACGTGACAATTTTGGCATAGCAAATACCAATAAATAAAAGACTGAGAAACAGAGACATACATACCTATCAAGGCCACTGCAAAATTAGCCTTCTCTTTCTGGCAAGCAACCAAAATGTTACAGAAAATATTGAGTATTTTTATTATTTGTCTTTATAATTCCACAGAAGATTAAAAAAATAAAAATGTTTTATGTTATGAGGCAGGCTTCATTGTGTCGTCCATGCTGAGCTTCAAGCAACTGTCCTATTTTAGCCAACTGCAATAGTCGAGGACAGGTGTGCCCCACCCCACCCGGAGCCAGAACATTATTATTGAAATATTAGAGACAACCCAAACCCCTAGCACTGAGAACGAACAGTATAGACATATAAAGAACTGTTTAAAAATAGATCATCTAAGGCTGGGTGTGGTAGCACATGCCTCTAATCCCAGCACACAGGAGGCAGAGGCAGGCAAATCAGGTAGGGAGAGTTCGAGGCCAGCCTGGTCTACACAGAGTTCCAGGACAGCTAGGGCTATGCAAAGAAAGCCTGTCTTTAAAAAACTCAAATAAGAGATCTTCTGCAGCCAGGACAATAGGAAATATAGGGATAAAAAATGGAGCAAAGACTGAAGGAAAGGCCATCCAGAGACCACTCCACCTTGGGATCCATCCCATCTGCAGACGCCAACCTCCTCGACACTATTGCTGATGCCAGCCAAGATGTGCTTGCACACAGGAGCCTGGTATGGCTGTCCTTGGAGAGGCTCTGTCAGCACTTGACAAAATACAGATGGCAGATACAGAAAACCATTGGACTGAGCCCAAGGACCCCAATAAGAGTTAGGGAAAGACTGAAGGAGCTGAAGGGGATTAAAAAAAATAGATCCGCCTGGGCATATATCTAAAAGAACGAAAGAAAGAAAGAAAGAAAAACAGAAAGAAAGAAAGAAAAACAGAAAGAAAGAAAAAAGAAAAAGCTAAATTATTTTTTCCCTAGAGGGGTTTTTTTGATTGCTTTTTGTTTTATTTGTTTGTTTTATTTTGGTTTTTTGGTTATATTATTTGGACCTATGTAGTTTTATGTGTATGAGTGTTCTGTGTACAGGTATGTCTGTGCACCACACACATGCAGAGCTGAGGAAGCCAAAAGAGGGTGACAAAGCCTCTGGAAATGGAGTTGCAGCCAACTGTTAACTGCCACATGGGTACGGGAACTGAAACCTCGCTGGCAAGAGCTACAAGTGCTTCTAAAACTTCTGAGCCCAGCCCTGTGCAGAGTTATTTTTTACAGTCATTTCTAAGTGAATTGTTTAAAACAAATATGAATATTTAAAACAGAAAAATATTTCTCCCCTTCTGGGATAATTTTCTTCTGTCTTGGAAGCAGCTTTTAACCAATTATTATTATTGCATGCCATCAGACTGCAGACTGGCTCACCAAAAGTCACAGGACCAAACAACAGTGCTGTTGCAACCCTGGGGTACGTCTATCCTTGAAAAGATGTCCAGATGTTATCTCTCAGAACTATCTATTTACTAATCTAACCAGCCCTGGGGCTTATATTAGACACAAACCAAGAAGCCAAGATAATAAGATTAATGAAGGAGGAATTTTTCCCTTTTTCTTGGTGGCCTGAGATAAAAATATGATTGGTTAGCAAAAGAAATTTTTTTTTTTAATTTTTTCTCTTAAAGGAAGGAATAACTCACTGACCAGGGAAAAACAAAGTTCAGAATGCTAACTCACAGCATGGGACTTTCAAGAAATGCATTGTTTTTCTGTCGGGATCCTTTACTATTAGAAGAAACTGGTGGGAAGAGGGGACTTCAGACACTGAGAAATTGAAACGAGCACAAGAGTTTCAATTTGAGAGAAACTTCCCCTCTGAAAAGTAAAAGGAAGCCTCATTTACTACACAGTCACTAAACAGAGCTACACAATTCCATAATAAAACAGTTGGAAAGAGAGGCCAGAGGGCACATGTGAGGGCCAACAAGCCTGCTCTGCCTGCCTCTAGGGGATTACATCACCATGGAGTTCCTGAGTTCTTCAGGGACACTTGGCATGGAATTTTTCAAGAAAAAAAATAAAAAGAGGTTTTTTTTTTTTTGGTTGATGTTGTCCAAAGAGGAATTAAAAATTGTCTGTTGATTTGAACAGTTGTGATAATCCTTGGCTTTCTTCCCAGGCCTGTGAGAAACTCCAGCAACATCCTGTCTTGGCAAGTTTCGATTTCTCCTAAAACGCTTTCTATCCATAAATGTGGTCTCTGTGGGATTTTTCTCTTTCCTTTTCTCCAGTCTATACCACACTTTCTCTGCAAGCTAACGTGAAACTTGTCAAGGAGTCTGGAAAGCAAATGTCTTACAGTGCCTGAACCCAAATGGTCTGTCTCTAACCATCTTGCCTAAGGACCCTGGTTGATCCGAGAAGCCTTTTACCCTGGAAAGATATTTCCACTGTTGAGTAAGAAAGAGCCCTTGCAGGTGGTAGGGAGCCTAAGCTCCGAGGTTCCGGGGTTCAGGGGCTCAGGACATTCTGGTTAAGGGGCTCAGCACCTGGAGAGTCTGACCAACCTCAACAACAGCTCCTACCCAATGGACCTTCCTCTGGGTCATCTCAGCCGCCCTCAAGGGATATTCCTGAGCCCTGTGGCCTCCACGCAGTGAGCTAGGCTTCTGGAGGCACTGCTGCCTCCCACCCTCGCCAAACTTCTCATGGAAGCTGCACACGGGGCTCCCGGGATCCCAGGGTCCCTGAGTCTCCACTCTACTTCCTAGGGGAAATGGCTGCCTCAGGCCAGGAGGCAGAGGAGCAGTGGGGACGAAAGGAGAGCCCCAGGGCACATATTACCTTTCCTCCATAAAGTGCTCTTTTCTTCAGCAGATCAGTGCAGGCAGCCCCAGCAGCTACACATGTAGAGTGAGCGTTGAGCTTCGGGTGGAGGAAAGTTCTGGAAGCAAACTGGCTGGGCATGCGCACTATTCATAGCCCAACTAGAAGAGGTCACAGAATCAATGGCTCAAGATTTCAATCCTTGGCTGATGCCATATCTGCCCAGCTGGGATCTGGTCCCTGTTTGTCACTTGCGAACATTTATTTTGAGTATTTACTGCACCAGGCTTCAAGAACATTCTTCCAGGGTCGGTGTTGGGTTATCAACATGTTCAAATGTGGGTCTTTACAAACCCTCCTCTAACAGAAGGAGAGAATAGTGTCCCAGACAAGCTAACATTGTTTACTGTATCCTATCTATGAGAATGTGCCTTGAGGTGTCATGAACACATACATGCAGCAGAGAGGACCAACTGCTTGCGGAGCTAAGGGAAGGCTTTCCTAAAGCGGGATGCTGAATAGGGTAAAATTATCGTGCAGCATAAGCATGCAGAGTGGTCACACTACAGACAGGAAAGAGACACGAGCAGTGAATCAGAAAATGAGAAGAAAGAATGATGCAAGAAGCTGAGAAAGTAATTCCAACAGCCATGCTGAGCCTTCTAAGAAGTCTCCATCAGCTGTGTCGGATAGAAGAGTCACTGACTGGCTCGCTGTTACTTGCTTCTGGGTGTGTGCTCTTTTTAGGTACACTTCGACAATTTCATACATGCACATACTGAATTTTAGGCAAGTTCCACTACCCATTACCCTCTCTCATCCCTCACTCCTGCTGGAACCTTTCTTCTCCCCAGAAATCCCCCTCCTACTCTGAACTCTTGTTTTCCTTTTTGACTCATAAACATTAATTAAGGGTGGGGCTTCATGAGCCCCTCTCCTAGGTATGATGAAACGATGACCGATGCTCTGCGCGTCCTGAGCAGGTAAACAGTTGCACTGCAATGGGCCCTTCAGTCCAGAAAACTATCTCAGTACTCTTCCCCAAGTTCTGGCTCCTTCTAATGCCTCCTCTAGGATGTTCCCTGAACCGTGGGGGCAGAGGTGACATAAGTGTACTGTCGAGGATGAGAGCACTCTGCAGTCGGTAATCTTCCCCCCTTGGCTAGTTACAAGTCTCTGTCTGACCACTACCCACTGGCAGTATATTCTTGCTATTAATCTTCAACAGCCGCTTGTGAACAACTGGGCGTTATTATCTTGTCTGAGAGATCCAAGATTGGCAGAACTGGTACCTAACCTAGGTCCAGCATAGGCTTGGTCACAGTCATCACCAGGACTAAACTGATGAATAAGCTTATCAAAAGTCACCCGAGTCTTGTTTTTCAAAATGATTTTTGTAATATTTTACTTATGTGTTATTAATCTATATAGAAACTATTAAAAACGTGTATTATGTAACATAAAAGATGAATATAAGGTATCCCCTTATTCTAAAGCATGCATTCCTTAGGAACAGGGGAAGATTGTTGCTTCAAGGACAGGTATCCATCTGGGAAAGCTAGACAACGACAACCACCACTTAGACATTGGTGGGGCACTGGATGCAGATCTACAGCCCAATACTCACAAGGCTGAGGCAGGAGATCGGCTTGTTCAAAGTCGGCCTGCTATACAAAGTGAGACCTTGACCTTATCTTTAAAAAAAATCTGTATTACAATGATTAATGCCCAATTAAGATTCAACCTCACCTTATAAAGTCTATTTCTTACATATATTACAGTAATATATAGTATATATTATATCCACTACAACAATATGTTACATATTATGTATATTTCCATTCATCTCTTTAGGGAGAAATATACTTTTGATTTTGGTTTATTTATTTTAAACTTTAGTTAGGTTCCATATGATTTTTCCATAGGGAAAGTACATAATGAAAGAAGTTGGTAAAGATTGTTTAGATGTCTTTTCCTTTGATTTGGGAAATATTTTTAGTTTTTCTTTTACCAAGAGTAAGGCACACTTTGGGTTGTTGCATTGCCTGCTACCTGAATTCAGTCAGTTCAACTGACTGATTCAATTCAGTCAGTTTCAGCCTACAATTCAGTCAAACCAGCTGTTCTAGGGAGAGGTGGGATGAAAGGGAGAAAGTTACTGCCAGAACAGGGAGAAGAGAAAAAGTAATTTACATGATGGTTGTTCATTTTGTCCAGATACATTTAAAAGGAAGACATATGAGCTGTTTGCTGAAACTCTGGTCCGGCCATTTCTAGAGGAGGTAAAGAGTAGAAAGTCTTTGTGGACACGGTCAAAGTCTAGACAAGTGTAGTCAATTACAGAACAATAGAATCTCTTAGCTATTAACTTTCCCTTCTACTAATGAGTGCACTCAGTGATTTTGTGAAACAAAGCCAAAGAATTCTAACAGTTTTTTCCAGTCCTACCTTAATTAACTATCGTGTGAAGTAGAGCAAAAAAAAAATTAATACTTTGTTTTGTTTAATACTTTTTACCAGTCTCATCCAGCATTGGCCAGCCCCATTGCAAAACTTTCATTTTGCTCTAAGGCACTATTGTTTGTGACAATATCAAAAGACTATATATCTAGCACCAATACATATATGTACTTTTGTTTTTATTTGTTCCTTTTTCTCAGATCCTGTTTTGAAAGGCTGATTGTTGGCTTTGTTCCTTTGTCCTGTTGTTCTGTCTGTGTTTCTTTCCTCCAGCTTGCATCCTGTCCCAGAAAGCAATATTCTCTGAGGAAACTTGATATTATTTCTCTTGCTGTCATATTAACTCTTGTTTTAGCTTCAACGGCTTCAAGAATTTCGAACAACCAGAGCATTTTGAACAGCTACTCTACTTTTGAAATTCTCTGCTGTTGAATGCTACTTACTATCTGTACTTCTTTAAACTCCTCAGAAAACGCTCAGGAATGTGTGCTCTCTCACTTCACGGCCATACCATGAGTGCCACAAACATCTCGTGAAATATTTGGAAAAGGTAGCCAGGAACAGAACAGCTGTGGGTTACACAACTAATCTAACAATTACAGTGATAGGAAATCACAGCAGTAGTGAAACAAAATGGATTTACCCTCAACAAATTAAGAAGCTTTGACTTGTTGGGAAAGACAGTATGAGGAAATATTAACGTCTCCCTATAGTGCAGCGAGGATCACATCCCATGTGGGAAGTGCATCTCCAACCTTCATTGTATGGCATTACTATATTCATCGTGTAATCTATTCTGCATCCAGGTAGCAACTTGGCCTGGGCTAAAAGAGGGTACTGGTGGTTTCGCATCCCTTACTATAAACTACCCGTTTATGTGAAATGGAAGTAGAACATGCAGAAATTCCCTGGGATCTGAGAGTAGGGTTTTCCCCAGGACAATCAAGTTTGTGGTTAATTTAGTTCTTCTAGGTCAGCTGAGGAGACCAGCCAATCAGAGACAGGAAGGAAAAGGGATTTCCTAAATAAATATGATTCCACAAGAACATGTTCTCTAAAGACGATCTTAGACTTCACTCCAGCACGGTGACTCAATAGAACTCAGCTCTGCCATGAAGTCCACTGTTCTTTTCCTATTGGGCGTCATCTTCCTAGATCAGTGTGGAGTTCGAGGTGAGTTTTACACTGTATTAAGTTAGTAAGTTCTGAGGAATGCATGACTATAAAAGCCTTCTCATGCCAGCAGATAAAGCTGAATGTCTTGCATGCAATAAAAAGTTATATTACTCAGTCATCAAATCAGCTGGATGCTGTGAGCAATTATCCAAAGGTCATAATCTCTGCCTGCCAAGTCAGATATGCCTTCTTGGTGTAGATATCATGAGTTCCCAATGAGGGTTCAAAGCATATTTGAATATTTTAATAATGAGAAACCATTTCTCAGATATAAAGGAGACTCTGGGTGCTTTATTTCGAATTGAGTCTGTCATTTATCATGCAAGATATGAAATCCGAAGCCCTGAAAACAGGGAGTGAGATAAGAGATCCTTTTCTAAGTTGCCTCCTGCACCACTTTCCTCACCTGATGCTGTGTACTGATAAGAATGTCTGTGGTTAACCAACTGAGAATTCAGAAGTCAGAGAGATTGTCTCTGGCCTCCTTATTCGTGACTTTGCTTATCTCGGGCAAAGAACCTTCCTAGAGTGCATTTGTCACATGTGTAAAGTAGAAGTGTTGTAGTTATTGTATGGTGGCAAAGACCGATGCAAATAGACGCTAGCTCTAGGTAAGCAATAAGGGACGGAGACATATTTTTAAAGAGACTTTTCAGAGCAGTGAGGATGAGAGGGAATAAGATTGAAATGGTAATTAATTATTGTAAGACAAGCTATCTGTCCACACCTACATCGAACTCCATGCCCCCAGTAGCAAGAAGTAGATTGAGAAACTGCTTAAGAAACCAGTCCCCATGGTACTGATGGGTTGTATATGTGCGCCTAAACTCAGTAGGGATTTAAATATGGTGGAGGTTTTCTCTTCTTCCAAGGTTGTGAAGTAACATAGTTAAGAACTCTGAGTGACCTAAAGTGAAACTCATCCCCTGCTCCCTTTTGCTAAATGACTTTGTCCTTAACCTTGGCTTCCCTGTTGTATACAGAACGAAAATAACACCTACCTTGAAAAGCAGTAGTGATGATTTACACACACACACACACTCAGTCACAGAAATAGTGACTGAGACAAACCCATCATTCTAATGGACCCTAATAATGTGCATTATCTTTTCTCTAGGAACTCTAGTCATAAGAAATCAGCGATGCTCCTGCATCAGCACTAGCCAAGGCATGATCCACTACAAATCCCTCAAAGACCTCAAACAATTTGCCCCAAGCCCTAATTGCAACAAAACTGAAATCATGTAAGTAAAAGCTTCCAACACACACATTCCACATTGGACTTAGTGGGAGTCTCACTCTCTACTTACTTGCGCATGTAGGCAGGCAAACTCCTCTATAAATCTGTCTACTCCTTTTCTTTCTTCTTCCTCAAAATACAAAATTTCTGCTGGAAACTGAAAATGAAAAAAAAGGTGACATATCATTTAAATAATAAACTGTTTCCAAGACCAAATTACCTTTTTAAGGCTATTTAGGGTTCTAATTCCAAAAACATATTTGAATATCAAAATTAATTAAATATAATTGATATATCCCTGTTAATTATTTATATTCCTATTAAATATATTCATATTAATATAATCAAAATATATGAATTGAATTCTCAACAAATTAATAAAAACATTTTTAAAAAAATATAAGGGCTGGAGAGATGGCTCAGTGGTTGGTTAAAAGCACCAACTGCTCTTCCTGAGGTCCTGAGTTCAATTCCCAGCAACCACATGGTGACTCACAACCATTTGTGAGTCTGATGCCATCTTCTGGTGTGTCTGAAGAGAGCAATGGTGTACTCATATACATAAAATAAATAAATAAATCATTTAAAAAATAAAAGAAAATATAATTGGGGTTTTTAAAAAAAGAGCTCCTAGATGTTTAAATGTTTAGGCAAGTTGATGAAAAGAAAAAATAATCATAATTCTACTGTCCTAATGTCCCTGCTCAAGCTGCCCCACTCTTGGGGGCCAAAATGTCCCAGACTGCTCTGCTGCTCCGGTCCTTGGGTCAGGGTCTAGCAAGAGAAAGTGGGGGGAAGAAGAGGAAGAGACTCGAAGAATGGAGACAAACCAGAGTGTGTAGCCAAGTCTCGTTTACTGTCTCCCATTCACCCCCTTGCAAGAAAATCCTGGGTATTTATAAGCACAAGCAGGAGAACACAGCTGAAGACATTTTACCATGTGCACCATGCAGCTGGGGTCACTAAACAGCAAAACAAGATATGTGGGATAAACAAGATGTTTATCAGAGTGTGCTCAGCTGTTGTAGGCTGTTGTAAACAAGTCTCTTGTCAGGGTATATGGCTCGAGATGGCTGCAAAGATGATAGCTGCTTTCTAGCTGCTTTCTGCTAAAAGTCGGCTCCCAACATCCTAACTCCTAGGTATGTGGTCCTTTAAAACACCTTCATTTCCTTCATACATGTGTTTCTATTGATATGTAATACATGTATATATGTGCATACAAAAGTAAAATCAATAAAAGCAAACATTATATACAGTAATTCCCTCTTATCTATTAAGTTCCTAGGTTTCAGTTTCCTGAAGTCAACCATAGTCCACAATATTAAATAGAATATTCCAGAAACAAATGGGGCATGTGTTTTAATAATTTCACTATAGTACATTGCTGTAGCTGATTTATCTTAATATTTATTGTTGTTCATATCATACTTTGTTTAATTTGCACATTAGACTTTATTTTAGGTATGTAGGTATATATGTATGTAGGTACCATCTGAGAGTGTAGGAACCTGGACATCTTCCCTATAGATAAGGAGTTGCCATTTGTAATTTGTTTTTTCCTTAACAGAATAACAATGGACAGTTTCTCATGACAATAATTTTCTCTAATAACGCTATACTTGTTAGTTTTCTGGGGGTGCTAGGATTGAACCTAGGTCTTCATACAGGCTATGCACGTACTCTCTCTCTCTCTTAACCCTAGACCTGAATCCTAAAAATGGCATTTAAATTTTTTCAGGGGTTGCAGAGAGATGGCTGAGAGGTTAAGAGGAGTTTGTTTATATTACTCACAACCATCTGTAACTTCACTCCCAGGAGATCCTATGCCTTCTTCTGGATTCTGTGGGCACCTGCATACTCATACACATATACAGCAAGAGACACACAGAAGTTAAAAATAAAATAAATTCTAATCCATATTCTGTGTGTTCAAGCACACATGCCATAGTATGCATATAGCAACCAGGACAACTTGATGGAATCGGTTTTCTCCTCTGTCCTTATTTGGGATTGAACTCAGCTCTCCAGGCTTATGAGACAAGTATGCTTACCAGCTGCACCAACTCACTGGCCCTAATAATGACTTTTAATGGCTAAGCTGTTTTACATCATATCGATAGTTCATAATTTGTATAGCTCATGCCCATTGCTAGAAACAAAGGTTATATAAAAAAAATCACTATTGTCAAACTATTACTATTGTAGTATTGTCTTTAATTCTTTCCTAGTAATTCTTTTCTAGAGTTTAGACTTTCTTGTTTTGTTTTGAGACAGAGTCTTGCTGGGTAGCCAAGGCTATCCTTAGTCTTATGGTCCTCTTTGTCCATGTGAATGCTGGGACTCCAGGTATAAGCCACCATTCCAAGCCTCTTAGAAATTAGAAATGGAAGTTAAATTTATATATATATATATATATGTATTCATAATATGTATCCATATGTGTATATATATAAAGGATATAAATACACACACATATATGTGTGTGTGTGTGTGTGTGTGTATATATATATGTCATATATATGACCTTTGACACCTAAATCAAAGGATTCTATATAGAATAGCTATTCTTAGTCTTGAGATATATAAAGAAATTAATTTTTAGAAATTGAGGCTTCTCCTGAAAGATCTGCTACAAGTTTTTAAAATCTACCTGTTACTCTTAGGAAGACATTTTGCTACATTTTAAGTGGTTTTGCTGGAAAACTGGTAAAACACATGCTTGTTTCACTGTTTCTACTAAGAATTATTAGAGTGTTACCAGGGGAGAAGGCTCACTGGCTTTTCTTTGGCACAGTGCTACACTGAAGAATGGAGACCAAGCCTGCCTCGACCCAGATTCAGCAAAGGTGAAGAAGCTGATGAAAGAATGGGAGAAAAAGGTTTGTGAGGGGAGGAACACAGATTGCTTTCCTTTAGAGATCAACTCAGAAAGTCAACAGATCCTGGGCATGCCCACTAAGGACCCATTTTCCATTTCTTTGAATAGTATCAACTAGTAAGACACTAAGGATTCAAAAATAATAAGCTATCACCCCTTCCTCATATAGCAGATCATCATTAAGAATGTGTAAAAATCATCAGACTTGGTGGGAGACATTGAAAATAATGTATACACAAGAACCTTGAGAATTATGAAGGAAAGGGTAATTGACTTGGCCAAGAGGTGACACAGAAGGTATTAAAGGTAGACTTCTTTATCAAGTGACCGCTGATCTGGATCTTTGAGACTAAGATAATTACTAGGCAGTTAATTAAGAACAGTGTGGGTGTTAGTGGTTTCAAGAGGGGTGAGTTGTGTTCAGCGAGCCTGAAATAATGGAGCTGGAATTTAAGTGTGGAGAACAAAAGGATTGAAATGGGAAAGAAGCCAAGGACAAAGCAAAAAGAACTGTGCGAGAGCGAAGGAGCTAGGTTTGAGAAGAGCCATGGGGTATGTGGTGGGGAGCTTGGGTCCCCACGCCTGACTCCTGGGTCTGCCCCAGATCCGAGCTGCTAGACTTCAGGCTACACACTCACCCAGCCTTGTCTACTCCTAGTGGCTCTCAACCTTCCTAATGCTGATACCCTTTAATACAGTCCCTCATGCTGAAGTGACCCCCAACCATAAAATTACCTTGTTGCCACTTCATAACTGTAACTTTTGCCGCTGTTATGAATCATAATGTAAATAACTGATAAAAAGGATATCTGATGTGTATCTCAAGTGGGTTTCAACACACAAGTTGAGAATCATTGGCTTATATGCAACGTGGATGATAACAGTACCAGCCAGCCCCCAAAGGGCTGTGTTTGGCCCAGGTGGGTGATAAAGGAAGAGGATGGAAGACAGGAAGATGCCAGAAAAACAAACAAGAGAGAGCTATGGCTTCTTTAATGTAGGGGAAGCAGATAATAGGGCCAGTGACTTTAGCTAGCTCTGAGAATGAGGAATGATCACACTCAGGAGGAGTTGGACCATCCCGAGGGGGAGAATTTACAACATTGAAACTTTTTCTCATTTCTTGCAGATCAGCCAAAAGAAAAAGCAGAAGAGGGGGAAAAAACATCAAAAGAACAAGAAAAACAGAAAGCCTACAACACCCCAAAGTCCTCATTCAAAGAAGAATACATAAGAGACTACCACTTTACCAACAAGCACTCTGCGTCTTAATGGTTTTTAGATTGTACTGAAAAGCCTTTCCTGGCCGAGCAGCCTTTAATACATAAGCTTTTAAAACATTGTTAATCTAACTACAAGACATATAGCGTGAATTTGAAATTATAACTAAAGCTAGGAAGTTAATTGTAAAACTCAAATAATAAGAATTGCTAGAGGCAAAACCAGTCATTGTTTTACACAGCCAACATTTCATGAAGCCCTTGAGCACAGTCACGATAATATCAATCCCGGGCAAGTATCCACACATAGTTATTCATGCACAACAGCTGTCTGGCTTCCAGAGCCACACATTTCGCAGCCTCTGGAGTCCTCTGAGGCTCACATCACCAAGTCTGTTTGCTGGTGAGCTAGACCTCACCAAGCTGGCAAGGCCAGCAGCAGCTGCATTTGAGTCAGCCTAGAGCCCCCACACAAAGTGTGTCTCAGAGATCGGTGCTAATGGTTTTGGGGTTCTACCATGGAGACCACCAGCGTTGGCTTTCAGAACCTCCTGTGTAGTTTTTGAGAACATGAGATTTCATTATTAACTTGATCCCATCTTCAAGGCTTATTCCAAGTTTGCCTCTTAAATGAAACTCTCCTAGAAGGTTGTGGGTGTACTTTAGTGGCAGAACACTTGTTGTTCAGAACAAGGCCCTGGACTCGATCGCTAACAGTGGAAAAACTTAACCACTTTAAAGAATAGTTTCTGGCTACTCAGATTCTCTTAAATCTATTTTGCTTGTTGCTCAGCATTTCATGAGTAAACATTTCACTGTTATCTAATTGGATTTTTTGTTTGTTTATTTTTCTCTTTCCAACAAGATTGTTTTTTGAGAGTAGGGGCATGGACTATTCCCCTAAATCTTCCACAGTGCCTACAAGAACTTGGTTTTGAATAATTTCCTAATTGTATGTGTGAGAGATAGAAAGGATGTTAACACACCAAGCATTGGCCAATCATTGGCTACTCCACATTGCCTAACTAACCCTTGGCCTCCTTGCTTGCTTGCTTGCTTATTATTTTTTTTTAAGACAAAGTTTCTCATCTGGCTATCCTAAAACTCACAACGTAGACAAGGCTGGCCTTGAATTCACACATGTCTGTGTTCCACTGCCTCCTGAATGCTGGGATTAAAGGTGTGTGCTACTACACCTGCTTTCCTGCTTCCCTCCCTTCCTTCCTTCCTCCCTCCTTCCTTCCTTCTTTCCTTCCTCAGATTACCTAGCTTTCTTATTATCTTCAGGAATCTTCAGTGCATGAGCCAGAGTGAGTGAGAAAATAGCATTACCTCGTGACAGGAGGCCAACATCTTTAACAAACAGGAATCACATGTTTAAGACATTTGCGGATATTTGGAACTGCTCAAAAAATACACAGGTCAGGTTTGACTGATTGGCAATACTAGACCTTTCCTCACTCAAAACAAAATCTCTCTAATATCATTCTTGATCAGAACAAGCTTCCCAAGAGTCAACAAAATAGCTGCCAAATCCTTTAACAAGTTTATCTTAGGTGAATGTGAATTTCCTTGCCACCTTCCCTCATTGCAGAACTCCCAGTGTATGATTATATCGATTGCCACATCAGCCAAAGAGTGGTGAAATGGCGAGATGGGGGCTGGAAAGGTGGCTAGAGTTCCATTCCCAGCACCCTTGTTTGAGCATCAGGACCATCTCCAGCTCCAGGGCATCCGACCACCTCTAACTCCAGCTCCAGGGGATCCGTTTCTCTCTTCTGGCCTGTGAACACTGCACAGATGTACACAGGCCCACACTCCGACATCACACACACACACACACACACACACACACACACACACACACACGTGCACGAGAACATGTACACACATAATTTGAGACACCAAGTAAAAATTTTTACAGAGATATTTTTAAAGGAATTAAGAGCTACAGGAAACAGTAAATTCTGTTAGTGGAAGTGTGGATGGGGCCAAGTTAGCCTATGTGGGAGCTGGAAACTGCTCTAGAGAGGAGGTCTGATGAATTAAATAGAAAAAAAAAAAAAGAATGTCTCTGGGCAGAAGTTCAGTCTTCAGCATGTCCTTTCTCAAATATTGCCATTCCTCTCACTGCAGGTGGTTTTGAGTGGTGCTGGTGGCACTCCTATCCAAACACCATTACATAGTCAAAAAGTTGTCCAGCTCCCTTCAAGTAATTTAGTTTGGAAAAAAAATTAAAACTGTTTCCTAACTAGTTAGCTGGTAGCCCTTGCATCTGACAGTGGAGTAGTACACATAACTACTAGCCAAAGGCTGTGTATTTTTTATTAAATAGTTATGATGAATACATATGCCGACAGTATGACATATATATATATATATACTCTAATTTTTAATTGAAAACAAATTAGCATATATGCTCTGAAGCTATTTTGTGAAAGGATAGTGATATCAGTAAAAGTGCACTAAATCTCAAAATCCATGTGGTTTTTAAAATGTCTTTGTCTGCCCTTTGGTTACCGTGTGCTTCAGAAGACTTCTCATTTATCCTTGATTCCTTTGCTGTCTCACTTTCTCTCATGATGTTGATGGCAATTGAGATAAAGACATAAAAATGCTTTAAGAGACTCCTTAAGTACAAAAAAAAAAGACCCAACTTCTATTGCATATAATAAAACACTGCCTCTCTCAGTGTGTCTGTTGCTGTGATGAAACACCATGACCAAAAGTAACTTGGGGAGGGAAGGGTTTATTTCACTTATACTTCAGAATCACATGGTATCAATGAAGGCCAACAGGTCAGGAATTCAAACAGGGCAGGGACCTAGTAGCAGAAGCTGATGCAAAAGAGGCTATGAAGTGATGCTTACTGGCTTGCTTACCATGGCTTGCTTAGTTTGTTTTCTTATACCACCCAAGACCACCACCCAGAGGTGGCACCATCCACGATAGTCTGGGGCCTCCCATGTGAGTCACTAATTAAGGCTTGTCTATAGCTCAATATTATAAAGCTCTCAATTGAGGTACCTTCCTTTCAGATGACCTAAGCTTGTGTCAAGTTGACATATAGCTAGCTAACACATTACCTTACAATAACATGTAGGAGCTGGAGGGACGGCTTAGGAGCACTGGCTGACCTTTCAGAAGACCCAGGTTCAGTTTCCCAGCATCTGCATGACAGCTTATAATATAACCCTCTGTAACTCCAGTTCCAAGGGATTTGATTTTCTCTTCTGGCATGCACAGGCAAAACACCCACACACTTAAAATTAAATAAAAAAATACAAAGAATTATGTGGCATTTAACTTATTCTCTAATTATCAAGAGTAATGCGATTCTAGTGAGCTATAAGCCCAGCAAGCCAGAAACATCTTCTCTTCTCTCTTCTACAATTGCTTATGTTCAAGGGACGTGAAGGTGGAAACCCAAATGGCAAATCAATTATTTAAATCTCGGGTGCTAAGGTTTAGAAAATTATCATCCAGAGGTCTCTCTGACCATTCTCTTGTGTGCTGAGCCTCTCTTTCCATCTCTGGGGTACACTGCCTTCATTCCCTTTTCAGGGCCCTTGCAGGAACTGGTCCCTGTTATGTCGGCCCATGCTGTGTTGACCTGGTTATTCTGGGACCTGTGTTTCCTCTAATCTCTTTTCCTGTGTGTCTCTAGGGCTTAATTATCAGTCCATGGTTACCTCTTTGGAGAAGATGAAGCCTTTAAGAGGTGGGCCCATTGAGAGGAAATGAAGTAAGGGTGTTCACTTGAGCATCTCCTGACCCTTTCTTTTCCCGTTCTCTTTTTCTTCCTGGATTCTATGTTGTGAACAGTCCTCCTCTGCCACAAAGCCCGCCATGATTTACTGTACCATGTGATGTCAAAGCAACCCAGCAAAGGAACCACAACCTGAAACCATCAGGAATCAAAATAGACCTTTCCTCCTTTTAGGTTGGTTGTATTGCATATCTATCCTGGTGATGGAAAGTCACCATAGCTATTATTCTTGGACTATAGATACAACGTGTGGGAAAGTAGACCGAAAACATCAGCACATACAATTGAGGTATTCTTGAGAAGCCAGACAGGTGTGGTGTTTGGGCAGGTATCAGCCACTAGTGGTATACATGAATTTTCCCCCAAGGGCTTTTACCCATGAAGCCAGGAACTGTGCAAAGAGCTAAGATTTTTTAGACATATCTCAGGAACAACTGAGCACACTGCTGAGCTGATGGCCTTGGTTCAAGCATGGAATCTTTCTGCATTCATTTCTTTATCCAGGATCATTGTGAGAGACAAAATGCATATAGACCTTGGAGCATAGAAAGTTCTAGGCCCTCCTTGTCCACTTACCATGGCCATCCCTACTTCCATCAGAGACAACCCCAAGTCTCATGGGCAAAGAGGTGTGCGTAGATGAAAGACTATGTCAGAGAAATGAGATCCTCTAGAGACATTTTCATAGCCTGAACCCAGACTATCTGACCTCTTCCTGGGGTATCCCAGAGGTCTCCTATATGCTAAAATTTCTCTTGCTTCTCTACTACCCACAGCAGGTAGATCCTTTTAAATAATTCAAAATCAATGCCTTTCCTAAAGTCTTGGGATTTACAGCTGGGTCAAAGATGGCCACATCCTATCTGATGGGCTCTGCCTGCCTTTCTGATCACCATTTCTTCCTGTAGGAGCCTCAGTTTTCTGTCTCTTGGGCACATTGAGTTCATTTCTTCCCGTAGGAGCCTCAGTTTTCTGTCTCTTGGGCACATTGAGTTCATTTGCTTTCTAAGGTCTTGGGTAGATTCTGCTCCATGCTGGGCTGGACTGTGCCATCAACTTGGTGGGACTGGGCTCTGCGTTTCCTGGAGTCTCTTTCACGGTCTGATTCTCAGAGTTAGCTTACAAGGAATGAGTGAGATTTGGAAAAGCAAAAGAGGGACTACTAGGCAAACTGGGCCGCCGTGGCTCCCAGCTTGTCTTGGTCTCTTCCTGCACAGCTGGCTCATCTTCCCCATTGCTGACCTGAGATCACTGGTGCTCCCAGGTCCCCCAAGAGAAGCAGTGTATCTCCAGAGACCATACAGATACAGAAGTAGCAACTTCCGGTAAACTTTCACAACCCTTATTTGGCAACCCGGGCTCATCCTCTTGAGTTTTCTTGCAAGCTGAGTTGTCCAGCTGGCCTAGCGCATCTGCTAGACTAGTCAATAATTCTTCCTCCAGTCCCCCGATTTTCCCACTGGGACATTCGTTTCCCAGCATCCTCCCTTCGTTCCCGTAGTGAACCCTTTGTTCCCACGATGTCTAATAGAGACTCTGTTCCCTAGTTGATACAATTGAATAAAATAAATAAATAATTCTTTACATAAATTAGGTTTCAGTTTATCTGTTAGCGACTTTTCTAGAGCTGTGATAAAGTCAATGTATAGAAGGAAGGGTTTATTTGGGATTATGGTTTCTGAGGGATGGTAGTTCACCACAGTAGCAAGCAGCAGATAGGATGGCAGAAACTGCTGAAGCTCCCATTTTGAACTGAAAACAGGAAGCCAAGAGAGAACTCAGAATGGTTTGTGGCTTTGAAAGCTCAAAGCTCCACCCCACCCCACCTGGAGCCCCGCCCCACCTTCACCCCACCCCCACCGCAGCCCACCCCCCACATCATACTTATTCCAGCATCCAAACAGTACCACCAGCTGGGAGACAAATTTCAAACATCCGAGAACGTTCTCACTCAAACTACTGTAGCTGAATGTAACTTCAAAGTCTCCTCATTTTCACCCTGCTCTCGCCTCTGCTATTTTACTGGTTTTGAACATGGAGCATGCGTATAAAAGTAGTGAATAAAATGAGAACACTCAAATTGTACGTTATTATTTTAAAAAATAATAACTGGCTGGGTGTGATGGCACATGCCTTTAATTCCAGGACTCGGAAGGCAGAACCAGGCAGATCTTTGTGAATTCCGGGCCAGCCTAGTCCTCAGAGTAATTTCCAGCATAGCCAGAGGGATACAGAGAAACCCTGTCTCAAACTAAACAAAAACCAACTAGCTCAAATGCTTCACACACACACGCACATTTATACTGTTATAAACATGGATTATAAATTCACATGTCTCCACTAGTCAAAGATAGTTTACATAGCTAGGTTGGGTATTAGGTTACACTTCTGATTGAGCATTACCATACTTATAAAGCCTTTGATTAACATTTAAAAAAATTGTATAAAAGCAAAATGGAAAAGGGGGCACGGGATAGGGGTTTTCTAGGGAGGGGAAATGGGGAAAGGGGTTGGCATCTGAAATGTAAGTAAAATATCCAATAAAAAAATAAAAAAAATAAATTAACCCACGGTTGACACTATCGACCTCGATTACCCGTTTGCCAAGTGGTCTATGTCACACGCATGCTGATGGTTTGCAGGAAAAGTGAGACTCTATAGTCTAACTAGGAGTGACTGACACATACTCTCACTCGGCTCTGCACTGTCTTTGTGTCAGTCACTGAGAAGCTGATCTCACTGATGGTGACTAAGGTATGCATTATGTAAGATAGTGTTACCTTTTCCTTCACAAAACTGGAACATAGCTTTAACAAACTCCCACTAAGAAAACCATAGTAAATACTGTAATTATATCTTAAAATAAAAAATAAAGAAATTATAAAAAAGAAAAGAAGCTCATAGTGAGGGGACAGTAACAAAGCAACCCTAAGCTAGCAGAAGTTAAGATATGCATATGTTGTATGCGTGTTCTAATTTTATCGCTCAGAGGCACACCCTCTTCTTGCCTCTGAAGCCACCTGCTCTCAAGAGCACATATCCACATTCATACACAGACACCTAACATGTATGAAAAGGAAAATCTCTAATAAAATGTTGTGTGATTATTTCTTGTTCTCCACCCATGTGCTCAAGTTTATATTGCTTGGCTTCAGAACTCCTGTCTCCTTCACCACTGCATGCCTAGTGTATAGAGCAGGCTCTGGTATTTCTAAATTCCTTAACAAGAGTTTTTTTGTTCATTGGCGTATGTTTCACCCTAGGTTTTCTCAAAGGCCTTTTCCAAATCCATTTGAGCTGCTCTGGTCATGCTCACATATGTGAGCCCTCATTTCCACCTTCAGCCTGGCCCATACTGCATACACCTGCCCTGCTTCACCCTTCCCACCCCCTCTCCTGACCTCTGCCTATATGAGATCCCAGTCCCACTTTTCAAAACTGCATCCTGGGATGCCCCTGATCACACTGAAATCTCCAACTGACAAGTATCTTCACGTAGGAAGAACTATTCTCTTGTTAATATTTTAAATTGTTTTTCTACATCAAAATCACTGTTGGAGAGATGGCTCAGTGGTTAAGAGCACTGACTGTTCTTCCAGAGGTCCTGAGTTCAATTCCCAGCAACCACATGGTGGCTCACAACCATCAGTAATGAGGTCCGATGCCCTCTTCTGGTGTGTCTGAAGACAGCTACAGTGTACTCATACATAAAATAAATCTTAAAAAAAAAAAAAAAAAGAATCATTGTATTCCTAAACAATTAATTAAAAAGACTTGGCTATATGATTCTTTTATTATTATTTAAACTGGCACGCTCTCAGTTAAGTAATTGGGAGAGATGTTTGTGTGAGAAAACGGAAAGTTGTTTTCTGACACTGCTGACAAAAGAACCCAGGCCTCCGGCATGACAGCCTGGTGCTTTTCCATTGAACTACAAGTCAAGTCCAGCAACAGGGCTGTTGGCAATTGAACAATCTAGTCTTCATCTGTGAGTAAGATTAGGGTCTGTAATAATCTGATAAAAGATTAGAGGGAGAAGGAAAAAAATCAGATAGAAGGGGTCTTAGTGTTCTATCAATCTGAAGAGGCAGCATGACATGGCCACTCTTACAAAGAAAAGCATTTAACTGGGACTGGCTTACACTTTCAGAAGATTAGTCCATTGTCATCATGGAGGGGATCACGATGGCAGACAGGCAGACATGGTGCTGGAGAGTTTTACATCTGGATTGGCAGGCGGCAGGAAGAGAAAGAGGGGCACTGGGCTTTGCTTGAACTTTTTTGGGGGGCTGGGGGGAAGTGGGTAGGGTTTGTGTAGCCCTGGATTTCCCTGAAACTCACTCTATAGGCCAGTCTGGCCTTGAAGTCACAAAGATTCATCTGCTACTGCCTCCTGAGTGCTGGGTTAGCCCACCCACAGGACACACTTCTTCCAACAAGGCCACACCTCCCAATCCTTCTCAAGTAATGCCACTCCCTGATGACTAACATTCAAACATATGAACCTACAGGGGAGCCATTCTTATTTAAACCACCATGGGGGGAGGGGAGAGAAAGGAAGGAAGAAAGGAAGGAAGGAAGAAAGAAGGAAGTAAAGAAAGAAAGAGAATTAGAGGGAAAGGTGCTAAGTTATACGTAAGTCTCTTTTCCTTAAAAGTCTTCTGTAAGCCAAGCAGGTGAGAAGAGTTAGAAAGTTTATGAATTTAAAGTTAGTCTGGGACACACAACCAGAACCCATCTCAGGAAAAAATTAAAAGTTTACCACACGAATAGTGAAATCTTATCGTTTGAATGTACTGTAATGTTTCAAGGCTATTTTAGTAAATATTTTGATTTTTCAAAATAGAAAAATAATGCTGGTGTAATCATCTCCAGGGTCACTAGGCTTAGCCTTCGTCTTTTGTGACAGACTGGGACCAAAAAGAGACAACATTTCACTCTTGTCTGCCTTTAAGTTTTCAACCAGACAACTCAAACTTCCTCAGGAAGGAAATTTAAAACTCAAAGTCTATAAAGTGAAAGGAGACTTGCCCTAATAACTTATATGCCAGAATGGAATGAAGCTCTGTATTTGGGGGTGAGCGTGTGTGTGTGTGTGTGTGTGTGTGTGTGTGTGTGTGTGTGTTTAGTTGTTTTTAAATGCAGCAACCACTTGTACAAGATTGAAAGTAGGATGGCTTCATCTCAGAGTAGACATCTCTTTGTATGTGGCCTTTGGTTGGGAGGGGGTGTGCTGGTGTGGACATTTTTATATATATCATGGCAGTTAAAACTGGACTAATCAGAATGTCTCTAGTAGCTAGGAAGGGTGTCAAAGAGCAAGAACAGACTCCTCTGATAGAGATTTTAATCAAGGGCCTCACGTCGGGTTCACTAAGACTTTGTGTGTATGTGTATGAATAAGCATGTGTGTGTGTTTGTGGGCCAGGCAGGGGTGATGTATACTTGTGTAGAGGTCAGAGATCAATGTTAGATGTTTTTCTCAATTGCTTCTGGAACTCACTATGTAGACAAGGTTGACTTTGAACTCATAGAGACCCTCTGTGTTAGCCTCCTGATTGCTATGACTGAAGATGTGCGCTGCCACACCCCGTTCCTTAATATTTGTTGAGGCAAGGTCTCTCATGGAACCTGAACCTAGATGGCCTCATCAGGGACCCCAGGGATCTTCCTGATTCTCCTGTCTTTGTCCAGTGCTGAGATTATACAATACAGTAGCCAGTCCATGGACTAAGACTTACCTGTATAATTCTGTTAAGACTTAGATGACTCAGAGGTTAAGACCTCTTCCAGAGGTCCTGAGTTCAATTCTCAGCAACTACATGGTGACTCACAACCATCTGTAATGAAATCTGATGCCCTCTTCTGGTGTGTCTGAAGATAGCAACAGTGTAATCATACACATAAAACAAATCTTTTTTTAAAAAAAAGACTTATCATGCCTGAAGCTTCTCTGCCAATCTGCTCTCTCCATTTTCATTCTCATAGGAATCCCTCCAAATTAAATCAATTGATTCTGTCTCAGAGCTTGTTTCTCAGAGGATCTAAATGACACGTGTTACTACTACTACTGCTTATTATTATTATTATTATTATTATTATTATTATTATTATTATTATTATCTGTGATGGTTTCTATATGCTCAGCTCAGGATGTGGCCTTGTTGGAGTCGGTGTGTCACTGTGGGTGTGGGGCCTTTAAGACCCTGATCCTAACTCCCTGAAAGCCAGTCTTCTCCTAGCAGCCTTCAGATGAAGATGTAGAACTCTCAGCTCCTCCGGCACCATGCCTGCCTGGATGCTGCCATGCTTTTGCCTTGATGATAATGGACTGAACCTCTGAACCTGTAAACCAGACCCAATTAAATGTTATTCGTATAAGAGTTGCCTTAGCATGGTGTCTGTTCACAGCAGTAAAGCCATAATTAAGACATTATTATTATGATTATTATTAAGCTTTCTACAAGTCTTAATTGTTGTCTTCATTATGTCCTTTAGTCCCTAGTTTACACTTTGCACACTAGAAGGAAAGTTAGAAATGGAAGTCTAAGTAAGAGCCTGAAGTTAAGAGTGAGACGGCTGTTGAGATTTGGTTTGTTGCTGTTGTAGTGTAATGTTAACACCAGCCCCCAAGATCTGGTAGCCCCACAACGAGGAGATGCTCTTTTTATCCAGGTGATCTAAGTGATGCTATGTGACCTTCCTCCTTAACTTAAAACTATTTGTTGAATAAAGATCCTACAGCCTGTAGCTGGGCGGAAGAGAGGTAGGCAGGGCTTCAGTTGCCTGGCTTGGGGTCTGAGGAGAGAGATCTCCCAAGGAGGGTAGGAGAAGAAGGAAGAAGATGCCCTGGTGTAGGTGGGTCATGAAAGCAGGGCCATGAGGGTCGTCCAGGTGGAGTAAGAGCCAGGCAGAGCATGGCAAGTTATATCTTATGGCTATTGACAGTGAAATCGATAAAACAGCACAGAGGGTTGATATCTGCCCAGCTCTAGTGCTTTCAGGCTTATTGTAAATATAAAGGTTTTGTGTCTTTTATTTGGGAACAAATGATCTAAGGTGGAGTCGAAACCTCCAATTAATATTCACTACAACAGATGGCAGCCTGGGTCTTGCCTCATCCTGTCTGACAAGTACTTTGGCTCTCAGTAGAGCAATGACTTCTTTTGCAAAGTAAATGATGGGATACTATTACCACCATTACTCTAAGGCAGCGGTTCCCACACTTCCTAATGTGGCCTTTTATACAGTTCCTGGTATTATGGTGACCCCAGCCATAAAATTATTTTTACTGCTATTTCATAACTGTAATTTTGTTATTGTTACAAATTGTAAAAATGTAAAAAAAATTGATATTTCCAATGGTCTTAGGTGACCATGTGAAAGGGTCATTTGACCCCTAAAGGGTCGAGACTCATAGGTTGAGAACCACTGCGCTAAGGTTTCTTCCAGAATGTTCTTCAATTTCAGCATTCTCAGCACACCAGGGCTTTCACGCCATGGATAGATGGTCATGTTGATGCTTGGCTGTTTTTACAGATTCTGTGCTATGTACCTTCAAATATATTTCTATTGTGCTGGGGGTGTAGCTCAGTAGTAGAGCACTCGTCTAGCATGCCTGATGCCCTGGGTTTCATACCTGTCTCCACCAAAGAGGAAAAATAAGGAAAACCAGCAACAGTAAAACAAAAGCCAACAAACTAAAGCCTACAAAGAGCTACATATGATTCATAACAAAGACAGAGGTGGACAAAGTGAGCATTGTTTCTTATTGTGACCTGTCCCTCCGTAAAGAGGTGTACAAAGCCTTATAGACCTTGGTTTAAAAGGTATTTCACAGGGGATGAAAAATTATACAGTGTATCGCGACCTTGGGTCCTTTGGGAGAGCTTCCCTACTCATTTCCTATTGTGACAAAAATTAGTAACACCCAAATGTAGCCGCAACAATGGCTACATTTCCTGTGGCTGAACTTGGTGTAGGAGTAACAGCAGAACAAGGCAGTGAAGAGTGCCCAGTTCATCTGCTTTCCTCAAGATAACTGGCAGATAAGGGCCAGCCTTTGTTCCTGTTGTCCTCTGAGGTTAAACATTGGCTGATGTTAAACATAGGCTGACCACTAAGGAGCTAGTGACTCCCTCCTGACTCTCACAATCATTAAATCTTTTTTTTTTGAGAGTCTGTAGCCTCCTCTTTCTTTATTGGACACTTGGTAGATGACACATAGATCTACACTGTTAAATAATTATTAAAATACTGACCAGGACTAGGCCCTGGCCCAGAGTTCCAAAACAGAAGCAATAAGGAACAGGGGTGATGGGCTGGCAGTATTTCTCCAACATCACCTAAACCCATAAAATGAGGCTCCTGAATCCTTCCAGGGCCAGACCAGGGCTTGGACCCTTGGGTTAACCCAGGTACTCCTGGCTGCATCTTTCAGGGCAAGGTAACCAGCAAGGGTCTGGAGGGAACAGCCAGCCGAGTCCAGACAGACAGACCCAAACGGAAGGAGGGTGGGAAACGGACAGGTGCTGTCCAGCTGGAGATATGATGCAGCTAAGGCAGGCTGAGGGGAGAGGCTGGGGGCAGTATTGCAGCAGTGTGGGAGTGCAGCCCCAGGGTCCTGTCCTGAGTGGCTGGTCAGGTGTCAGCTGGCAGTATCCAGGTGGCATTCCTGACCCAAGCCTAACTGAGGGCTCACACGTTGTGGGTCCTCTTGGTGAGCTGGGGCTCCTCATCTACCAGCTTGGACTTGAGGTGCTCCTTGTAGGCTAAGATGTCTCCAGGCCACTTGGTGATTGACTGTTTCTCACAGACCCAAATCTCCTGTGTAACCTGCTGGATGAGTCTGAAGTCATGGTTGACCAGCATCATGCCACTCTCAAACTCATTGATGGCGACTGCCAGAGCATCAATGGTCTCGATGTCCAGGTGGTTGTTAGGCTCGTCCAGAAAGAGCATGTGAGGGTTCTGCCAGGCCAGCCAGGCCAGGCACACTTGGCACTTCTGCCCTTCTGACAGGTTCCGGATTGGGCTCATACGCTGTTTCTCAGTGAGGCCAATGATCTTCCTCATCTCCTCCTTCTCCTTGATCTCTGGGTAGCACTTCATCATGTACTCCAATGGTGAAAGGTCCAGGTCCAGCTGCTGCTGTAAGTGCTGATGGTAACGCCCTATTTTGACATGAGAATGCTTCCGGATCTGTAGGCAGAAGCTCTCCAGTTAGCAGCTTCAACAGCATGGACTTCCCTGCTCCATTAGGTCCTACCAGAGCCACTTGTGTGTCAAGGTCAATGCCAAATTCTAGATTATTGTAGATGCAAGGCCCATCCTTTGTATACTTGAAGCTCATGTTCTGCACCATGATGACAGGCGGTGGGATCTTACCACACGGTGGAAAATAAAATGACAGCATCTTGTCACTCACGACCCTTTCTGTCAGTCCGGAAGCCATCATTTTCTGTAGTGTTTTCTCTTTGCTTTGAGCCTGCCGGGCCAGCTTGGCACTGCCATGACCAAACCTGGCAATGTAGTTGTTCAAGTGTGCTATCTGGTCCTGCTCCCAGTGAAACCTCTTCATCTGGTTCTCTTCCAGCTCCAGCCGTGTCTTCACATACTGATCATAATTACCCATGTAATACTTCAGTTTCTTGTTGTGCGTGTGGATGATATTGGTACAGACCCCATTCAGGAAATCTTGGGAATGGGACACGAGGACCAGGATGCGCTTGAAAGTCTTAAGTTCCTCTTCCAGCCACACACAAGCATCCAGGTCCAGGTGGTTGGTAGGCTCGTCCAGAAGCAGCATGAGAGGCCGAATAAAGAGGACTCTAGCAAGAGCAACTCTCATCCGCCAGCCACCACTGAAGTCTTTCAGCTTCTTGCGCTGCATGGCAGGTGTGAAACCCAATCCATGTAGGATCCTCGAGGCCCGCAAAGCTCGAGGCTTTGTCAGCATCCAGCTCTCCCAGCCGTTCATAGAGTCCCATGAGTTTCTCACACTCCGTATCCTCATGAGCTAACCGCTCAGCCTCTCTCTCCAGCATGGCCCTCTCTGTGTCCACCTCCATCACGCACTGCAAGGGTGTTTTCTCGCTGGGAGGCATCTCACGGGTCAGATGATAGATGTCAATGTGCTCGGGGATGGGCACCTCACGCTTCCCAATAACAGAGAGCAGCATGGACTTTCCAGTTCCATTTAAGCCAATGAGGCCGTAGCGCCGGCCAGAGTTTAATTCCAGCTTGGTATCGCTGAGCAGCTCCTGACCATGAAAGGTGAGGGAGAGGTTGGTGATGTGGACATCAGTGCTGTTGGGGTGAGAGGCCAGGACGCCGGTGACAGCTCGAGCAGCAGCTTTCCTCATCTCAAAGTCCTCCAGCTCCTCGGTTAGCAAATCCACTTCTCCATCACCTGTGGTCTCTCTGCCATTGGCCTCCTCGTTCTCCTCTGCCACCTGAGGTTCTGTGACAGCATCTCCACTTTCTTCATGTCCTTTTCTGGGCCGCTGTCAAGCTTTGGCAGCTTCCTTATTTTTGGCTGCCTTCTTCTTGGCCAGGTCAGAAGGCATGGTGATGAGCCACAGAGGTAGTTACTGTTCTTTCAGGAGTGGGGCCTCGCCGCTCATTAAATCTTTCAAAGTCAACTAAAATGTCACCACCCTAAAGATGGCATACACATGCCTTCTGTAATACTATCTATACACTTAATTTAAAGTTTGTGTAAAAGACAGATAGGATAATTATTTTTAAACACACACAAACTACACAATACAAAATTTGATGCTGTGTAACATGTTAACTGTGAGGATGGATCTACAGGCCTATGAATATGTTCAAACTCTGTAGTTTGTACCCATTAAATATGTACAGTTTTACACACATCCCTCACACATCAATAAAGTTTTATTTGTTTGGTTTGCTTGTCTGCTTATTTAGGACAGAGTCTCTTCTAGCCCAGACTAACGTCAAACTCCTGAGGATGGCAGGTATACCACATGGAAACCCTCCAGTAACTGAGCTATTTATATCCTTAGCCCAGCTCTCTGTGTGTGTGTGATATGTGTGCATGTATTTGTACATACATGTACATGTTCATGTGTGTGTGTTTCTGTGTGCGCGCGAATACAAGTGGAGGCCTGACCACAGCCTCAGGAGAAGTTTCTTAGGTACAGTTCACCTTGTTTTTGAGACAGACTGTGGACCTTGTCAGACAGGCCAGGCTACCTGACCAGTAAGCACCAAAGCTCTATCTATTCCCTGTCCTGTACCTCATGGCACTCCCCACCAGGTCACTGTATGGACCATAATGGCAGCTTCTTTTTTTTTCTTTTGTAATGTGGATTCTAGGGATAGAATCCCTCAGTTCCCATGCTCACAAGGCAAACCAGTTAAAGACTGAACCATATCCCCAGGCACAGAAATTAATAAGTGCAGAAAGAAATTGTAATATGTTTTTATTCTTCAAGCTCCCAAGTATAAAAACAGGAGAAAAAACCTATTTAGTGTGTCTTTT
The DNA here is from genome assembly GCA_030674055.1 of Rhabdomys pumilio. Lineage (NCBI taxonomy): Eukaryota > Metazoa > Chordata > Mammalia > Rodentia > Muridae > Rhabdomys > Rhabdomys pumilio. The sequence continues at coordinate 98,262,999 of JANHMN010000006.1, read as the reverse complement.
GAGAAATATTTTATTTATTTATTTATTATCAAAAGATGATGCCCAGATGGGTTGAGCTAAGACTAGGATTATAGGTGTGCCCACCAACAACCCTAAATAGTTCTCTTTCCCAGGGAAGAAAGAAATAGATGGGCTTGCGATCAAAACTCATAATAAATATACAAAGTAGTGGAGAAGGGAACGAACAAAGCTATGGGCCAGTGAGATGCTCAGTGGGTGGCAGTGCTTGCTGACTAGCTGGACAACTGGAGTTGGATTCTAAAGTCAGCTTTATAAAAGGCTGAAGTGTCTTAGCGTTGATTTTCATCTGCTGGTGGTCATTTTGACAAGCCTGTGGTTTGGTTGGTTTGGTTTGGTTTGGTTTGGTTTGGTTTGGTTTGGGTTGGGTTGGGTTGGGTTGGGTTGGGTTGGGTTGGGTTGGTTTGGTTGTTAAAACAAGAGCAGGAGCTCCCCTTAGTGGCTACTTTAACAGTTTCTCAAAACAATGTCTGTAAGCAGAACCGAACATTCTCAAGGTTGGTTTCTTTCCTTTCTTTTCTTTTTTATGTGCATGGTGTTTCGTCTGTATCTAAGCCTGTACACCACATGCACACAGAGTATCTGCAAAAGGCAGAAGACAGTGTCAGAATTCCTGGGACTAGAGTTACAGACGATTGTGAGCTGACACGTGGGTGCCAGGAACTGAATCCAGGTCCTTTGCAATAGCAGCCAGTGTTCTTAACAGCTGAGCCCTCTCTCCAGTCCTCTCCCTTTTGATTTCAAGTAACAGTGATAAAAATTCCTGTTGACCACTTTTTGAGATAATTTTTAAAATTCTTTTTTTTTTCAGATTTTATTTATTTATTCTATACATGTGAACTTTTGCCTGCACGAATGTATGTGTACCATATGCATGCCTGGTGCTCAAGGAGTTCAGAAGTGTGCCTCAGATCCCCTGGAACTAGAGTTTCATATGGTTGTGAGCTGCCACATTGTTGTTGGGAACTGAACCTATCCTCTGTAAGGAGCTGTTGGTCACTGAGAGGTGCTGGATGAGAGGGGGTTGGTTTTCTTCAGGAATGTAGTACTTATGCAGTTGGCCACGCTCTGAGGAAGGCTGCATATCCAAAAATGTATAAACAGCACAAATTGGACTTGATGGGTGAAGACAGAGAGGAAGAGAGAGAGAAAGAGAGAGACAGAGAAGGGGGAATAGGTCTGGAGAAGTTGGGGAAGGGTAATATTTCAAAAAAAGTAAAATGTTACTTTAATCTTATGGTTAAAGAATTGGCAGAAACTTTGGGAGTTAGCCTGGTCCCTACACGTGCAGTGTCCCTGCATTGCTCCAAGTGATGGGGGTACAGCAATGAACAGACCTCAGAGTTTCTATTACCTTCTAATCTAGTGCAGAGCCTCAGATAACAATCAACTGAATTAGTGACTGTGTCTGCATAGGCTGGTGGATGTCTGAAGACACGACACAGAGGAAGAGGGTCCAGGCCGGAGGATGGAAGGCTACGGAAGGCATTTCAAAGTGGCTGTCACTGAGCAAAGACCTGAAATCTGGGAAGCAAGACTTAACCAGTTCTCACGAGAGGAACTAGTGCTTGCAATCACGTGTAATCATGGCCTACAAGGCCTTCATTCGTCTGGTCTTCCATAGCAAGTTACCCACAGCTAGGAGACTTACACAAACACTCATTTCCCCCAGTTTGGGAGGAGAGCATCAGGATGAAGGCTCCAGCAGACCTGGTGTCCATGGAGGGACCTCCTCTTGATTGACAGGCAGCTGTCTTGTATTCTCATGCTGAAATGGGCAGGAAGCACAGAAGAAGGACAAATAGCAAAGAAGGTGTGGCTTTGTCCCTGGTACCACTAAGTGTGCTCTGTGTTTTCTTCTGTGTCTGTCCTTACACGCTTGTTAGCCTAGCCTAGAACTGGTAAGCTCCCATCCCCCACTGGTCAGAGTAACTGTCCAGATGTCCCAGGGAAGATTTCTTGAGCTGAGAGCTAACCCTGTGTTTCCCTGACCCTCATTCTAGGACTCTTCCCCTTGGGTGAGACATTCCTCTCTCCTTTTGAGACAGTTTCTTTCTTGCAGCTGAGTACCCCAGGCCAGGCCTGGACAGATTGTTCTTTCTCTCTCAGGAGCACCGGCTCCAAGCTACGGTCCCCAGCATGTCTCCACCAGGGGTCAGCCTGCTAGTATAGGCTCCCCCCACCCCCATTTGTGGCAAGCTGCAGCCACTTAGTTCAGCCTGTTTGCCTGAAGCAGCAGGGCCAGACCCTGCTTGCTCCCTTCCCCTCTATGTTCCTTAGCTCTGCTCTGGGTCTACTCCTTGCACCCTGCCAGAGACCCTCTGAGACTTAATAGATTTTTACTACTGCTATTAAATTCTATTCAGTTACAACCAATCCTTACGACTCTCAATCTTGTCAGAAGTCTGCTAGTAATATATTTAAGTTTATGACCGACAGAATTCCCAAAGCCTCTAACAGTTGACCCAAGATGGTTTCAAAAGATGTGCACATACCTAGAAGATACTGCCTGGATTGTATGTGAGGATATGATCACTGAACAAAACAAAGTAGACAAAACTGGATGCCCTGAGCCAAATGACTTGGCTAAACCAAGGTAAGTCATTTCTCATGTCACGAGTAGCCATTCCACAGAAGAAAGTCCTGCGTCTTTTGTGCTTGAAAGCCAGACTGACTTCACCCAAGAGACCATGAAGACCATGAACTGTTGGCTATCGGACTCTGTCATTTAAAAAAAATAATATATAACTGGTAGATTATTGTTTACTCTTTCTCAGACTTCTGACTACATTGACAGCTAAGCTTTGACAGATGTAATCTGTTACCTCATTACCTAAACTCAGTTGCCATCAATTAAATGCTTCATATTTCCTCTTCTTGCTATGCCACTGTCCTAATATTATCTGAGTTTCTATAAACTTGCCTAACTCTAATAAAACATTCCACTATTAGATCTAGCAAAGGCTCATCTGAAAGACTGCTCGTGTTGTTAACTCATGCTGTTATCTCTTTTGTAAACAACTTCTTCTTCTTCTTCTTCTTCTTCTTCTTCTTCTTCTTCTTCTTCT
>JANHMN010000006.1:98246694-98259903 GCA_030674055.1 Rhabdomys pumilio | reverse complement strand
CTTCTTCTTCTTCTTCTTCTTCTTCTTCTTCTTCTTCTTCTTCTTCTTCTTCTTCTTCTTCTTCTTCTCCTTCTAGGTTTTTCGAGACAGGGTTTCTCTGTGTAGCCTTGGCTGTCCTGGAACTCACTCTGTAGACCAGGCTGGCCTCGAAAACTCAGAAATCTGCCTGCCTCCCAAGTGCTGGGATTAAAGGCGTGCGCCACACCGCCTGGCTTTTTGTAAACTTCTAAGCTATGGGAAACCCACTTAGATCTACCTCTCACGGACCAAATAGATGCCATCCAGATAAGTACATCTGCCTAAAGTTTCCACTTACTACCTATTCCAAAGGGTGGGATCCCTCTGGCTTTCAAATGTACATCTTAGAAAAAATTTTCTTTCTCCCAAATGTACTTAATCATATTCCCTACATCTTGTCAGGTCCAGGCACATCCAAAACAGCTCCAGAGAAGCAACCTCCAGATGCTCCATCTCCTGTCACATACACAGCTGCTTCTACTGGACCTGTTCCTTCTGACCTATCCTCTGATGGCTCCATAGACTCTGGACAGCAGGAAGCAGCCAATTCTCCTAAGACCGGACAAACAACCTCCCATACCCATTCTTCTAGGTTTCCTAGAGACACATCACCCCCAGTGCCAGAAGGAAGTAGCCGGATATCACAACGACCCTATTCCTGCTTCACCGTCACCTCTTTCTAATTTTTCTCTTTTAATTAAACCAAAACGGGGGAATGTTAGTATTCTGTTTAAACTCCATGGCCACAGTTACCTGATAACAACTAGGTATGCTTCTCCCCACAGTTGCCAGGTAGGCCTGGCCCACTATAAAAGGGGCTGCTTGCCCCCTCCTCTCTCTCTTGATCTCTTGCTCTCTTTATCCCTCTGTCCCCTCGCCCCTTCCCCTTTCTCCCTCTCCCACTCTCTCCCTGTGCTCATGGCCGGCCTCTGCTTCTCTACTTCTCTGTCTCTGTCTTCTCTCTCTCTCTCTCTCTCTCTCTCTCTCTCTCTCTCTTTCTCTCTCTCTCTGCCTCTACTACCCTCCTGGCTCCCCTCCCCATGCTCTGAATAAACTGTATTCTATATTATACTGGTGTGTTGCTCGTCCCTCAGGGGCAAGAAATGCCTCTGCATGGGCCCGCTGAGGCATCCCCTTCCCCCATATCTCTCCACACACCCACAGATCTTATTCTCTTTATCTCTTTATCTTTTTATGAACACATCATTCGAGCAGCAGCTGTGTCATAAAACACAGGAGGAGGCCACGGGGCAGAATGTTTAAAAACCAGAAAACTTTTTTGTCTAAATCCAGCTAAAGCTAGCGGGGGTGGGGTTCGGGGGGGGGGGTTGGGGGGGTGTCTGAGACTGTTACACAATAACAGGGTCAAGGGAAATCTCATCCCATAAAACTCCCTGCCTTAGGCTCTAGAGTTAACAATTGTCAGACTGTCAGAAGAAATCACAGCACTTGTGCACAGGCTCAGGGAAGTGGCAAAGCCTTCCCTCCTGGTCTGAAAACAAATGTGGATAGTGTGTAAGGAAAAGGCCCACATTGATTTTTCTCATCCCACCCCCATACATACACAGTGATAGCTTCTACAGAAACTAGCTAAACCTGCCTCCCTTTTCTTCTGCATGCAATGGCACCACCTCCTTGCCCAATTGTATCTGATAAACATGTCAAGCTTCTCCAGCTGCTGTAGCTTCTCCATTAGAGAGCCCAGCACAACCAATCCCAGGTCTCCTGTGTTTGTCTTTTCTCCTGTGTTCGGTTTGTCTTTTCTTCATTCCTTCACCTCCCCAGTCGGGTCAGTTGCTGGAGCTGTGTTGGATGCCACCCTACCTTTGTACACTCAAGCGGCTGCAGTACCCATAGTTTCTCAGATTCATGACAAGGCCCAGGACAGTTGTTAAAAATAATTCACTGGGCTGGAGAGATCGCTCAGTGGTTAACAGCACTTGCTGCTCTGAAGGAGGGCTGTTCTGTTCCCAGAACCCTCACACTGGCTCATAAACATCTGTAATTCTAGTCTGGGGGATCTAACATTCTCTTCTGGCTTCTGTGAGCACCAAGCATACACACGTGCATGCACACAGACTTATAGGTAGACAAAACACCAATATACATAAACAAATGTTCATTGCTTTGTTTCTGGGCTAAACCACCAACCACTAGGCTGCAAACATCAAGATTAGAATACGTGCATATGGAAGGAATAATCCCCTAATAGCACACTAACCCCCTCATGAACACTCTTGATCTAACTATCCTCAGGACTTGTCCAGATATAATTATAGATTTCTTTTGATTTGGACTTTAACATGGTGGCAGGTAACCTTGGATGAAATTAGTCTAGGAAACTGCTTAGGTTAAGCAGAATAATAACATCTTGATTCATCTGTTAGTATAAGACTAATTACCATCCAACAACTGTGCTTTCCTCTCTTTGTTTAGAATTAAGAGTTGCCTGGGGGCGTTGGTTGCACATGCCTTTAAGTCCCAACACTCCTGAGGCAGAGTCAGCTGGATCTCTGCGTTCAAGGCCAGCCTGGTCTACAGACTGAGTTCCAGGATTGCCAAGGCTATACAGAGAAACCTGTCTCAAAAAACAAAAACAGCCAGGCAGTGGTGGCTCACACCTTTAATCCCAGCACTTGGGAAGCAGAGGCAGGCGGATTTCTGAGTTCGAGTCCAGCCTGGTCTACAGAGTGGGTTCCAGGACAGCTAGGGCTCCATAGAGAAACCCTGTCTCTAAAAAACCCCCCAAACAAAAACAGAACAATCAAGCCACGAACAAAACCCAATCGAACCCCCCCCCACACACACACACACACACACATGCTCTTTGCCATTCTCTTAAACAGTGGTTTTAGGCATATTCCCCATGGATTTTTCTTCTAACTTTAGTACAGCCTAAAATAAAATGATTCTTATTTCTGACAAGGTTTTTGTTTTAGTTATGAGTGTGCATCTCTGTGTGGGTATGTGTGCTGTGAGCACAGGTACCTGCTGAGGGCACACATTTCTCAACATGCCTGCCTCCTCTTCCGTAAGTATTTCGGTTGCAGGCATGAGCCAACACACTCAGTTTATGGAGCACTGGGGAAGAAACCTAGGGTCTTCTAGGCCACCTAAACCAGTTCCCAGGCCCTACTTAATTTCTGTTGTTTTTCTTGAGACAGCGTAAGCCTCAGGCTTGCCGCAAACATAAACATATGAAGCCTCAGCTTCCTGAGTACAGGGATTACATTTGGGCTATCCTAAGAACGCTGGGTGAGGATAGCTGGGAGAATTAGAGGAGGAAAAAACATGATCAAATATATTGTATAAAAATTGTTTTCAATGGAAAAGAATGTTGAGATAATGAAACCTGCTCGAGTATGTGGAAGAAAAACAACATACTCGAGACAACTTTAAATTTCAGATTGCATCACGAGTTTGGTGATAGTAGTAGCGGTTGCCCAACGGCAGGGGCCGATAGAGTGCAGAGTCCTACAAAGCATTGCAGCCGGGAGGCTAAGTTTGATCCTCTGAGAATTCCGTAGCTCAGTTCGGCTAGCGGAGTGTTCCACGTGCTGTTTCCGGTTACACTAGGAAACACGAGTCCAAGCTGCCGCGGGGACCGGGCTGTGACTGACAGAGGCCTACGTTTTCCAAGAACTGCTCACCAGGCAGCCCAGCTACAGCCACCATGTCCGGCAGAAACAACAACAAGCTGCCCAGCAACTTGCCGCAGTTACAGAACCTGATCAAGCGGGACCCGCCGGCCTACGTCGAGGAGGTGGGACAGATCCTGCTTGCCGGGATGCTCCGGTGTGCTTCCGGGGCCCTGGGGAGGAGACGGGGTATGGGGAAGGGACCCCACCAACACACTCTGAAACCTGTCGCCTCCGAGTTTATCCGCCCGCCTCGCCGACGTGGAGAGGGGTGAAGAGGCTGCGCCCAGCCGTCGGCCGCCTCGCAGCAAAAACTCCAATTAGCCCCTAACATGATGAATCGTGTGTTAAAAGTGCTTTGCACAAGACAGCCGGTCCCGAGTGGCGCAAGCGCTGCCAAGAAGAGCAAGGACTTCTCAGATGCCAGGGCCACAGTCAGGAGTTTAGAAGATGTAGTTAAGCCACGGTTCAGACTCATTGGGAGCCAGCCTGAGCTAGATTTGAGAAAATGCCTTTGAGGGAAAAGTACGGTCGAAATTCGGTTAGGTCCAGTTTGTGAGGGACTTAGCACACTCCAAGTGTGTGAACTAATAAGAACCATGAAATGAAAGCGGTGACTTTGTACTCTTAACCTGGTAGCCGGCATCTCAGCCATTTATTTCCTTTATTTGACATTATGATAAATAAAGACATTATGACTTTATTTCAGTGAATAACTCAGCTCACTTTGTCCTTCCTCCCCCAAGTTTATCTTTGCATATGATTTTTGTTTTGTTTTTGGAGACAGGGTTTTTCTGTATAGACTGGTCCTGTTCTGGAACTCACCATTTAGACCAGGCTGGCCTCGAACTCAGAAATCCGCCTACCTCTGCCTCCCAAATGCTGGGATTAAAGGCGTGTGCCACCACTGCCTGGCTATATGAATGTTTTATATTCGAATGCTTTTTAATACTTAAGGTGACAGTAGAGAGTGAGAACTAGTACAACAAAGTACTAGCAGGCGAGTTGTCCTTGTGTTAGAGCAGTGTCCAGCAGTTCACAAAGGAGTGAATTAAGAGCCCTTGAATTCCTTTTCTGTTAATATTTTTTTTCAGTTAGCATGCAGAGTGATGGGTTTTATTTCTTCACTTTGATACTTATATGCAGTGTTTTGCTCTTACTTGTCCTCTTCTACACCACCTTTCCCAATCCTCCCTGTTTCCCTCCCCTTACCGGGCCCCTTACTCTCCCCAAACAGCCTCCACCTCTGTATCCATGTCACATATATTTCAGTTCCCTTCATCCTTTAAGATCTCTTCTTCCTGGGGTGGGCGTTGGCTCAGTGGTTCAGAGCACTGGCTGTTTTTCGAGAGGTCCTGGGTTTGGTGCCCAGCTCCTACATGATAGCTCATAACCATCTGTAGCTTCAGTGTCAGGGGATCCTACACATGTCTTCTGGCCTTTGGATACCAGGCATATGTGTGCACATACATACATGGAGGCAAACACTCAATACACATTAAAAAGAATCTCCTCCCATATTCCCCTTTCTAACTTGTCTCACAAACATAAATTTAAATCTGACTTCTGCTTATGAGAGGAAATGGGCTACCATTTGAGTCTGGTTTACTTTCTTAACATAATGACTTCCTCCCGTTGCCATGGTTTCAGCTCATGGCTGGAAACCATAAGTACATGTACCATGTTTGAATTACATGTTCTTCTGTTGATGGACATATAGGCTGGCTCTATTTCTTTGCTGTAGTGGTTAGTATACCACTACACAGTAAACACAAATGTGCAAGTGTGTCTATGATATTTGATCAAAAATTTTTTTATTGTATACCAGGCCATTGGGAAGGCCACTTTTAGTTTGTCCATAGTGGTTCTACCAGGCTACATTCCCACCAGTGGGCTGTGTATGTGTACGCGTGCATGTGTGTGCTTGTACTTCTACCACTCTCCATCCCCACAATGGTGTGTGTATGTGTTTGTGCTTCTGCCATTCTCCATGCTCACAGTGGAGGATCCAAGACTTGGATGCCCTGGCTTCACCCACAGAACCACTTTGGGGTACTGCTGTGGAGGTTAGAATGAGAGGAAGAAGGGAGCGTCGGGGGCTTTGGGCGTTTGTGACAAATGTACATCAGGGGCAGAGTATGGTATGTCCTGCTCATCTCAAGCAGACCTGCTGCCAGGAGTCTGGGACTGCCCATGAGTTGGGCAGTGAAGGAATCGGGAGGAGAGCTGGGTTAGGAACATGAAGAGTTTGGGGCCTTCTTACTCCTGTGAGTGTATGGAGTCAAGAGAGAGGAGAGGTGGTAGTATCTGAAACATGGGGTTGGCTCTTCAGCTCTTACACTTTGATAAACCTTCAACAAAGGCTGAGGAATAAGAGTACGTGTGTGTGTGTGTGTGTGTGTGTGTGTGTGTTGCTGACACACTAACTATGGTAAGCTGGGGTGTAGCTGAGCAGTGGAGTACTTCTCTCACATACCTGAGCACCCTGAGTTTCATTCCTAGTCCCACAGAAACAGGGGAACCTATGGAAGGGTAATAGCTGTGAGGCATGAAGTGGGTTTGACTCCGTTTACAGTTACAGTGGTTAAACACTGGAATAGGGTCAGATACATAAAAAGCTCAGCACAAACCAAGTGCTTAGAGAGTGTGCTGGGCTCTTATCATATTCCATGTGTCTGTTACCCTGGGATTGTTGTTTAGGCTTGAGGTGTGGGGGTAGACAGAGAGAGGTTGGTATATGCACACACATGCACTCGTGTGAAGGATGCAGGGGCCCTGGTCTCATTCTTTCTCTAGTCCTGGAGCTAAGCTAGTATTTAGTAAGCAGCAGAGAACCTCCTTCTGCCCCGCGCAGTGCCTTTCACGTGAGTGATTGGTATCTGTATTCAGAGCCTCTGGAATGCACAGAAGTCACTCTCATATAGAACCATCATCAACCCTTTCTTTGATTCTTTTTTTTTTTCTCTTTTTCTCCCATTTTAAAAAGAAGTTATATGCGTGTCTTGCCTGCAGTGTGTTCTATATGCCCTATGTGCATATCTGGTACCCCTGGAGGTTAGAAGAGGGCTTTCTGATCCCCCAGAACTGGAATTATAGATGGTTTTGAATCACTAGGAAGTGAACCAGGTCCTATGCAAGAACAAGTGCTCTTTACCACTGAGCCGTCTTTTGAGGCCTGTGTTTGATAGTTGACATATCTTGTCTAGAACGCCAACATAAAGCTTTACTGGGTATTTAAAAGGAAAGATTTGACTAGAAAGCTTCATGTCCTTCAGGCTTACTTCACATTCACTGGCCTGACATTTTCCTGCCCTTTGTACACAGGTCATGTGACAGTAAATGGCAGAACAAGGCCAGAAGCTGTGTTTCTGACTCGTGTTTGTACCACTGCTTAAAGTTCTATTCTAAAAACAAGTCTTCACGTGAGCCACGCAGTGCTTGAGAGTCTAGATCTGTTTATCTGTGCCACTGGCAAAGGTGTGTGCCAGCTTGTTATTCTGTGTGAGACTGGAATAAACTCTGTTCTTTTTCCCCCTGCAGTTCCTTCAGCAATATAATCACTATAAGTCCAATATGGAGATCTTCAAGTTACAACCAAATAAACCCAGCAAAGAACTCGCAGAGCTGGTGATGTTCATGGCACAGGTAAGAAGGTTTCTCAGTGAGACAGAAGTCGGCACTAACATAATTGCAGAAGTTCCCTCACCTGGTTATTCCCACCCTCTGTGTGAAAACTTAGGTTCTTCTACAGCCTTCCCTCTTGTAGATCCCATTTTCTTCCTAAGATACATTGGAGGACTTTGATGAATTTTTAACACAGAGCCAAACAGAACAAAAATGATCAAAAAGAATGTTTTTCAGTCATCATACAGGCAAGTTCTCAGTTGTGCCACATACGTTTTACAGAAACTACAGGGACACTGAAAGTAGCAGAAACAGGCTTCATGGAAAGCTGGTGATTGAGTCACATGCCTCTGTGACCCAGCCAATCCCTGACTGTGAATGTGCACCTGAAGTTAGAGGAGAAAGGCTGCTGTTGAGCCCAGATCTGCTTTGTTACAGATTGGCCACTGCTACCCAGAGCATCTCAGTAACTTCCCACAGGAGCTGAAGGACCTGCTCTCCTACAACCACACTGTGTTAGACCCAGATCTGCGCATGGTAGGAGACTCACACTGTCCTGTGCAAGTCGTGACAATGGGAGACCTGAGAGCACCTTCCTGCTAAATATCTTTCTGGTGTCTCGGGGAGGGCAAAGGCAGGATGCATGCTGTGTTTTCTCATTTAATATCCTCACCTTTTTGGTATGTTTTCTTTTACTCCCCTAGACATTTTGCAAAGCCTTGATCTTACTGAGAAATAAGAATCTCATCAATCCGTCCAGTTTGCTAGAGCTCTTCTTTGAGCTTCTGCGCTGCCATGACAAGCTCCTGCGGAAGGTAAAGAGCAAAGGCTTAGCCCGCCATCCCTTTCTTCCTGAGCTTACTGCAGAGTTCAGAGGGTATGGAATTCTTAACATTGTTTGATATGGTGAAGAGATAGCTAGTCCTTCAATAGGAAATAGGCTGAATGCCACTCTGGACCGGGGATTAATCTCAGAGTATATGTTCTGCTTACAAAACCCTAAGCTAGAGATTGATAAGAAAAATCTTCATTGTTAATGCTTTATAAACAGACAGATTGAGGCACAGATGAGTGACGTGTCTCTGGTCAGGCAGCATCTATGTGGTAGGCTGGACTTTAATTACAGGCAGCCTGCTGCCCAAACCTAATAATCTCTTCATGACTATGCTGCACTGAACAAGGGAGGGCAGTCACTCTTGGCTAGAACCAAACCACACAGTAAAACTTAATGTTCTGTTGCTGTTAACATTTTCCCATGACTTTTTATTTGTTTATTTAAGACCAAAAGCTAAAGGCTTATGAAACAAATTTCAGAAAGAAAAACTTAAATTTATATTCATCAAGTTAATCCCTCATACCATTTATTAACAGACTACTACTATTTGATTTGTGTAGCTTCCAGCAGCTATGGGAACCGGATTCACCTGAGGAAGGCTGGGAATGAAAGGGGAACGGAGGGCGAGAGAAACATGCTTTCACATATAAAGGGGAAGCCCCACCCCCCAGAGTCTCTTCTCCAGAGCTGGGTGAGGGGATAGCAGCCCGAAGGTGTCAAGGCAATCTCAGCAGGAGGTCCATTCTTCTTAGCTCCTGTTGCAGACTCCAGGGCCCAATGCAATGCCTCCCAGGTCCTACTGTTGTTTGGTCTATTGTGGTAAATGGCTCAAAGGCCTGCTCAAGGCTGTGGGGGAAGGGCACAGATTTGAGCATTTAAAGTTCTGGTCTAAGCTGTGACCTAAAAATGATCCATAGAACCATATGTTGGGTACTAGTAATGTTTATAGCCACAGATGTGTCATGCATTCAGTTAGATATTTGTTTCCCTTAAAAAAAAGGGGTGGAGCTAAGTGGTGGCTTGGTGGTTAAGAATACTTGCTGCTAGCCTGGTCTACAGAGTGAGTTCCAGGACAGCCAGGCTACTCAGAGAAACCCTGTCTCGGGAAAAAAAAAAAAAAAAAAAAGAATACTTGCTGCTCTTCGAGGGGACCTGGGTTTAGTTCCCAGAACAAACGTGGCAGCTCACAGCTCTCTGTAACTCCATTTCCAGTGGACCTGACATTCTCATCTGGACTCTAGGCAACCCATACATGCAGAGCACATACACGAATGTACGGAAAACACCCATATACAAGAAAGGATCTTTTTAAAAAGTACATTGAACTGTACAGTATAAATGAATAAATAAATAATATTCAGTATACTTTTTAAAAATTTTCTTGTTTTTCATTATATGTAGTTGTGTGTGCCTATATGTGGCTATATGCACATGAGTTCAGGTGCCCATGGAGGCCAGAGGTATCCGATCCCCTGGAGCTGGAGTTACTGATGGTTGCCACTGCCTGACAGAGGTGCTGGAACTTAAGTTGGACCTTCTGGAAGAGCAGCAAGTGCCCTTAACTCAGCGATCTCTCTGCCCCTCTGTGCTTTTGGTTTCTTGGTTCTGAATGCTAGAGATTGAGTTCAGGGCCTTGCAGTTGCTAGAAGTTCAGTGAGTTACATCCCAGCTCTTGAGTTTTCAGACAGGATCTCACTGAGTTGTCCAGCCTGACCTTGCCCTTGATGTGATTAACCCTGCTCCCTTGAGCATCCTTCTGCCTGTCTGAGGGCTGAACACTGCCACATACATAGTTCTACCTGTTCCTCATGTTTCACATGAGTGGAGTCATGCGTGATTTGTTTCTGTGGCTGTCTTAGCATGCTGTTTCAAGATCAGTGTATATTGTAGTGTGTATGATTGTATCTTTTTGGTTGCCAAATATTCTGTTACATGGCTCTGCCTGTTCATCAGCAGATGGGTGTTGGGTTACTTCTCCTTTTTTGCCTGTTGCAAACAGAGTTGTGACTGTTTGTATAGCAGGTAGGGTAATGGCTTTTCTCTTGTAGGGTAATTCCACGTTTAACCCCTGGAGAGCAGTCTTACCCTTTTAGTTTTTTTTTGAGTGCTTGCTTGTTTTGAATCTCCTCTATTAGAGAATGAAGTGGGAAATCAAAGTGTCCTGTGTGTCTGCTTTTTCCCAAGGTTAAAAGCGCTTCTAGGTTTAATGTGTGTGTTTTGTTTCCTCAGACTCTGTACACACATATTGTGACTGACATCAAGAACATCAATGCCAAACATAAGAACAACAAAGTGAATGTGGTGAGTGCCCTCTGCCCCTGCACCCTCCCCACTCCATCCCCTGCACCCCCAGCTTTTTTCTAGCCATGCATTGACGCCCTTCTCCCTGAGTCCATAGGTGCTGCAGAACTTCATGTACACCATGTTGAGAGACAGCAATGCAACTGCAGCCAAGATGTCTTTGGATGTGATGGTCGAGCTCTACAGAAGGAACATCTGGTAACACATGCAGGAATTCTTCTCATGAGAAATAAACTTATTTTTTTCAATTTATAATGATTGATTATAGAGCTCAGAGATAAGTGTTTCCTTTTTATTTTTTTAATCTTACATTCTTTAATATACGTAATCATTGAAGTTGGGCATAAAATACAGAGGTGCTGGTTGGTTGGTTCTTTTTGGTCAGCTCAGTACAAGCTAGCATTTCGTGGGAAGAAGAACCGCAATTGAGGAAATGTCACCATCAGATGGCATGTAGGCAGTTTGTGGTGGTCTTCTTAGTTAGTGGTGGATGTAGGAGGGTGCAGTCCACGGTGTGCAGGTGCTCCTGGGTTGTGAAGGAGACAGGTTGAGGAAAGCAGGCGGGAAGCGGTGAGCAGCACTGTAGCACGCCGCTTCACTTCCTGTTCTGACTGGCAGTGATGATGACGGAGGAGCTCCAGTAAACCTTTTATTTTAGCTGTGGTTGATTTTGCTGATTTTTATTTTAATTTTTTAAAAATTTTGTTCTATTTTTTTCTTGTGTGTGTGTGTGTGTGTATGTGTGTGTGTGTGTGTGTGTGTGTGTGTGTGTGTATGTAGGTTTGCACATGCTATGCATATGTGTGTGTGTAGGGGAGCGGGATTGCAGGTCCAAGCTTGGCATCAGGTGCCTTTCTCATCTGCTCTCTACCTTATACATAAAGAAAAGGTCTCTCATCTGAATCAGGTTGAAGCTAATTGAATTAATTTAGCTAATCTAGCTGGCTGTGGGGACCCCTCCTCTGCCAGCAGACACCATACCTCCCTGATGTGAATTGTGGGATCTGAACTTGGTCTCATGCTCACCCACGCCCTCTACCCTCTGGCCGTTTCTCTAGCCCTGGCTTTGCTAAATTGTAGTTTTTCCTACAAAATTGTTGGCATTTTAATTTTTGTTTTTGTAATACTCTGAGTGGGTTCCTTGGCAGGGTTTCTCTGTATGTATAGCCCTGGCTGTCCTGGAACTCACTCTGTAGACCAGGTTGACCTCGAACTCAGAAATCCACCTGCCTCTGCCTCTCAAGTGCTGGGATTAAAGGCGTGCGCCACCACTGCCCGGCTCTTTCTCACCTTGATGGGATTTAATGATGTGCTCTACCTGTGCTGGCTCGTTTGATGCCTTCTCACTTTAAATCCTAGGATTAACTGTCCTAATGTCAGCAGTACTCACTCTGGGTTTATGCCATTTTCTCTTGCAGGAATGATGCCAAAACTGTCAATGTTATCACAACTGCATGTTTCTCCAAGATCACCAAGGTGAGCTGCACTGCTGCTATTTACTGCATCATAGTTTAAACTCCTGCAGTTCTGGTTGACACTCCAAAGCACTAGCCAGGAAAGCAGCTCTGTAAAACCAGCACCACAAAGCCCAGCTGTAGGATGTTGGCAAAAAAAAAAAAAAAAAAAATAGCAGAAATTTGCCTTTGATGCCTGACTTGTTCTGTTGAGCTCTGGGAGTTGAAAGAAACTCAAAGACAATGTTTAATTTATAGTAAGGGCTGTGGTAGCTCTTTTCTTGGCAGCATGTAGGCATGCTTGGCAGTCTACCAAAGGGTAACTGTATAAAGGCTAGCAGGTGTTTAAGTCACAGTGTTTAATGCTAGACACACGTATATAAAGACAATGATTAGATGCCACAACCTAGGTGCCAGTACATGTGTGTTTGAGGCTCAAGGCCCTTCCATCCTTGCTAAGGGGAGAGCTAACCTCTCCTTTCATATGACATAAGCCAGTTTTTATATAATAAATAGTTGATTGGGGAGTGCTGGGAATAGAACCAGGGATTGGACTTACTCTGAAGCTCGTGCTCTGCCATCGAGCTATATCCCTCTCCCCTGTACTAGTTAAAGTTGTACTAGTTGCTGCATATTTGTAAAATACGTGACATTATGGAATATGTTAAATCATGAAAAAGGAATAAGTACCCTCCCTCCTACCCTTGGAGATTTTCCCCTTCAGACACACAGTGTATGTATATGTGATGGATATGTAAACAGAAGTCTGCATTTATAGGCTGAATAAGTTGATATTTTTCTTTGTTGGTCTTTAGATACTAGTTGCTGCTTTGACGTTCTTCCTTGGGAAAGATGAGGAGGAGAAGCAGGACAGTGACTCCGAGTCCGAGGTGGGTTTATCAGATCCTCATGTTACAGTTGCTCATGAATTTCTCCTCTGAGTTCAGACTGTAAACCTTTAGGAAAAAATTCTGGCAGTTTTGGAGGTAATGCCAACATTACAAAAGTAGGAAAGAAAGGAGAATAATAATATTGCAGTGTCTTTAATCAAGATTTGTGGTAAAACAGTTTTTCTTAAAAGATATAAAAAGCTCTTTTCAGTAAGCATATGTAGATAGATACATACAGGACTGGAGCAGTGTCTCAGGGTGAAGAGCACTTCCTGCTCTTGCAGAGGACTGGAGTTCGGCTCCCACCGTGCATGTCAGACAGTTGACAGCTGCATCGACTCCAGTTCCAAGGGATTCAGCACCTTCTTATGTTCTCCATAGGGATCTGCAGGGATGTACCGACACACACACACACACACACACACACACACACACACACACACACACAC
>JANHMN010000006.1:98211784-98246684 GCA_030674055.1 Rhabdomys pumilio | reverse complement strand
CACACACACACACACACACACACACACACACACACACACACACACACTGAAATCCTTTTAGCATTGATAGTAGGTCAGTAATGTCTGATAAATCCTTACTATATTTCATTGTAAGACCTTTCAGATAATAATGTACACAGAGTAAAGGTTTTCTTCATGTTTTCTTTCTTTCGTTTATTTATTTGGTTGGATAGTTGGTTGGTTGGTTTTCTTGAGACAGAATTTCTCTGTGTAGCTCTGGCTGTCCTTGAACTCACCACTCTGTAGATCAGACTGGCTTCAGACTCGGAGATCTGCCTGTCTTTGCCTCCCAAGTGCTGGGATTAAAGGCGTGCACCACCAGTGCCAGCTTAGGTAAAGGTTTTTTTGACCTTGGGTTATTTCTGTCACATTTCCTTCCTTTTGGGAAACTAACTCATTTCTTTTCCAGTACATTTATGTGTGTTTGTATAAATAGTCTTATGTGTTGTAAACTTTTAGAAGCTATGTACATAGCACATACATGCTACAGTGTGCTTGTTTCTGTGGGTATATGCAGAGCTACTGTTTTGATCTATGAATATCTACCACTTATTCCAGAATATGAATGTATTATAATCTAAGCATTCTTCTATTGTTTCCTGAAAATAAAAGCAACATTTTATCTGCATATTAACTGAAATGAAAAGTAATACTAAATCTAAGCACAAATTCAGCACTGCAGTGAAAATATACAGCCCATTTTTGCATATATGTTCTTATTTCCTGATTTTGAAAGTTGTATTCATTAGTAAGTGTGTGCAAAAAGTTTAAGACCCAAAATGTAGGGTCCAGAGAGAAGGCTCAGCAGATAAAGACACTTTCAGAGCAATTCCAGTGACCTGAGTTCCATATATCAAGTAAAGATGGAAGCAGAGAGCCAGCTCCACAGCCTTGTCCTCTGATATCCGCACAAGCACTGTTGCATAACAGAAGCACACACATTGATGATGATGATGAAGTTATTTATGAAACAACCAGACACCTGTAACTTCAGCTCCTTGGTACTCAAGGCGCATGCATCCACATGCACATACTCACATATAAACACACACACTACACGTAAGTAAAAGTAAGTAAGTGTCTAGACTAAAGGATGTAGTTGAAAGGATCGTATGCTGAATGTGCAGATGTGTCTGTTCCAGTTTCCCAGTGTGATTTGTTCTTCAGGATGATGGGCCCACAGCGAGAGACCTGCTGGTGCAGTATGCCACGGGAAAGAAGGGCTCCAAAAACAAGAAAAAGCTGGAGAAGGCGATGAAGGTGCTGAAGGTGAGGCTATGCCTGGGAATGAGCAGCAACTGTTAGGGTGTAGACTTTGCACAGGGTTTTAGCCATAACACTGAAGGTTTGAAACCAAGAGATAGCATTAAAAACAAACCTTAGATATGTGTGAAGAATTGTAAGTATTAACATTCTATGTGAATAGGCTGTATTCAGCTGTGACAAAACTCTGACTTGAATAAATTAAGTCAATTAACTTTACCTAAACTAGACCTGAGTTCTTAGAACAACATGGAAAACTGTTTGGTGTTTGGTAATGGTTATTTCAACAGTCATTAGTTTGATCCCTATAAAGTCGTGTGGGGGGTGTATGTGTGGGTAAGTTACAGTTTATATCTGTGGGGGTTATGTTATGCTTGTGAGGTTGATGCAGGTACATGTGAACATGGTGTGGGTATCTTCCATCCCTCTGCATCTTTCACTGAATGTTTCTGGACTGGCCAGTCAGTGAACTCCAGGAATCCTTCTTCCTCCTGTCTCTGCCTTCCCAGTGCTGGGGTTACAGGTTCACCACACCCTTTTTGAG
This sequence comes from Rhabdomys pumilio, assembly GCA_030674055.1. Classification (NCBI taxonomy): domain Eukaryota; kingdom Metazoa; phylum Chordata; class Mammalia; order Rodentia; family Muridae; genus Rhabdomys; species Rhabdomys pumilio. The sequence goes on along the minus strand of JANHMN010000006.1, from coordinate 98,244,856 downwards.
GATCAAAACTCAGGTCCTCAGGCTCACGTGGCAAGTACATTGCCAACTGAGCCATCTCCCGAGGCTCTGTGTGGTCTTAGTGTTTGGATCTTTAAATTTCTTTTAAGTCTCACATTTTAATAATTGATACTTTTTTTTTTGGTTTTTCGAGACAGGGTTTCTCTGTGTAGCTCTGGCTGTCCTGGAACTCACTCTGTAGACCAGGCTGGCCTGAACTCAGAGATCCGCCTGCCTCTGCCTCCCAAGTGCTGGGATTAAAGGCGTGCACCACCACCGCCCGGCGATACTTTTTTTTTTGTTGTTGCTGTTTTTGTTGTTGTTTTAAGATTTATTTATTTCATGCATATGAGTACACCACCATTGCTTTCCTCAGACACACCAGAAGAGGGCATCAGACCCCATTACAGATGGTTGTGAGCCACCATTCAGTTGCTGAGAATTGAACTCAGGACCTCTGGAAGAGCAGTCAGTGCTCTTAATCACTGAGACATGTCTGCAACAACACCCCCCCCCCCCCCCCACACCCCCCCTTTAGTTTTTAAAAAAAAAAAAAATTTTTTCCATCAAGGGTTTTTTTTGGTTGTTTTGTTTTTGTTGCTGTTTTTGTTTTTCTTTTAAGTTAGTGTAAGTGAGCAGGGAAATGACTCAATGGTAAGAACACTGCTGCCCAAGCATTATGACCTGAGTTCAGATATCTAGCACTCACCAGATGTAACCCCACTGGTGGGAGAAGAGACAGGTGGGTCTCTGGAAATTGATAACCAGCCAGTGTCACTGGAAAATAGCAAGTTCCAGGTTCAGTAAGAAACCCAGTCTCAGTGAGACAAGGCAGTACAGGCACAGCCTAATGGGCTGCCTAATGGTCTTCAGGGCACACAGCACACGCACAGCCTAACAGGCTGGCTAGTAGGTCATGTCAAAAGAATTCTGAGCAAAGGGGATTTGAACTATTTTCTCTTTCAGAAACAAAAGAAGAAGAAGAAACCAGAAGTGTTTAACTTTTCAGCTATTCACTTGATTCATGATCCCCAAGGTACTGTAATTACTACTTTTAAGTTTCTTGTTGGCCTTATTACTTCCTGTGTTCTTCTTCTTGTTTTAGGTCAGGGTTTCTTAATTGAGTCACCTAGGGAACTAGATAAAGTGCAGGTTCTGATTCATCAGACTGTGGGTGTGGCTTCAGAGTCTGCACTCCCAAGAAAATTCAAGTAGATTGGCTGTTGGTGGTCAGCAGACCACACCCTCAGAAGCAAACTATATTTAGCAGCACTGTAGAGGTTGATGCACACACATCTCAGGAATCTGTATTTAGGAATATTCATACACATATGTAGGTAGTTCTCTGGGAACTGAGGGTTCCTCCAGGGGGAAGTTAGGCACGGCTGCTGTGGCTCCATGGTTCCTCACAGCACAGCCCCAATGACAGGAGAAAGCCCATGAGTTTTACAAGCTTTATTTTCATGGCCGATGTAGATGGATCTGGATGTGCACCCCCATAAAACCCAGGACAGACCTGAGTTAAATAGGGAGGGAGAGAGGGGGGAAGGGCTGGGGAAGAATGCTTAATTGGCTCCACCCTCTGGCCTTCAGGCATCTCATTAGTATGTAAATCTCTCTAGGGCCTGAATCCTGTTCTGACTGATAGCCATAGACCTCTCTGTGGGAGGGGCTGTGGAGGGCTGAAGCTAAATGAAAAGAACCAGGGCCCAGGAACAGAACTGGAACTCTTGCTGTCCAATAAGGATCCAGGGTTCCAGGCTTATGCTCGACCAAGCACCCAGCTGCTTCTCACAGCCCACTGCCCTACACACATATGTGCATATAACACTGAGAAAAGGCAGGGAAAGGTATATGGGAGGGTTTGAAGGGAGGAAAGGGAAGGGTATATGAGGAAAGGAAATGATATAACCTCAAAAAGTAAAAGGAATGATTTTAAAAGTAGCTTTTAGGGAACGGGTCAGTGGTGGTGCACACCTTTAATCCCAGCACTTGGGAGGCAGAGGCAGGCAGATTTCTGAGTTCAAGGCTAGCCTGGTCTACAGAGTGAGTTCCAAGACAGCCAGGGCTACACAGAAAAACCCTGTCTCGAAAACCAAATAAACAAACAAAAAAAAAAAATGTAGCTCTTAGGAACTCTGGGCTGAAGAGCTGCCGAAGAGGATAAGAGCTCTGGCTGTTCTTGTCGAAGACCCAGGTTTGGCTCATAGCACCCACATCAGGCGGCTCACAATACCAGCCCAGTGCTAAAGGGATCCAACACCTCTGACCTCTGTGGGCACCTGCGCACATGTGCTCATACACACATGCAAGCATGCACAAAAATAAATTCTCTAAAGAAATGTAGAAGATTACCTAGAGCGGTGGTGCATGCTTTTAATCCTGCACTCAGGAGGCAGAGGCAGATCTCGGTTCCAGGCCAGTCTGGTCTACAGAATGGGCTTTGGGACAACTGTGCTTACTTAGTGAGACTGTCTTTAAAACAGCTCAGGACTCCTGAAGCTGAACTTGGAGTGCCGTCCTTGGCCTTTCCACTGCTGTGACGCTCTCCCTTTCCCTGTGCCTGTAGAACACTGTTCTGCAGCCAGGAACCCACAGTGACTCTTGACTCTTTGCAGACTTTGCAGAGAAGCTTCTGAAGCAGCTGGAGAGCTGTAAGGAGAGGTTTGAAGTGAAGATGATGCTCATGAACCTCATCTCCAGACTGGTGGGGATCCACGAGGTAGGGAGCTCGCTCACGGCTTCTCCCGGTAGATTTTAGGAGTGATGGACTAGGTAAGGAAAGCCGTTATGGAGAACACTGGTCCCAGTTTTAATCTCCGGTTCATTTGCAGTTAGAGTCAGCAGGAAGTGCAGCCTGTCCTGAAAACAGCTGCTTTCATCTACTGCTGGGTTTTTCTGCAGAGCATATGAATACTGATGTATGAACATTCCGCTCACATGTCACTGTTCTGTCCCCCGTGTTTGCACTTGTTACTTTCAAATGCATGTTCCTGAGCAGAATGGATCGCATACTTGTACTGACTTTTGCTATCTTTCAATGTGCCTAACTAACCCTCTCTGACATTCTTGACTTCTAGGTGTCTGGTAGGGAATTGTATGTTTGCAGTGTTGGGTTCCCTGGGTATTTCTTTTGTATTGAATTAGATTGTAAGAGCTACTTGGTGTGTGTGTGGGTGTGTTTGTGTTGTATGTGTTGATACTTTTAGAGTAGCTGCCTTTACCAAAAATGTAGACTACAAAGAAATGTGCAGTGCATGTGTTCAATGGCCACAGAAGCCAGAAGAGAGCTTCGGTTCTCTGGGACTAGAGCTACAAGTGGTTGTGAGTCACCATGTTGGTGTTGGGAACAGCTCTTAGTGGCTGAGCCATCTCTCTAGTCCAGTTTTCTGACAAGGTTGAATATGTTGCTCTCCTTGGTTAAATACAGAGTTCAGAGTCCTTCCCCCAGTGTGGTTGAGCCAGAAGACAAGTAGAGTCAGGGTTATCAGTTTGTGGCAGTTTAATAATGCTAGTGCCATTCAGATCTGCCCTGTTCTGTCCCTAGGAGCTTTAATACCAGTGCTGGTCCTGGTCTTGCTTCTCTCTGTGAACACCAACACGGAGCTCTGCAGCCAGGCCAGTGTCAGAGTTAAAGAGTGTTCGGTTTGTTTGCCTTTGCTTACTTAATTCTGCCCTTTCTCTCACATGTGGTAGGATAGCAGAGTAGTGTTGGGGAAAAAATTCTGTCCCTGGGTTACTGCAGCATATTGAATTAGCCTGGGGCGAGAATGCTTATTGAGACAAAGCAAGTCAGAATGACCCCCAGTGCATTTGTTGAGATAATGAAGTTACATGATGGGAATGAAATTCTGCCCTTGCATTTTATAAATGTTAAAGATGCTGCATTCTTCTCTCCACAGCTTTTCCTCTTCAACTTCTACCCTTTTGTGCAAAGATTTCTGCAGCCCCACCAGAGAGGTAACCTGCTTATGTGTGTGCTCCTTGCTGTCCCCAACCTAAGAAGAAGTGGCTAGTCTGTTGTTCTTGTGTCATTAAGCACAAGTGGAGTTATGTGTGTTCTATATAGAGAAGGAAAATGGAATGCTGAAGCAGGAGGATCAGAACTTCAGGCCAGCCCCAACCACATGCCAGGTTGGAGGCTAGCCTGGAGTACATCAGAGCTCTTCTCAAACAGAAGACAAAACCCAGTCCTAACCTTCCTGGCAAACCGTGATAAAGGAGGACAAGAGGCCTAGTTTTTCCCTTACATTAGCCAAGGCTTTATTTTTCAATTTGTTACTCTACAAGGAGTGGTCATTTTCCATGAGTATCCGATGAGTTCAGTTCCCATTACCCACTTCAGGCAGCTCTGGGGACTCCAGTGCCCTCTTCTGGTCTTTGTGAACATTGCACTTGTGTGCACAAAGCCACAGAGACACCCATACATACCCCTATTTTTTTTTTTAAGTAAAATAAAAATTAAAGATAAATTCTTACTTGCTTTTTGCAAGTCTTTTTATAATATAAAATTGTAGTTTGGGGACTGAAGAGAAGGCAGAGCAATTACGAGCACTTACTGCGCTTGTTTAGGACCAGGCTTTACTTCCCAGCTCCCACGTGGTGACTCTCAACCTTCCATAACTGTGGTTAGGAGATCTGATACCCTTGTGTGACGTCTGCAGGCACCAGGTGTGCGTATGGTACAGATACACATGTGCAGGCCAAACATCTATACACATAAATAAATTGCCAAAAACCAAAATCTAGTTTTCACCTTTAACTGAAGCTTTGTGGTAATAGAACTTTATGTTCTCCATGGCCTTGTGTATATTCTCAGTCAGCAATGACCAAAAGCAGGGAAAGGTGACTACTTTCTTTGCCTTTGGAACTTAACCTGAACAGGAAGGAAGTGAACAGGTGAGCTTCTGGCATGAGCCTGGTACTGTGCTAAGAGCTGTCTGTACATCACTGGATCGGGCTGTTAAATGACCTCTTTGAAGTATAGCAAGAAAGTGTCCAAGAACATTTCACATAATGACAAATCAGCATTTGCCCTTCTTTCCCAAAGGCCTCTCCTTTTCTTGTTTGTTGACTGGTGATGGCTTATTGCTTGTTTTGTTTTTATATTTTTGAAAAACTCACTATGCATGCTTGGCTATCCTGGAACTTCCTGTATAGACCAGGCCAGCCTTGAATTCACAGAGACCCGAATGTCTTTGACATGCACACAAATCCAGTTTGATGCTTGTTTTTGAAACAGAGTCTCTATAGCCCAGGCTGGCTTGAACTTCAGCTGGCCTCCTACATTGACCTCTTGTGTGCTGTAGTTACAGGCCTGAGTCACTGTGTCTGGTTCCAAGGCCTTGTTCTTTACATATACCGTGCTGCCTCTTGGAAGACAGTATGTGATTTTATATATATTGAGTTCATTCAATAGACGTTTGTGACTTGTTTGCTTAGTTTGGGGCTTGAGAATGGATTTTGGTATGCAGCCCCAGCTGGCCCCAACGTCAGGGTCCTTCTGTCTCTGCTTCCATTCTTAAGTGCTAGGATTGTAGGTGTGATCTACTGCACATGCCTTCTTTGTGGTTTCTGTGCATGCACAGGAAACGAAGCAGAGCGGAATGTCTGTGAGACACTAAGGGCCACAGTAACATAAAGCAGAGCCCTTACTCTCATGGACGTGAAGTCTAGACGTCGCTGGGTATAATATCCAGGTCAAGTATTTGGAAGAGGAAAGCAGAGGAAGGACAATAGCAAGCATGGAGCCGAGGCTGTAGGGTCAGGCAGACCTTTCTGATGAGCAGCAGTGGGTGAGCCATGCAGACAGGTCGGGTTGGTGTTGAGGTAGATACATTAAGTGGCAGTCATGACAGCTGGATTTGTTTGCCACATTGCAGTAGTCCTTGGAGGCAGAGTGACATTTGCCCTTTCTGTCTCTTGTGCTTTTAGAAGTCACAAAGATCCTTCTGTTCGCCGCACAAGCCTCTCATCACCTGGTGCCCCCAGAGGTGAGACACTTCCACTGACTTCTGGGTTGAGTCTATGCAGGGGTGCCACCATTGGCATGTTAGGGTTCCTTCCCAGAGTTGTTGTTGTCTCTCCTGACCCCTTTAAATGAACAGAGGAGACCTAACTCCTAAGGAGATAAACACGGAAGTCAACTGTACATTCACAGAAAGGGGCAAGCTGAGGGTTCTGACTTTAATAACCAAGTTTTATGACTAGGACGGTCCAGGGATATTTGTGAGTTCATGGTGATTGTTATTGTTTAATCCTTTGATTAAAAGAACATTGAACTACCCTGTGTCAAGGCACAGTTCATTTTGGTTTTGTCATTGTTGAAAACAGTGAAATGGAATAACTGTGGTAAGAAGCAGCAGTGGAGGCTAGAGAGAGATGCTGCAGGTTGGCGTCCTAGGACACAAGTTAGGCAGCTCACCCACGGCCTCCAACTGGTTCCCGGTCTGCTGCTCTCCTCTGAGGCCACCAGCACATGTGACACACACACATGAATTCAAAACTGAATCCTGTAAATAGAAAGCAGGAGCAAGACCATGTGGGAGAGGGAAGGGAAGCAGCAGAGGTCAGTAGAGTGTCCTGTAGAAATGAAGGATCGCAAAGAAGTGATGCATGTATAAAAAGTGCCATAATAAATCCTGTTATTTTGTGTGCCAACCTAAAACATCAGTTTTAAAAAGGAAAATTATAGGCCAGTCATATGGCTTAGTGGGTAAATGCATTTACCACAAAACTGACACCATGAGTTCAGTACCCAAAACTCATTTAAGCTAGATGCAGCTGTGTACATCTGTAATCCTGGGACTCCTACCAAAAGATGGGTGCTCCACACAGGAAGGTCTCGCCAGAGAGCAAAGGCCAGTTAGCCTGAAGTGCAGCTGGGTAGAAACGGGAGAGCAGCTTCGGTGAGGATGAGAACAGACTCCTACAAGTTGTCCTTTGACCTCCACACATGTGCACACGCACACACTCATCACATGTGTATTCTCTCTCACACACAACATATGTACACTCAGGTACATGTACTCTGTCACAACATACACACAGTCAGGTACATGTGCATTCTCTCACACACGCACACACTCATCACATGTACACTCTCACACACAACATATGTACACTCAGGTACCTGTACTCTGTCACAACATACACACAGTCAGGTACATGTGCATTCTCTCACACACGCACACACTCATCACATGGACACTCGCACACACAACATATGTACACTCAGGTACATGTACTCTGTCACAACATACACACAGTCAGGTACATGTGCATTCTCTCACACACGCACACACTCATCACATGGACACTCTCACACACACAGCTGTAAAGAGAAGGTGATGTTAAAGGACAGCAAACGTCACTGTAACTGTAACCCAGAATACTGAGCTGGGCGCACGGTGTTCTCTCTTTCTTAGCTTTGGTTCTCCTGGACCCTGAGGCAGAAGGCTGCTTCCCAGTGCAGTCTGCGTGCACAGGAAGCAGGACCTTCACCTGACTTGACTCTTTTGTTTCCAACTCAGATTATTCAGTCCTTGCTCATGACGGTGGCCAACAATTTTGTTACTGACAAGAACTCTGGGGAAGTGATGACCGTGGGGTATGTAGAACACTCTTGGGGACAGTTAGTGTTTATAATGTACTAAGATGGACAGTTATGCTATGGGTGTGGCCTCTACAAAAGTAGTTTCTCAGGAAGTTTTGTAATTTCATTTATTGGTCAGAATTGTGAAGAGGGAGCTAGATAAAAATACTTGTCCTGATCAGCCGGTGATGCTTTGTCGTTTTATTCTTGTGCAAATGACTATTCACCAAGCTAAGATTTTCCTTTTCTCCCACCTAGGATCTGTCTTGTGTGGGCACAAGTGATTTGTTAACGAGTCACTCTTTAATTCTAGAGAACTTCAATAGCCCTTTTGGGTAACACGAAGGCTTATCTAATCTGTGCACCTGTAGTGACATGCTGTAGTGACATGCTAAGCAGTTTCTCTGTATCTCCCTTGCAAACTGCTGCTGCGGTAACAGCCCTGAAGACTGTAACTCTTCAGTTTGACTTCATGCCTTCTCTCCTTAGTGCTGGTGAGCACATACTGCCATGACTTGTTGTCCTTGTATACTGTCAGAGGAAGTGTGGCTGTCAGGAATGTCAGTCTGTAGGGCTGTTTGCCCTCACACTCTCTGCTGTGCAGGGCTAGGGCCTAAGCCTAGAAAGTCTGGCCTAGCACTCGTATTTTAAATCCACTTTTTTCTTTCCTAGAATCAATGCTATAAAAGAGATCACAGCTCGATGCCCTCTGGCCATGACTGAAGAACTTCTTCAGGACCTGGCTCAGTACAAGACTCACAAGGATAAGAGTGAGTAGCGGCCGGTCTCTACAGGCAGTGAGTGCAGTGTGACTCACTTACTGTGTTTTAGCCTTTGCTTCAAAATTTCTAATTAGAGGTGGTGTCTCATAGATGTGATGATGTCTGCCAGAACTCTGATCCATCTCTTCCGGACGCTGAACCCTCAGATGTTGCAGAAGAAGTTCAGGGTAGGTTAATCTAAAGATTGGGGTCTCAGAAAGTGAGGGTCATGTCTGCAGTTCACGTTAGATTTCCCGGAGAGTCAGCGTGATGCATTCTTCAAGCTTACGGGGGATTTGATTGAATTCCTTGGTCCTCGGCCCTTGCTGGTGACATGTGCTCTGTGATGGACAGCTCAGTCCGAAAGGTCTGCTGGCTGTTTGTAGCTGACAGTGTCTGATACTGTTTGCAGATTAGAGTGGGCAGCTGATACACAGCCCCATTGCCTTTGTCAGCAGACAGGGAGGCGTGTTTATAACACAACGACGTAGCACTACTGAGACTTAAAATGTCAGAGCAGTTCAGTATTCTTTACAAAACCAGTTTCTCAGATTCGATCAAAAGACGGTGAGAAAGAAGTGAACTTGCTGTACCTGGGGGGTTTATGTTGTTTCTGACATGTAAGCAGGTTGTTCTTCTTATTTAACTACATTTTTAATAGTGTTCACACCCTACAGGGCCTTTCATCTAAGGACCTTATTTTTAAATAATTTTCTCTTTTAGGGTAAACCCACTGAAGCCTCCATGGAAGCAAGAATACAAGAATATGGAGAATTAGATGCTAAAGATTACATCCCGGGAGCGGAGGTTCTAGAGCTTGAGAAAGAAGAGAATACAGAAGATGATGAAGGTTCCTCTGCCTGCCCTTTGCCCTGCCTTGCTTTCTGTTGGGGTTGGAGCCATACTCAGTCTCTACTCATGCTAGGGAAGCTCTAGCCCCTGAAGCTGCCTGGCAGGATTGGGGAGCTCATTGTGGGTGAAAATGGTGGAATACCCCAGAGAATCAGACAGGCTCCCCATGATCTGAGCACAGGCTGTGTTTTCTGGTCCCTCCCTCCCTCCCTTCCTTCTTCCCTCCCTTCTTTCCTTCCTTCCCTTTTTTTTATTTTTTTTATTTTTATGGCCTTGTTGTTTTGAGATAGGATTTCTCTGTGTAACTAAACCCTAGATGTCCTGAACTCCCTTTGTAGACCAGGCTGGCCTTAAACTCAGAGAGTTCCACCTGTCTCTGCCTCTTCAATCTCTGCTAAGATTAAAGGCATTTGCCACTACACACAGCCTCTGGTATGTTTTTTACTGAGAGTCTGTTCCTCTTTGAGCTGTAAGAATTAGGTATATCACTAAAATTTTGGCTATTAATAGATACTTAGTGTTAGTCCCCATTCCTTAAATGAACTCAGTTGATGTGGCATAGGACTGAGTGTCTGCAGTTGTCGTCAGTGGCCTATCTGAGGCTCCTTACCTCCCTTTTCAACCTTGTGTTTATCCGTCTTGCTGTGACTACCCCACATGAGGGGCAGCTTCGGCAGTGAGTTCTCTCTCTCGCACAGATGGATGGGAAAGTGCCAGTCTCAGTGAGGAGGAGGAGGGGGAGGACGGCGAGTGGGTTGATGTGCACCACTCTTCTGACGAGGAGCAGCAAGCCATTGTAAGTTCACATGGCCTCAAGACTGCGGCGGCGCGCTGCTGTTTACCCAGGTGCCATGTTACAATTTAAATGACTGAGCTGTTACTTAGCTGGTAGTCAATTATCCTTTTGGCTGTATGCTTTTCAAGGCCAAGAAGCTGGACAGCATGCCCATGGAGGAGCGGAAAGCCAAGGCTGCAGCCATCAGTACCAGTCGAGTTTTAACACAGGATGACTTCCAGAAAATCCGCTTGGCCCAGATGAAGAAGGAAATGGATGCTGCCCCAGGGAATGCCCAGAAAAGAAAATACCTGGAAATTGACAGTGATGAGGAGTCCAGGTGAGGATGGCCCAGCCTGCAGTCATCCTGTGTGGCACTGACGGTAGCAGGCAAACAAATCCCACCCCATCTTGTATTTTATTTTTCCCTCACCACAGGGGTGAATTGCTGTCTCTTCGGGACATTGAGCGCCTTCATAAAAAGCCCAAGTCTGACAAGGAGACGAGACTAGCAACCGCAATGGTGAGTGGGGCGTTTACCATTCTTCCTTTTGCAAACAGAAAGTGAATGAAATGAACTATAATGCCGCAGTGCATGTAGCCATAAGCTTCCCATCTCTCTTTGTCCTTGAAAGGTATACTTAACATAGAATAAGATACACCATTATTAGGTGTTGAGTTGGGTAAGTTTTTTTGTTTTGCTTTGGGACAGGTAGAATCTTATATAACATATAACCCAGGCTTGTCTAAAGCTTTAGTTGAGGTTGGTCTTTGATTCCTGGCCCTCCTGCCTCTACTTTGAAGGTGGTTTGCAGACATGTTCTGCCACGCTTGGTTTATGTGGCGCTTGGGTGAGGAGGAGCCAGGGCTGATGCCAAGTGGCATTCTCCCAAATGAGCCACATCCAAGGCCTAGTGGGAGATTTGTTGTTGTTGTTTTGAGACAGGCTCTCTCTATGTGGCTATGGCTGTCCTGGAACTTCCTATATAGACCATTGAATTTAAAGATCAGCTTGTATCTGCCTCCTGAGAGTTGAGATTAAAAATGTGTACTCTCCATTAGAAGACTGTGGACACCTAACTCTATATAGCCGTGTGACTACCACTCAAAACAGAATGTAGAGGATAGAAATGCACTGTGTCGTGTTCGTGGTGTCAGAAGGCTTAGCACATCTATTAAAGCAGTAAAAGTTCACAGTCAGAGTGAACTGACAGGCTCACACAGCTACTGCTCATGTCTGTGCAGCGACTGTTGTCAGCTGCTCATGTCTGTGGAGACCAGTAGATAAGTTCAGAACTGTGCTTTCTCTCCTCTATACTTTCCACACACTCATGTCTTTCTCCTCTTCCTACCATGACAAAAACAGCTTGGCTTTCTGGGAATCGGGCTGAATCAGGACATTTCTTTTCACTGAGCTCAAACCTTGTTTCTGTTGGATGGAGTCCTAGTTCTGTCCCTGTCTTGACTGTGGCATCCAGCAGAGTGATTAGAGAATGCCTGAGGTATGTTATTTATGAAGAAATACTGTTCACTAATCTCTTTGTGCTTATAGGCTGGAAGGACAGACCGAAAGGAATTTGTGAGGAAGAAAACCAAAATAAATCCATTTTCCAGTTCCACAAATAAAGAGAAGAAAAAGCAGAAGAACTTTATGATGATGAGGTATAGCCAGAATGTCCGGTCGAAAACAGCACGCTCCTTCCGGGAGAAGCAGGTGGGTTCAGCGTGAAGCCTGGGTTCTGAGACAGCCCTACGTTTGATAGGAGGGTTTTCTTCTGAGGACCACATGCTGTGTGTGCTTTGGGGTTGAAGTGAGTGCTCTGAGGCCAGGACCAGTCAGGGTGGGAAAGACTCTAACCTGAGTTGATGGTGCTTACCATGTGACCTATGGGTGATCCAGGGTCTTCTCTTCTGTAAGAGAGGCAAGGATCCCCTGAGGTCCAGTCCCATGCTAACATAGTCCTCCAACCTGTAAAGTAGATTGAAATTGATACAGGTTATGTGAGGGACTTTTCAGAAAGCTCGACTTTAGTGTAGGAAAGCAGTGCTCAGTACACAGGTCTGCTGTGCTGTGATGTCCTTCACAGAAAGCATTTTGTGTTTACCAGCCTTTGGGATTTCGTTTTATCCATTGTAGCTATCTGGTTTGCTTGCTTGTCTTATTTTAAGACAGAGTTCTGCTGTGTGAACTCACCCAGGCTGGCTTTTGGAGATTCTCTTGCTTCAGCCACCTAGGTGTTGCTTTGCTTCATGGTTGCAGGCACTTGGTACCAAGCATGGCCCAGGGTTGTGCTGCTTGACTGGCCTGCTTGTCTTAGTGATGCACTGTAGTGAAGAGATGGACATCGTGTGGCTTCCTCTTGGGAAACATATCAGATCTTATCACAGGTTATTCTGAAGCAACTGTAGAAAACCAGTTCCAGACTACATGGTCTCTGAACTGTCTTTCCTGGTAGCTAGCCAACAGCAGGCTGCCAAGACTGAGCGTAGTGGCTAGCCCTCTAGGCAGCTGTAGCTGTGCCATTGCCTGGACTCTGCTCTGTCTTTATTTTTTTTTTACCTGTAGTTCCATTTCTAAATAAAGGCTCTGAATTTTGCTGCCTAGTTGAATTGACTTAAGTTCTGTCCTCCAGAACCTTCCTAACGTCTTAGGCTGAGGAAATCATAGCCACCCTGTTGGCAGGCTGGCTTTGAACAAGGTTTCATTTAGCTTAGGGCACCACTCCTCACTTCCTGTTTTGTAGAATGCCCTTTTTAGCATGATGGAGAAGCTGGGCTCTGATTCTTATTGGTCATTATTAACCATTTCTCTCAAAGATTAGATTTTCAGACTAAATTAAGAATTCATTGTGGTTTAAGAATGTTGTTTCTTGGCCCTGCAGTTGTCTTGCTGTGTTAGACTGAGAAATGAAGGAGTGTATCTTTCGTTTCCTTGCCCTGCAGTTTCTTCAGGGTTTACTCATTATAAATTTAACCCTTAGCTGGCCGGTGGTGGCACATGCTTTTCATCCCTGCACTCGGGAGGCAGAGGCAGGTAGACCCTATCCCCAAGGTCAGTCTGAGTGAGTTCCAGGACAGCCAGAACTACAGAGAAACCCTGTCTGTGGGGTGGAGGTGGGGGGAGGGGGCAGCAAAACCATAACCCTCGTTCCTGGATTTTCCTGTTGTCTCAGCTGCACTTAGACCATCGATGTTTAATGTAGATGCTAGATACATCATGCACTGTCCCTGAAACTTCTTATGACCTTGGACTGTCTAGGAAAGAGCAGCAAGCTTCACCCCTTTATCACTGTCCTAAACAGAATTTAGAAGCCTTGCTGTGGAACTATAGTCATGTGAAGAGAAGGACTGTAGGTAGACTTGCCGTCTGTTTAGCCAGTGCTGTTTGAAGAGGGAAGGGAACTAAGGCATGGAATCATTGTGCTGTCTGACGTTTATAGCTGCAGGTGCTGGTCTGCGCTGTAACTGCCCAGGCTTCTCAGTAACACACGTGAGCAGGTCCTAGGAGGGAAGTATAAGTGCAAGCAGCCAACGAGACACTGGAAAGACATAGGAATAACTCCGTAGCCAGACACAGTGGGATTTTTTTTTTTCTCCTTTAAGTGTCTCAACAGCCTACGAAGAGATTGTAGTTCCAATTGGAACTGAAGGCATGGAGACAGACATGAAATCCAAAACTTTAGAATATTAAATGTAGAGCCAGGTGATGCTTACCCTAGAATAGATTTTTAAGACAGTCTCAAATGAGAATGAGCCCAGGCTGGCCTTCAGTTCACCTAGTCTTTCTCATTTAGCCAGGGGCTGAAGATGTGAGTCACTGCCTGACTTCCAACAAAGCAAAACAAGTTAGCGCATACCTTATTAAAGTAAAAATTCAGATTTTTTTCAGGCGTGTGTGACAAAGAGTGTTTGGAAATAATGGAATTGTGTTCAGCACATGTAAGACGGTGCCTTGGCCTTGCTCATTGTTCTTAATAGCCTTTAGTATTTGTTATCTGGGAGGATTCGAGATCCTGGGTGGAAGCTGTTCCTCTAGTGCAGAGTCAAGTGGAAAAGTACTGGGTGCCTGTCCTGTTGTCGGATGGGCGAGGCTGTCTCTGTGGAAACGGAAGGTCACTGCAGACATCCTCACAGGAGCCTCCATTCCTGTGGCTGGAGGACAGAATCACATCACTGCTTTAGCCCGCCTGACAGATTTCTGACCTACAAGTGACTGAACAGTTTAACAAATTAGCGGCCTAGGTTGGTGAGATGGCTCATCAGGTAAAATTCAGGAACCATGATGTTCAGAGAGAGAATCAGTTCCACATAGATGTGCTGTGATCCCTAGTACACACACACACACACACACACACACACACACACACACACACACAGAGACACACACAGACACACACACACAAATAAGAATAAAGTAAGAGCCTGAATTAGCTAGGAAGAGATATTTGTCTTGAGCTTAGTTCCTTGAATTTTGAATCCTAAGTTAGTGTCTTGAAGTCTGAGCTGTTGAAGAGAAATGACAGGTGACGTATAGTAAGATTATGTCACTTGGCAGCAATCACCTTTACCCAGTGAGCCATCTTATGGCATGCTATTGTTATGACAGTTGTTGGCCTACTCCTTCTTGTCTGGTACCTCGATGACGTAGTTGATGTAACAGGTTCTTATACTCTTGACGTAGTCTTTGTCTTCTCTTACAGCTAGCACTGAGAGATGCACTTCTGAAAAAGAGGAAAAGAATGAAGTAACTTATCAGCAAGTTACCCATTTCCTGCCTGATGCTGTGTGTATCAGCATGCCAAAAATCAGTAAATATTTGCTTATATTAGAAAGTCAAGGAACACTGTATTTTGTAAACCACAGTAACATTTGTAGCAATTTGGTATTTTGGTTGGGAGGTGGGGCTGGTGTGAATGTAAAATGTAAATAGTAGCGATGTTAAGAACTTACTTCTAACTCAAACAGAAGTGCTGAGTGCCTGCTGATGGTTGCTGCATGTGTAGCTGGATGAGCCATAGCCCTTGGCTGAGGGTAGATGTACATACGGTGTTTAGAGTAAGCTGTAAATAGTTCCCGTGTAGCAGCTAGTCTGTATTCCTGGAGTCGCTGAGACTCCTGGACTAACTGCGGGGATGGGAGTTATTCATGCTCTTCAGTCAGGACAGTGTTACAAGTAAGAGGTTCTTACTTGTAAACAGGCTTCCCTGCTCACGCAGGCTCCTGCTGTACAGATTCCAGTGGACAGTTAAGCTCCACTTTTTTTTTTTTAATGTAAAGAGTTTTGGCTAAGGCCTCATGTTTTTAACTTGCCTTACGTCCAAATAGTGATTTTGAAGTACCTAGCAGGGTGTGGTGGCACACACCCATAATCCCAGCACTTGGGAAGCCAATGCAGGAGTCTTGTGAGTTTAGACCCAGCTTGACATACTGAGTTAGTTCAGGGCAGCCTGAGCTACATGAGACCCTAACTGAGAACAGAAGCCATCTTTGAGCTGTCATCTGAGTGGCTGTTGCTGTGCTGGAGCTGCGCCCCAGGGCCTCGTGCCTGCCCTGAGCTGGTTCTGCTGCTGAGCTTCCCCCATCCCTGAGTGCCTCCTCTTCACGTGGTTTGACCAGTTCCCTTGCCTTGTTCTCGGCCAAAGCTGACATGTTAGTAGTCAGGTGGGTGGGTACAGTGGTGTACGCTGTTACTGCCACATTTAAATCCATTGCAAGACCCAGTCTGCATGAAGGCTGCTGGATTTGAAACAGTTTGATGTCTTCTGCCTCAGACTTCTTAGGTAATCTTGTCATGAGAAAATGCTTCATGTTCACATTAGAGGAAAGGGCAGTTTCTGCCCCTCAGTTGGAGGGCAGCTGCTGGTGTTCCTTTTCCTTTCCATCCTTTCCATTTCAGCTTCTGAGGTGGACTTGGATATATTTAGCCCTTACTTTCCCCAGCAGTGCCCCAGGTCACTTGTTAGGGGATTGCCCATCAGCTTTACCCAGCAGAGCTGTGGAGGAAGTAGCCAGTTGCAGATTTGTATATGTGAGACTTCCTGTGTTCTTCACGAGGTCTGAAAGCTGCTGTGTGGTTTGCTACTGTTTTTAGTCTTTCCCTCACCTCCCAGCTGCTGGGATTTTAGGCACACACTACCATGGCCAGTTTCTAGGCTGCTAGGGGTCATACCCAGGGCTTGGCATGTAAATCAAGAATACCAGCACATCACATGTATGGCATTAGCAAATTTTACTGGTAAAGAAGAACCACACAGGACAGTCTATCCTGTTCTCTGCTGCATCCCTGATGCTAACTTAGGTGTCTCCTCTGATGTAGAGGGTAAAGCAGCTGTTTGAACATCTGCCTGCCAAGGTTTCTATCTGTAAATGTTAGACCACCTACCTCTCTTTTAGTAAATTGTGTTTTGGGGGGAGGGTTTTTTTTTTTTTCTTTTTTCCTTATAGTTATAGTTGCTATGTTTATTTTAACCACCAAACTCAATGTTTAGACGGCTAGTTTAGAATCCATATTAAATGTCCATTGTGTATGAAGCACGGCTGGATGTTTGTGGCTATCTTTGTGTGTCATGTTGAAACTGTCAGTCCATTGAGGGAAACATGCTGTGTGAAGATGTAGCTGAGCTTCATCAGGACCCAGCCACTCCACAGAAGACACACTGAGGATTCACATTGTACCCCAGGGCACGTGGCTTCTGTTGTGCAGTCTCGGTGCACATGGTGGGCAGGACGGTACTGGAGAAAACAGTTCCTGAGCCCTGTGGTTAACTTGATGTGATGTTGGTATAATTTTTATGTTACAGTTAATACAAATTTTGTTTTCTAATTTGTTGAAAATTTATAATGTATATAGAGAATTACATTGAAATTTTAGTTTAACTAAAATGTTTTAATTGTTCCAAGTATCCTGTTAAGCTATTTTATGTAACATATTTTTAAACTCTGTTTAGATAGTGATGTCTCCCAAATAGTATCTCTCATTTCTTGTGTGGTTTGGAGTATATTTCTTGGAGATTTAAAGAAGCTTTACCAGGCATGGTAAAGCTGTAATTCCAGCACATGGGAGAACGAGGCATGGCAGGAGGTGCTCTGGGTGGAGACCAGTCTGGGCTACATAGCAAGAGAGCAAAGCCCTGTCTAGGGGCTTGGGGGTGGTGTGGGGATATGAAATGAGAGAGAATAGAGAGTTTCCTGTCGTCTCTGGTTTTCAGCCCTGTAAAGATGCTAAGGAAAGCCGAGCACAGCAGCGTCAGCAGTGGTTAAACAGCACAAGTCCTGTTTACATAAGGCTCTCTATGTGCCACTTTCTTCTGCAGATTCTGCTTGTGTATTTTATCAATCTCATCTTAGTATATAAGTGGTTAAAGTTTGAAAACTATTTGTAACATAATCCAGTGTACATGTAGGCAATTATAAAAAACATCCAGAAAATGTGCCAAGTATTAGGTGGGCGGGGTTGGTGCTGGGATCATGTATAACTTGTATTTTCTCTCTACTTTCTGAGTCTTTCATAGTATATATGTTTTTTACTTATGTCATTGTGTAAGAAACCAAAAACCAAAAATGAGGTGAGAAATAAAGGTGAGTGGCAAATCATCTTTGTGAAATTTTTCCATAATTAGGAGGAGCCCCCTACCCTCATGGTGCCAGGATCAAGCTAAGGACCCTTGGACCCAAGTGACCTACCACAAGCTATACTTCAGGCCTGGATGTGCCTGCACTGTCAACCCCAAGGCACAGTGGGATTGAAGTGTTCAGAGATGTTTGACTCCCCTTCCTCATTCTTTCCCCTGGCATCCTGGTGTGTAGAAACATCCTTATAATACCCTGTCTGAGCCCTGCCAGCAATACACAATGTTGTCAAAAGTACCATTAGCAGGGGCTGGAGAGCTGGCTCAATCTGTGTGACTCCCAGAACCCACATGGTGGTTTAAGCAACTCCAGGGGATCCAGTGCCCTCTTTAAGAGCATCAGGCACACAGAATTGGAGAGACATACATACATTCAGGCAAAACACTCATACACATGAAAAACCTTTTAGTCTTTTTAAAAGTACTACTAACATGGTTCTTTTAAAAAATGGCTTACAGTTTGCACAAGAGTCTAAAGAAGAAAACCATAAGCTTCAGCTCAGAGAAGATGATCCTGAGTAGGCAAGAGCTGCAGCTTATTTCTTTGAGCCTTTATATGAAAACATGCATCTGTGGTTGTTTCCCTGCAAGTAAAAGAAAGTGCATTTTAAAAATCCTAACCAAGTAAGAGTTTGTCTCCCATAAGTCTAGGTGTGGATCGATAAACTGCATTGTCAGCCTCAGTACGATGAGGCTGGTCTTTGACTTCAAATGCCCGTTGAGCATGGTTGAGCGGCAGTGGCTTGCTCATTTTATGTCCAGTTTTCATTTGAGTGCATTCTTCAGCTTTTAAGCTTCAACTTCAACTCCTTTTCCTAGGAAAACAGTCCACAAAATTCCCTGCAGCCTACCTGAGTGCTGTAGCCACCCTTCCTAAGATAAGGTGGGAAGTAGGGCTCTTGGCTTCTGACTGCACAGTCATCCCAACAGAACTGAGCTGCTTTCTAGCTAGCAGGAGGTAAATGGAACATGATTGGTGTCTGCCACAGCTTTGGGGGGCGGGGGGAGTGATCACGACGTTGTACTATTAAATGACAGGAATAGAAACAGCATCTCTAAACTATGGACAATATTGCACACTATAGTTAGGTGGAAGATTGGTTATGTTCTTTTTGCTGTGACCAAATATCTGTCAAGAAGCAACTTAGGAAAAACTCACTTTGATTCCCAGTGTGAAGGAATACAACCTTTGTGGATATAGGCATGGCAGGAGGCAACTCCCTGGAGCCAGTGTGTGACTAAGACTCCTCATCTCCAGGAACCAGAAGATAGAACAAAAGCCTGAAGCCCCCATTGCACACAGCCCAGGACCCTCGGCTAGCCCCCAATTCCTAAAGTCCAGAAATACTACCACCAGCTAGTGAGGCTGTGGGGAACTTCTCACGCTCAGGTAACAATTGTTAGGAATGGTATTTACGCTAAGAGACAGGCTAAATGTGTGGTACCTATAATCCCAGTCGGTTGGGATTGAAGAGGCTGGGGTTGAAGGGATGGAGAATTTAAAGGCCAGCCTGGGCTACACACACCCTGTCTCAAAACATACACATGAGGTATAAACACTAGTAATGTTTTTTTAAAAAGTTATTTTTAAAGCAGCATATGTCTATAATATATGTATACATACATATTACATATATAAATTGTGGGACAGTGGACCATGCCAGGAAACTTGGTACAGTTGAGTGGGTCCGAGACCCCAGCACCCAGGCACCCATCTGAGATGGTAGGCATCTCCTGGCTCCCTACTAGATTCCTGGCCTGCAACACATGCCACACTTGCCACATAGGAAACATGACCTGTGGTCACAGCCTAGAACAGAGTTCTCCATGCTAATGAGGTATCTAGGCCCTGAGGGCTTAGCCAATAAGCTTCCCTTCCTGGACAGTCCTTCCTGCAGCAGATATTTAATCTCTGGTTTTAATACCACCCTGAGAAGATGGTATGCACCCATTTTTCCGCAATGAACAATCAATAAACAGTATGGATAAACATGGAACATGGAGAAAGTCTTCAGCTACCAAACTACAGCCTAAGTCTCCAGCAGAAGGCCTCTCTGTGCTCCCAGACAACCGCCGTCAAGGTAAGGACAATTGCCAATGAGCTAAGTCATAATTCCCATTCCCCCTGCCCTGGGCTCATCATCCTCAGACTGAGGGCCCCCAACTCTGTTCCCAACTCCCCGTGGCCAAGCAGCACATGGGTGTCCAGGAGTCTGGGAGCTCCTGGTCCTGAGTTCTTCATCACAGGCCCATGAACCTCCAACCCTTCATTCCCAACTCCTCTGTGTGGTTTTCTAGCAGTGACTACATGCTCAGTAGTCAGGGAACCCCAGCTTCAGCCTTCACCCCCTGAGCCACGTCTCCGTGCTTCGCCCAAGCCCTGCACCCAACAGCGGTAAATGCAGGGTAAATGCAGTCAACATCTTTGAGTCTGCCCTGCAGTGTTTTCCCATACCTCAGCTGTGGGGTGGGACATAGGTCTGCATAAATGTGTGTGTGTGTGTGTGTGTGTGTGTGTGTGTGTGTGTGTGTGTAGAGAGAGAGAGAGGGATGTATATGTAATGTAATATATTACAGATACTACAGCTTTTTTGAATTTAGTCTCTAAAATTGGAATGTGTATAAACTTTTTCCATCCATATGACAATATTAGCATATTGTCCTTGCTTGCTCATTCACAAACTCGGACTCAGATCTTCAGTTGTCACCTGTTAAGACCACACGGGTGTTAGCACCCAACCTTAGAGAATGGGGCTAGTAAGAAACTATAAGAAAAAAAATGTGAAAACATTTCAAGCTATTGTCATAACAGACATAAAAGTACAAGTCCCAGGGATGAATGTTTAAGCTCAGTGTAGTGTATGCAAACCCCTGGCTTCAATCCCAGTGCCACATAAGGGTAGGCATGGTTGAGCACATCCATGTTGCCAGCACCTCATAGCAAGCCTGAAGGCTGCTTAGGGTACACAAGACCCCACTCAAAAAGGTGTCACAGCACTAAGGACACTTAGACTTAGCAAACTTTACAAATTGCATCACCATATTCACCTAAGCATGAAGCATGCATGGTGTGGATCCCAAATTTAGTGAACTCGTAGATGCTGAAGGCTGCAGGACAGTCAGTGGTATGCATTTGGCAACTTGCTATCCTGGTGATGGAAGGCAGGCAGAGGAGGCTTTGGAGCACAGACTGTAAATTCAAAGCCTGCTCAGTCTGTGAAGCAAGTTCCAGGTAGCATGGCTCTGTCTCAAAGGCAGAGTCACACGGTTCTGTGTATGTGTACTAGTGTACACCTAGAGTCTTTGAGAAAGTCTTTCACTGAAACTGAAGCTCGCTGATTGGCTAGGCTGGCCAGCTAATGGGTCCCTGAAATCCACCTGTCTCTCTCCCTCACCTGCCACCCCAGCTGTGAGAATACAGTCATGAACATGTGTACATGGGATAGTACAAACTCAGGTTCTCATGCTTAAACATCAAGTGCTTTACTCACTGAGCTATCCCTCCTCCTCCATCCCATCCCCCAAAGCTCTTTGTGACACAGAGGGTAGTGTGGAGGGGGAAACATTGATGTCTTCATATCAACTCATGGCAATTCGGTAAAATTAACCCAGGATGCAAAGAAGCTTAAGCAATATCTTAATTTTAATTTTTTAATGTACAAGAGTGTATACATGTGTGTATGTATATATATAAAGTCTTAAGAGAGCTCTTTGGATACAAACTGAGTACTGGTAAGAAAACATGTCACACTTTAAATGACAGTTTTCCCTTGAGGAGTGTTTCTTTTATAAATAAAATGGCCATGTGAAAACGGTTGTGGGATATTAGTGGAAAGGATATATCTGAGTGGCTTCTCTTTCTCTGCTTTAGACATTTTGGTAATTTGTATGTTACACATTTATACAAAGCATCCTTTGTAGAACCAGGAACAGCTCTAGGCCCATCCCAGCAAGCAGCAGTTGGGGTGGGCGTGCTAGTCCTAAACCAGCATCAAAGAGGCCTTAAAAGGAAACCGGGCCAAGGAGTAAAACCGAAGGGCAAAATGGGAAGTGTCATTCTTGGAAAGGTTCAAGAGCAGAAGTTTAAAGGAATGGCTCAGGAAGAAAATTAGGAGTAAATGTACTCATCCCAACTTCCTGTTTCAAGGACACCTGAACCTTCCTTTTTTTAAAAAAGATAAAACATTTTATAAGCATGACTTTTTAACATACAAATATAGAGCACAAGAAGACATTTACCAATCAATGTTAATACCCTGACTTTGTGTGTGCGCGTGCACACGTGAAGACTAGAAGCTGACATCCGGTGTCTTTGTTACTTTCCATTGCTTTCTTCTAAGACAGGGTCGCTCTGACTGAACATGGTGCTCACTAATTTGAGTAAACGGTATGTGCAGTTTAGTTCCATCTCAGCAAGACACCATTGGGGTGACTGGCCTGGGCTCTGTCATTCTCTGTCTCCCTGGCACTGGGATCTCAGGCCTGGCTTGTCACGTGGGTGCTGGATCCAGACTCAGGTTTTCTCATGTTTGTGCAGTAGGTACTTTTCCAAGCGGGGTATCTCCCCAGGCCCAGCATTAAATTCTTCATAAATGAATTTCCCATCTTTTCAAATGTTGCATTCTTTATTCAACCATTCATAATTTACTATTTTTCTGCTAACAGAGCAGTTAGATCTTCCATTGTTCAAAGCCATGGGGTCTCTGCAAATGCTACAGCCAGCAGTGAAACAATGTGTCAGGCAAGAAGGAATCGACTCAGAAGCTGTCTTAGTTAGGGTTTTTATTGCTGCTACAAAACACCATGACCAAAAAGCAAGTTGGGGAGGAAATGGTTACATTTAGTTGTGTTAGTTAGGGGTTTACTGCTGTGAACAGACACCATGATGACAAAAGCAAGTCTTATAAATGACAACACTTAATTGGGGCTGGCTTACATATTCAGAGGTTCAGTCCATTATCATCAAGGTGGGAGCATGGCAGCATCCAGACAGGCATGGTGCAGGAGGAACTGAGAGTTCTACATCTTCATCTGAAGGCTGCTAGGAGAATACTGGCTTCCAGGCAGCTGAGATGAGGGTCTTAAAGCCCACACCCACAGTGACACACCAACTCCAACAGGGCCACACCTTCTAATCATACCACTCCCTGGGCCAAGCATCTACAAACCATCATATTTGGCTTACACTTCCCGATCATAGTCCATCATTGGAGGAAATCAGGACAGGAATTCAAGCAGGGCTGGAACCTGGAACCAGATCCTGGAGCCTGGAAGCAGAAGCTGATGCAGAGGTCACAGATGGGTGCTCTTACCAGCTCTATCCTGGCTTGCTCAGCCTGCTTTCTTATAGAACCCAGGATCATCAGCCCAGGGATGGCACCACCCACAAAGGGCTGGGCCCTCTCCCATTGATCACTAATTGAGAAAATGCCTTACAGCTGGATCTCATGGAGGCATTTTTCTCAACTGAGGTTCCTTCTCTGACAACTCTAGCTTGTGTCAAGTTGACACAGAAGCAGCCAGTCCACCGGCGCCGGTTCAGGGTTCAGTCTAACCCTGAGCAGCTTACTCTTTAGGCGTTTAAGTACAGCTCAATTTTGGGAAAACGAAATTTCCTGGTCTCAATCTCATGTGCACAATAAAGCTTATAGCATCTTAAGTGCCTTGGGCAGGATCAGGTGCGGTCTTGGTCATACATATTTCAGAGTCACCAAACTACAAAGTACATGTGACATCTCCCCTAAGGATAGGTTCTGTTGATGGAGAAACAATGCTCAGGAGTCTGGAAAATCTAGGATAGACATATAGTCTGGGGGGTTCGGGTGAGGCCTGGCCCTACATGTAGCACAAATCACCAGGTTATTAACTATATCCATTCCTAGCCTTTTACATATTAAATACACACCAAAGCTCACACGCTTAGCCCACAGAGGTGTGACACTGCCTCTAGCTGTGAGAAACCGGCCTGATCCGTTGGGACAGGAGGCGGTGTCAGTGCTTGGGTTCCTGACCGGGTGGAGCGACCTAGCGCAGGCCCCGCCTTCAGTGCTAGCACCACCCCATGCCTCCCACTTCGCCTCCCCAGCACAGCAAAAGCTCATTGGTCGGGTGGTGGCCTCAGCAGTCCGAGCCATGGGAACCCTAGCCACCCGGGCCGCGTGTCATGGGGCACACCTGGCCCTGGCTCTGTTGCTGCTGCTGTCGCTGTCAGGTCCCTGGCTGTCGGCGGTCGTCCCCGGGACTCCGCCTCTCTTCAACGTCAGTCTGGACGCGGCCCCGGAGCAGCGCTGGCTGCCGCTGCTGCGGCACTACGACCCAGACTTCGTGCGCGCCGCGGTGGCGCAGGTCATTGGGTGAGCGCGGGACAGGTCCGGTGAACTTGCAACCGGGCTCTGCTCTTTCCTCGGTGCTGCAACCCTGCCCTCTCACGGCTGCTCCGCTGCCCCGTTGTCTTCTCCACTGCTCTGCTCAGCGCCCAGCAGGTGGCTGACACAGCAAGGCCGGTTCGGCTCTCAAGTTCGGGGGTCTTTGGTTGCACGCACTTCTATCTTAGGTTTTCCGGGTCAGGGTAACGTACAAGATGTCACCCAGTATGCTAAGCTGCAGCGTAGGACATGCAGCCCACGAGCCTCCTCGTCCTGGACCAGCCTGGTTGGCCTTCCTCTCCACGGAGGTTGTCACTAGAGGTGGTGATGATTGATTGCTCTACCATTGGGTGTATCTCAGCCCTTATAATTTTCATTTCGAAAGTCTTGCTGGGAGCTATGAGTTTGACTATACTCCAGTGAGTATATGAACAGCATAAATTGGATTTGGTCATTTGTTTTGTTTTTTGAGGAGGTGGGGCAAAGGTGGAGGGTGGACCCGAGAGGAATAGGAAGCATGTGACCGGGATGCATTGTATGAAATCCCCAAACAATGAATAGAAATGTTATGATGGAGAAAAGAAAGAAAGAAAGAAAATCTCGCTGTCTTCAGCTTTGTAACTAATCTAGATTCTTAACATTCCTCTCCTCTTGTCCACCCACAAAAGCCCTGTCCATTCTCTGAGAGGAGAAACAAGCTTCGTGCTTTATCCGTTTCTAGCAACAGGGTTCCCCAGTGGGTACTCGAGATGATCGGAGAAATCGTGTGGAAGGTGGAGAGCTTCCTGCCTCAGCCCTTCACTGACGAGATCCGCGGCATTTGTGACTTCCTCAACCTCAGCCTGGCAGATGGTATCTTGGTCAATCTGGCCTATGAAGCTTCCGCGTAAGTGCCCCATGGGTTAAAGTCAATTAATTGTCATCTATTGGGGACTTATGGCACCCACAATGAATGGAGGAGATATGTTTGCTTTGAGATAATAAGACAAGATAATGACTGTAGTTTGGAAGTCACCTTAGGTCTCTGACTTCCCAGGGAAATCAGAGCAGCATGTGTCTGCTGGACTTCCAGAGGGAAGCTTACTTTTATCTCATCAGCGATCTACCCGGCATCCCACTTTTCAAAGTGTTAAGGCCAAGGAACTGTTGCCAGGCATTTTGCACTGTTACTAATGATGTAAGGACACTTTCTCAAGTGCTGCTACTGGGAAACTCTCTCCTGCTGAATATTCTGTTGCCTATTCTGTTATGTTCTGTGCCTTGTTCTTGGAAACCAATCACAACAGAGGGCAGTTAGAACTGCTTTGTACAGTTAGTCACAATAAGCTTAGACCAGAACCAACCACCCAGCAGCACCTATGTATGAGGTTTTATGGCTTCTTGCCTTTATAAACTGCTCCTGGGAGGGACTCCAACACAAAAGAGATACCTGCCCCAATATAAGAAGCAATTTGGAATAAGACTTCCAATTTGAATAGGGATAGAATAAAGTTTAAGCTCCTAAGACCTCCCTGGGAATTGACGTCCTACTAAGACAGAAAGAGACAAGTACATCCTGGTAGAAAAGTTAAGACATGAATGTTAGGCAAGGCAAGTCCCCCACCGCAGTTGAATATCCCAACCAATGAGAACAGGATAAATGTGGGGCATGTTCCTAAGGAAATTCCCTACCTCTATATCCCAAATGGTGGAATACCTTAACACAGATGTTCGTGGATTTTAGGCTTAAAAGCTCTATAGGATTCTGGCTGGTGGTTGCAGTTCAGCTCCTGAGTTAAGACTGTATCCCTGATCAATCAGTCTTGGGGTGTGTGTTCAATAAACAAGCCCTGTTTGCCTGAGATTGATGTCTGAGTGGTTTGTGAGGTGACCTCGCAAAAACTATTCAAGAGCTGGAAAGAAGGCTATGTAGATCACAGTGCCTGCTGTCGATAGAGTGGACCTGAATTCAGATTCCTGGTTGGGTGTACCGCATGTGCCTGTAACTCAATCATTGGGGTGAAAGAGGAGAGGGGGATTATGGGAACAAGTTCAATAGGAGAAACTCTTCAGAAGATAAAGTGTGAGGCCGCAGAGATAGCCTGGGGGATTAAGAGTGCTTATCCAGTGTGAGCTCCTGAGGTCATCTGAGATGTGTCATCATGGAAGGAGAGAATTGACCCCAGCTGCTTGTCCTCTGACCTCCAGAAACACACTGTGACATATGCACACTCCCCTCTCCCACACTAATATAAATAAGATAGAAAATCAGTAGAGGAAGATCCCACTGTCCTCTGGCATCCATATGTTACAGAAAGGTGCAGGTCTACCCAACCATCCCCCAAAACCCTGCTCAAAACGTACTGTCCAAGAAGTTTTTGGAACTATGTTCTTTTCACACACCCTCCTACTGTGGCCCTGCAGTGGGCTCACCTTTCCTTTATGTGAGGCTTTCCTTAGCCCTTGGTGTGGTCCTCACTGCAACCTCACTGTGCTGATTCTCACACTGCTCTTTTGGAGTCTGCTCTCAAGGGGGCCTCAGTCACAGAGGACTCTGGCCATCCTACACCCCCATTGATGTGGAATGTTCCATCCTGGGCAGAGGGCAGGAGGATCCTTAAACGTTTGTAGATTCAGCAAAGATCCTGGGGTGAAGAGAGGACCACCTAGGTTTCCCCCTTTCAGATGACTGATTGCTTTGTTTGTTGCTGAGTTAGGGTTGCCCTGTGTGACTGTGACTGGCCTCCTACTGTTGATACCCCTGTCTCAGCCTCCACAGTGCTTGCAGTATGAAGTGCTACACTTATTTCCCACCCTGTGTGGACATCCAGTAGGTGCTTATAGCTTCTGGCTACCTTAAGAAAAGGAGGGGAAGCCCAGAGGTGTGTGTGGCACACGCCTTTAATTCTAGCATTCAGGAGGCAGAGGCAGGCACTCCCAACTCTGGGTTCAAGGCCAGTCTGGTCTACAAAGTGAGTTCCAGGACAGCCAGGGTTGTTACACAGAGAACCCTGTTTCTCTGTCTCTGTCTCTGTCTCTGTCTCTGTCTCTGTCTCTGTCTCTGTCTCTGTCTCTGTCTGTCTGTCTGTCTATCTGCCTCTCTCTCTCTCTTTCTCTCTCTCTTTCAAAAATTAATTAATTAAAGAGATTTTTTTTAAAAAAGATGAAGGCGGGAAGTTCTTGGAATAACAAGCGGTTCTATGGCAACCTCCCAACCTCAGAGGAGCACAGTTCCTAAGAAGCATTTTAATTGCCTTTCCTGGGGAAGGAGCTTCTGCTCAAAGGGGACTCAATTAACCTTACTGTCCTGTTCCCTGACCTCCAACGGTGTCCTCTCTTTTGGCTTACTAAATGAAAAAAATGAGAGAGCATTTTTCACCGAGTCTGTGATGCAAGCAGATTAAAGCAAACGTTCGAGTAAAACGATTCTAATGTTGTGTCTCGGATTAATTGCCTAATTTTCTTTTTAAAGCACCCTCAGGTTCAGGTAGAAAATGCTCTGTTCTCACTCCTGAAGGCTGGGTGTGTGTGAGTACTGACTGTGCACTACTGAGTCTTCCTGGCCACAGCTGCCTAGAAACACAACCCTGTGGAGAAGGTGGGATTGTCTGTTATGGTGTGGAAACCAAGCCTCTGAGGGGACTTGCTGGCTGTCCTGGGGTTGGTGAATTCCAAGGCTGCTCACCACAAGTCTCCCCATGCCTAATGTTCCTCTCCTAAAGCAGACGCATGTCCTTGTCCCCTGTGCTTCTGTAGGAGAGGTCACATTGAAAGATTTGCATGCCAGAATGGTGGTGCATGCCTTTGATCCTGGCACTTGGGACAAAAGAGTCTGAGGCAAGACTGGTCTAGATTGTGAGTCCCAGGGCACGCCCAAAAAAGATTAGGAAATGAGGGCTTCCTTGCCCCCATTTAGAAAATATCAACTTTGCGACCACTTCTACAAATGTTAACCACTTACCAACTCACCTGGGTCCCCAACCCTACGTGAGCCTTCCAGGTCAAGATCAGAAACCTTAAGAATTGAAACATCACCAAAATTTCTTCTTTAGAGAATCAGTGAGGTAATACTTGTTTTTTTCCTAATTATAAATGTAACATTGATTTAAAAATTAAATTAAAATTAAAAAAATTAAAGTAATCTTGAATCAGAAAATCAGTAGTACAGAAAAGTTTGCTTAAAAAATTGATGGATTGATTTTTGTGACAGGATTGCTCTGTCTGACCTGGAAACTGTCTATGTAGACCAGGCTGGCCTCAAATTCACAGAAATCTACCTGCCTCTACTTCCCAAATTCTGGGTTTAAAGACTTCTGTCACTATGCCCAACTTAGAGTTCCTTTTAATTATTTTAATTAGTATTTTTACGTGTGTGTGTGTGTGTGTGTGTGTGTGTGTGTGTATCCTCACTCTAACAATAATGGGGACAGGGTAGCTTGGGCTAGCTAATTGGGTTATACAATAAAGTGTTAATAGGTAACATACCAGCAAGCAGAGGGATGAACAGAGTTCAGAAGTCTACCTGTGCCCTGCATACACATGGGTCATGGGGGAAGATGAAACTCTCGTTTGGTATATCCATACATATCAGCACCCTGCGGGCCGATGACAGGGTCCAGATGCATTGTGTCCAGTTGTATTTTCTGGCTGGAAATTACTGCAGTTCAGTATTCTTGTACAAGAGCATATTATAGCATTTATGCCAGCAATAAGCAAGAAAACCTGATGTTTTGAGGGTTTGTTTTAAAGACAGAAATCTCACTGTCTTTGTTTTTGTTGCCTTCATTCATGTTGGGCTTTTCCTTTGCTCAGATTCTGCACCAGTATTGTGGCCCAAGACTCCCAAGGCCGTATTTATCATGGACGGAACCTGGACTATCCTTTTGGAAATGCTTTACGAAAGCTGACGGCAGATGTGCAGTTTGTAAAGAATGGGCAGGTACAGCCATGCGCACGAGATGCAGAGATTAGGGGCAGGAACAGCCATGCAGACGAGATACAGAAATTGGCAGGGTGTCTCATCTGCAATAGGAGCCCTTTGCAGCCCTGCCAACTTAGGTGCTTCCCCCTGAAAGACCTAGACAGCAGGTTGGGGGAGATGGCTCAGTGGATGAAGTACTTGCTGTGTAGGTGCGAGGACCAGAGTTTGGATCCTCAAAACCATACAAAGCAGGACTTAGTAGTAGGTATCTGATTCCAGTGCTCGTATAACTCAGTGAGAAGCTCTGAGAGAGGCCAGCTAGCCTGGCATAGACAGTGGTGAATAAGAGACCATCCCTAAAGACCGTGAATGGCAAGGTGTGACACCTGAAATTGAAATTGTCCTCTGACATCCATACTTGCACGGCAGCACAAGCGAGTCCCTTCTTTCCTCGATTATAAATAATCGTCAAACCATCAACTTCCTGTGAAAAAACCGCGAGAGGTGTATATCGATTGTGCCCATAGGAGGTCAGTTGTCTTGAGAGGCCTGGACTTAAAGAGACCAGTTTTCTTTAGGCACATTGTTTGGGGGGCGTGGTCAGCCTTGCAAAGGTTGTGTGTACTCTGCACCTTCCTCTGCTCTCCCTATTCTGGTGGCTGCCGGAACAGGGAAGGGCTGCACGGTGGCAAGGGACACCCAGCATTAAGGTGGGTGCATTTGCACAGTTCTGCCATTTCCGTTGAGAATTACTCAATCCGGTTCTGCAGGCTCCAGCTCACCGACGTTAACATTTGAATCATGGAAATCACTATTAGGATGAAATGAAGTCCTTGGTGTAAAGTTTGTTGTAGATCTGAATAAAGGGTGGCTAAATCCTGGGATGACAGTGGCTAAGGACTCTGGCTGCTCTTACATAAATCCCAGGTTCAGTTCCAGTACCTACGTGGCACCTAAAAACCATCCATAATTCCAGTTCCAGGGGATTTGTTGCCCACTTTTGACCTCCATGGCATCAGGCACTCATGGGGGCCAATATGTACTATGGTCACGTGACTGGAAGTATCTGGAGAGCAGCATGGATCGGTCAGTGGTGGTGGAATGTGCCGAGTGTACCTCTGCTGTTCAACAGAAAGCATGGGAAGGCGTGGTTTGAGCCTTAAGGACAAGGATTATATTCTCTGTGTCCTTTGCATTTTGCGGTTGATCCAGCAATAACAGAAACATATTTACTGAATACTCATTTCATCACCTGATAGAGAAAACCTTTCTCTCATAAAAGAGTCAAGCAATACAGAAATGTTTAATGAAAGTTTCTCCTCTCTCAGTTTTGTTCACTTACTTTGACATTATCAACAATTTTTTTGTTCACCTCAAAAGCACAATTGTCAGCAGCATCAGTGATAATACAAATACATAATCAGTTATTTTTAAAAATGCTTACTTGTTTACTTATTTTTATTTTATGTGTAAATGTGTGAGACCACATGCATACAGGCGTCTAGAGAAGCCAGAAGGGGGCCCAGGTCCCCTGGAACTGGGGTACGGTGGTTGTGTGTGAGCTGCCTTAAGTAGGTTCACAATATCAAACCCAGGACCTCTGCAAGAGCAATGAGTGCCCTTAACTGCTGTCTTCTCTGCAGACCCCTAATTTGCAAAAATTTGCTAAACTGTCCTACGAAATGATGGAGTGGTTATATGAGTTTACTACCTTGTGCTTTCTATGATGTATAATGAGGAAATATTCTCACCGCCCAAGAATTAAGTGTAGTCAACCTAAAGTGTTTATTCGATGGCTATTGCTTCACTAGCTCCTGCGTGTGCTGGAGATCGCACGGGAATAGTTTGTGCAGGGGCTTTTTTATGGTGCTTAGGTGATTCTTCCCAATCCATGCAGCTTATGTGCCTGAGTGTTGTTTTTGTACAGAGGACTCTTACGTAAGAAAATGTTTTTGCTAATTTCAGAGCAAGTTGTGCAGAGCTGGAGAGATGGCTCAGCAGGTCACTCCAGGCCTAACAGACTCATGTGCCCTAAACCATGTAGGAGTGGAGTTGTGTAAGGTGGGCCAGACCTCAGCCTTCAACCCCCTGCCAGGTTTTTCCCAGGGGCCATCGATAAGCCATACTTAGATTCTAAGCATCATGGGATGAGGGCTTATGTTAAATGCCTTGGAAGAGCTGGTTGGGAAGTACATTTATGTAGAAATAAAATGCAGAACTGCAAAGAACGACACCTTACAGCTTCTCTGAACAACGATTGCAAACAAAATGTGGTTTGGATTTCCTAACTTTGTTCCTGCCTCCTTGGGAGTGAGGGTGTGACTCCCCCAGGACTGAGGGCATATCATGTGAATGACTTGACAGGAGGATTGTGGGATTTTGGGGTTCCTTTTATCTTCCTCTATGGTTGAATTTGAAAGAGGCTTTAGGGTTTTTTTTTTATTATTATTTTATGTGTATGTCCATGGGATTAAGTGTACGTGGGTGTACCATGTGTATGCAAGTGCCCCTGGAGGCCAGAAGAAGGAGGTAGATTGTGGGGTCGTGTAGGGTGTCTTGGTTTTTGGTGTGACATAGGCCTTGAACCCCAGCCCCAATGGGGCAACAGCAGGTGTTCAGCCACGCCCCCAGAACCCAGGGTCCTGACATGTGGTCTAAGACCTCCATTTGATCTGTGCCATTCAGTCACATAAGGACAATGCAGCCCCTCCCAAAGAGGTGTCACCAACACAGGTAGAGGGCGTGACTACAGGCCTCAGCCCTAGAGATATTTCCATATTAATGAGTTACCTAAAGGCCAGAGGGCGTAATTAATTAAGTATTCTTTTCCCAGTCCCTCCTTTCTTTTCCCTCATTATTTAAGTCAGGTTTTCCCTGGCTTAAGTGGGGGATGCACATCCAGATTCATCTATCGTCTATCATGTCAAGAAATATCTTGGAATCCTGGACTTGTGTCTGTTGGGGCTGCCACAGCACCTAACTTCCCGCATGGAGGACCTGCCCCGAGTATCACCCACTGGTTCCTGCAGTAGATCTGTGGAACTGGAGTTGAAAGCAACTGTGAGCCACCATGAGGGGCTGGAACTGAACCCATGTCCTCAGGAAGAGCAGCAAATGCTCTTAACCACTGAGCCATCTCTCCATCTCTCCATCTCCAGCCCCTAAAAGAGCTTTGTGGGTTTGTTGTTGTTGTTGGTGGTGGTGGTGGTTTTTTTGTTTGTTTGTTTAAGTTGTTTCTTTTTAACTCCATTGTAGGATTTTGTGGGACTTGAACTCTGATCTTTTGCAAGAGCAGTATATGCTTTTAACCACAGAGTTGATTCTCCTGTTTCAATCACAGGGGCAAAGTGCTCCCATTGCAACTCCTGGGGATGGAGATGGGGGCCTTCAAGGGGGCAGTTGGAAAGTCTAGGGGAGCTCATTTAGAAAACTAATGCCTTCTTCCAGACAGTTCCATCACCCTAAGTTATTCTCACAGGCAGGTGAAGTGAGTATGAATAACCCTGCAGGCAAGGCTATTAGTTAACATTAAGTTTTGTTTTGTGGTAAGCGCAAGGCCCTGGGTTCGTCCTCAGCTCTGGAAAAAAAAAAAAAAAAAGACAAAAAGTTTTGTTTTGTGCTGTTAGTGAGACAGGGTCTCTCTGTGCAGCCCTGGCTGTCCTGAAACTCACTCTAAACCAGGCTGGCCTCAAACTCATAGAGATTTTCCTTCTTCTGCTTCCTGGGTACAGGGTGTTGGGATTAAAAGCATGTATCACCACAACTAACTGTGATACTCTTTTAAAGATAAAAATAATACTAATCTAGGTTTATTTACTTTCTCAGAATATAAAAATCTTAGTGAAGCTGGGCATTGGTGGCACATACCTTTAATCCCAGCACTTGGGAGGCAGAGGCAGGTCCATCTCTGAGTTTGAGGCCAGCCTGGTCTACGGAGTGAGTTCCAGGACAGCCAGGGCTACACAGAGAAACCCTGTCACGAAAAACCAAAAAAAAAAAAAAAAAAAAAAAAAAAAAAAATCCAGGAAGCTGGGTTTGGTGGCACACACTCTTAATCCCAGCACTCAGGAGAGGCAGAGGTAAGCAGATCTCTGAGTTCCAGGCCTGCACAGTAAAGCCCCATCTCAACAACTAACTACTCACTACTCACTCACTCACTCACTCACTCACTCCTCACTCACTCCTCACTCACTCCTCACT
>JANHMN010000006.1:98195977-98211774 GCA_030674055.1 Rhabdomys pumilio | reverse complement strand
CACACACACACACACACACACACCACTAGGATCCCCTTGTATCAACTGGGATTGTAGACACAACACCATGCCTAGGCCTGGTTTATGGTTTTGATCCTTACTTTGGTTTCTCGGTAGAGATTGGACTGTGTTGGGTTAAGACAGAGTCAGAAGAACACGGGGAGCTATTCAGTTCATCCAGAGATCCATTTTTTCTGTCCACAAGCAACATTTGTGAACCTCTTGGATTTAACATGCAGATGTTCAAACATTTTTTCCTTGAAGCAGGCAGAGCTGATTCTAGAGACCAGGCAGGACACAGGCTGAAAACTGAGACTACAAAATGACGTGGTAGCTGATGGGTGGAGGAGGGGTTTCTCAGGCTCATCTCCTGGGGCCTGGGCCAGTTACTTGAGTTGTTTCATTTGCTAACAACTCCACATTCATTACCCAGACTTCAAGGCAGCAGTGTTCAGTTCCATAATATGTGGAAAGCCCAGAGAGAGGCGACCTTTCGCAGCTGTGCCTAGGGACTTAAAGCATTCATATGGCATTCCTCATCTGATGATCCCTGACTCATTTGGATGAGGTCTCTCTCTCTCTCTCTCTCTCTCTCTCTCTCTCTCTCTGACACACACACACACAGTATTCAGCTTTTTATCCCTGTGTATTTATTCACATTTTTTCAAACAT
This sequence comes from Rhabdomys pumilio, assembly GCA_030674055.1. NCBI lineage: Eukaryota > Metazoa > Chordata > Mammalia > Rodentia > Muridae > Rhabdomys > Rhabdomys pumilio. The sequence continues at coordinate 98,211,102 of JANHMN010000006.1, read as the reverse complement.
CATTCATGAATCTGAGTTTCAGCCACAACATGACAAGGCTAAAAGGTGGTTTTTTTTGTTTGTTTGTTTTGGTTTTTTTTTTTAAGTGTGTGTGTGTGTGTGTGTGTGTGTGTGTGTGTGTGTGCATGTATGTGTTTATTTAAATGATAGACTTTGACTGGCTTTGATTCCATCGTCTTGTGAATTAAAATGTTTGTTAAAGTGATTATTGGAACATGAGCAATTTAAAGTAACTGACTTAGTTTATAACATACACATTTGATGAAAAGCTGTCATATTTAAGCTTGCTAAACACCCCACCCCTGTGCACCCTCCCGCACTAAATAAATATATAAAATTTAAGGAAGAAACTCAGGCCTTCAAAAGCTGGACACTAGTAAAAAAAAAATCACTCTTCATTAGCTAAAATTTCTTTCATATTAGCTTATAATATCGGAAAGAAAACAAATTTTGTGAATGGGGGCCAGCAGATGAAGGCACATGCAGCCAAGTCTGTATATCTGAGTTCAATTCCTGGGACCCACATAGTAGAAGAAAACTGACTCTTGCAGCTGTGGCACCCACACCTAAACACACAGTAAAAATAAGTATGTAAATAAGTGTCATAAGAAAACTTTATTAATTAAGATTATTTCTCATGTGGATGGTGTTCGGACTGTGGGCTGACCGATGCTTTTTTATCACTCAGATAAAGGCCGGTGGTGGGAGAATATGATCGCGGCGCTTTCTCTGGGCCATTCCCCCATCAGCTGGCTTATCCGCAGAGTGAGTAGCCTGAAGTGTGGCCTCTGCCTCACCTCGGACCCACACTCATCTAAACAGAGCTACCGCACTGTGCGGCTTCACTTCCTTCACATGATCCCTGTCCCCTAAGAAGAAGCATTTTAGTGTTTGGAGACTCATCTGTGACGTTCATAGTAAACCTCAGCGATAAAGCTCGATACTACTTAATGATCACAAGGGCAGGTCTATACTATCGGAATAGAGACAAGAATCCGGTGTGATTTGTACACAGCTTAGCTCTGATCTGTACAGAGGCACCCGGCTGCTTTAAAGGAAGAGCAATGGGATAAGGAAGGGGTGAATGGAGATATAGAGAAGACACACAAAACAAATGTAAATAGAATAATAAAGATATCTCATCTTTCCAGCAACACGTATCAGGCTGGGGAACTCCCAATCCTTCTCAAGGTCTTGTGGGCATGTGCCATGTGAGAGAGCCTTTGGTGACCCTAGCTTCTGAATTGTCCTGTCATCTGGCCCTTTTCCTATCACTGTGGTCATGGACTGTAAGATGTCTTCTCTCAGAAAATGACCAGCAGTGGTCATGAAGATGGAGGGGCCAGATGGTCATGCTGCAGGGTGCTCTTGGCAGTTTAGTTTAGCGAAGGAACCCAAATGAAATTGGGGAGTTGGAAGGAAGGTGACGCTCTTCACTGCTCGCCTCAGACCTTTGCACATTTTCCCAGACTTAGTCTGTCTCCTCATTCCAGTGCCACGATGCCACAGTTCCAAGCCATTGCCAGTTGAGTCCATTGATCTTAGTCCCACAACCACTCTACAGCCTGTAGCCGCTCTCACAGTGTGACTGCTGTTTGTCTCTTGGTCCTTGAGCTCTTGTGCTCCAGATAGATTCCCTACTGTGGCTGATTCCCTACTGTGGCTTCCGTGATTACTTCACCGTGTCACCATTGCCTGGTGATGTCTTTATGTTATCAGAAAGTTTCTTGAGAGCAAGAATGAGATCCTGGCTCCTTTCCAGCACATTGCCTAGAACAGAGGAGTATCCAAACAGTGGTTATAGGGAGAATAAATGAATGTGAGGTGTAGTCTGTCTCATACCAAGTCTAGGTGAGCCCAGTGTAGGACTGGCTGACAAGCTGTCCTAGAGAAATTCCTGCCACTACAGAGTTTTGTTCTTCCCTTAGGAGTCTTCATGACAACAGGATAAAGCCAGAGGAGTTACAGGTTATAGCCATGACTTAGCATAAGAAGGTTTGGAATGTGTGTCCTGCAATCTGGGCCTGCCTCTTAGATGAGCTTGCCAATACTGATTTGTCTTTTTTGTTTAGACCCTGAGTGAGTCAGGCAACTTTGAAGCGGCTGTTTACACACTGGCCAAGACTCCCCTCATTGCTGATGTTTATTATATTGTTGGGGGTACATTGCCTAAGGAGGGACTAGTCATCACCAGGGACAGAGGGGGCCCGGCGGACATTTGGCCTCTTGACCCTCTGAATGGAGAGTGAGTAGAATTAGTCACTTTATCAAATCTTTATTTGCTGAAGTAGGAGTTACTTTTACATTTAATATTTCTTCTAAGTGTCTCTGGATAAGACAAGTTAATGTACTATATTGCAGGTGGTTCCGAGTTGAGACAAATTATGACCACTGGAAGCCTGTACCCAAGAGGGATGACCGAAGGTACACTCTTTTTGGTTTCTTGTCCTGTTTCATTGAGATAGTTCCTTACTATGCTAGTATGGAACCTACTTTAAAGCCGAGGCTAGCCTCAAATTCAAAGTAATCCTCTTGCCTTGGCCTCCTTGTCCTAGGATCAGAGGCATGACAGCAAACCCTATGCATAGAATCCAATGTTTCTCATGGTCACGAGACTGTCCCCTTCTTACAGCAGGGAAAGCAGAAGCCTCCAGGCGCTGTTTCCTTCCAGAAAATAGACCTGGCCTCTACCTAGGGCCTGGACAGGGTGTGGAGAAGCAGTGGGAGGGTCTCTTCGTAGGTGGGATTGGCTGGAGGGATGAGGTTAGCCCTGGCTTCCGGGTCAAGGAGCACTGGATCCTATCATGAACCCCACCAGCAACTCTGTGGGGCCCCTGGGGCCTTTGCTCATCTACCTGTAAGTGCGAGGGAGGGGCTAACTAATGGGTTACAGTTGTAAGACTTTGTTTAGAAGGAAGTCATTTCCCACAAACCAATTAGTCAATTAGCCTGCTGACACAAGGGCTTTCTAATGTAGAAACACATGAGTCATCTGGTTACAGGAAGTAAGTATACCTCACTAATGTCTACTGCCCTACACGTTTGACTATAGTCATATCTGCAGCGACTGCCCCAATTTTCTTGAGCATCAGGTTGAGGGGGTCCAGCGGAATGAACCTCAGGGCAAGTGGGACCCTGTGGGAAAAATATGGCTGGGGAACCCAGGGTTCCTCCCACCATGCTGTGGGTAGTCGGCTGGGAAGGCTCTGGGTTCCTCCAGCTGGAAGTTAGGCCTGGCTGCTCATTAATTAAAAGCCTCTCCATGGTTCCTCACGGTTCCTCACGGCGTGGCCCCAACACACGAGGAAGTCCTTGGGTTTCCAAAACCGTTTTATTGGCATGGCGGATGGTGGATGGATCTGGATTCATACACCACAAAACCCAGGCCATGCCTGAGTGAAAAAAGGGAGAGGGAAAGGGGGGAGGGGCTGGGGAGGAATGTTTAGTCGGCTCCACCCTCTGGTCTTCAGGTACCTCATTGGTATGTAAATCTGTCTAGGGCCTGGGGGCTGTTTATCATGCCCACCTGTGTATGTGACTGAATGGTAAAGGTGGAATGGAGATTAGGCCTCATGTCAGGAGCCTGGGTTCTGGGGACTTGGCCGAACCCATAGCCCAAGAACCAGGATACCCTTCCATGGCCCAACAGGACCCAGCAGACACAGGAAGGAAGCTTAGAAGGAAGGAATCTGTTTTGAGGAGAATCTGGGCCTTGTGCTGTGCCTCTCAAAATGACATCTGATGAGACTTGGAGTTTTCAGAAGCACCTAGTGACCCTTGTTGCCCATTGTTCTTATAGAACACCAGCCATCAAAGCCCTAAATGCCACAGGGCAAGCTCATCTTTGTCTGGAGACCCTCTTCCAGGTAACTCTTTCAATGCTTACCTTACCTGGGGTGTAAACCTCTAAAATCAGGAGAAATGTTGCAGCAAAAGTTCTATACTGTTGAAAACATTTTTAAAAGCATGTGATGTTTTTTGAATTTGGCTCTGTGTAGGTTAAAGTATCCGCCTTCACCTAAGTTTGTCTTCATATTGAGAGAAATGAGCATAGCTTTAATATGTTCATTGTTTTAAAAAGAAAGGAAAGGGCTGAATTATCCTGAGATACACTGAAGTGTTAAGTGGCTATATTCTTTTATATCTATATCTATATCTATATCTATATCTATATCTATATCTATATCTATATCTATCTATAGATATATAGATATATATAAAATGTGTGTATCTGTGTGTGGTGTGGTGTGGTATGTGTGTGTGGTATGTAGTATGTGTATGTGGTGTGTGTGTGGTGTGTGTATGTGTGTGGTGTATGTGTGTGTAGTGTGTGTGTGTGTGTGTGTCATGCCACACCATACAGAAGGAGGTCAAAGAACAATTTGTGGGAATTGTTTTTCTCTTTCTACCATGTGGGTTCCAGGGATTGAAGCTTGGCATACTTGGCAGCAAGCTCCTTTACTGCTGAGCCATCTCACAAGGCCAGTGGTTATATTCTTACACACACTCTATGTGTGTTTCTTCTGTTTTCATAATTCGATTTTTTCCTATGCAGGTTTTATCCGTGTTTCCTGTTTATAACAAGTAAGTTATATGTCCAGCACATCCCTTCCCTTTCACCAGGAAAAATGTTACTGTGGCCATGTCAAAAGCCCCGGAACTATCAAGTGACTAGCCCAGCCACCTGCTTACATGCCAGTTAAAGAAACTTGTACTGGGGGAAAGCAGAGGAGTTTCAATCAACATGCTGGGAAGGGCAACAAATAAAGAGCTCTGTGAGTCAGAGCTGGTCTTCAAGGGATTGCAGGTGGTTAGATTTAAATAGAGGAGGAATGGAGTCCAACATCCAGAGTAGGTCCTCCCGGTAGGGCATGGGCTGGCTGCTCACTGTCCCCATTCTGGTTCTGCAGGGTTAAGCCTTGAAATGAGTTGATGTAGTTTAGTTTAGGTAAGCATTCCCTGACTGACAGATTAGCATGCCTTTGTGCAGAGGTGAGCAGTGGAGAGCAGTGAGCGGAAGCAAAATAGAGGCGGGCTCTGCTGGGCTTTAGCCTGCTTTTTGGTTACCTTGTTTCAACTTCACACACACACACACACACACACACACACACACACACACCCTGGCTTGGGGGAGGTGGCGGGGTGCGATGGATAGGGGAATTGGTGGATGCATAGAGCAGGGCTGGAAGTGGGAGTAGGGACACAGATGTTCTAATTTGAGGAGGAGGGGCAGGGAAACATGTCACAATCAGGCGAGGAATTCAAGAAAACCAAACCAAAGCCAAGAGGATGGGGTGACCTGGACAGTGGGCATGGATAGGCAGTGATATGTTTGCCCTTCAGTCTGCACAAAGACAGCACTCATGAGTCTCTGTTAGGACTAAGTGCCTGTCACCTTGATGTTTCTGCTCCCCATTCTCTTCCCCTCATCCTCCTGCTGTCAGCTCACTGTGATGTTTTTCTTTTCTTTTCTTTTCTTTTTTTTTAATGTATCTATTCTTTTGGTTTTTAGAAATATTGTTAGCCAGGTGGTGGTGGTTCACATCTTGGGAGGCAGAGGCAGGAGGTGGATCTCTGTGAGTTCCAGGCCAGCCCCATCTACAGAGCGAGTTCCAGGACAGTCAGGGCTACACAGAAAAACTCTGTCTCAAAAACAAAACAATAAAAAAGTTTTTTTTAATATTGTTTTTATATTATTGTTGATATTAAGTATTATTCCTCCCTCTTTTAGTCCATGGTATTGACTGTAACAGTCTGTGAGCTAGGGTTTCTCTGGCCTGGAGATCTTCCTCATATACTCTTCTAAGGGGAAGGCCACAGGAAGCTTAGTTTGCTCTGAAGGGCAGCTGTGCAAGTTGGGGAGGGGCCCCTTTCAAGCAAAGAACAGGCAGTGGTCCTGCTAGAGGTAGGTTCACAAATGGGCCACCACCACTTGCTACCACAGCGTGAACTTTGAGGAATCAGAATTTAGAACTATGATTGGGTTTACAATGGTGTTTCAGAATAGGAAGACAAACCACTTTGACCTCTTGGTTTATGTTTTAAACATTCTACCTGTTTGCATCCTTATCCTGCATCCTTATACTGCATCCCAGGAGATGCAGGAGGGTATCATATTAGGGAAGGTGACTTATATGTAAGAATTTGTCTTGTTGTTTCAGCTACACAATTTATACTACAGTGATGAGTGCTGCTGAGCCCAACAAGTACATGACCATGATCAGAAACCCGAGCTGAAGCTGGTGAGTGCGTGTGCCTGGGCTTCAAAGACTTTCACAGGTTATTACTGCTTGGGTGACAAGTGCTTCTCACAGATGATGATGCCCTCCCTAAGTCTTAAAAGTACAGTACATATTCTGACAAGCATTTAGCATATGATACCCAATCAGTAGGTATCTTATTTTAAAGAGTTTATATGACACTGAACACTCTCAGTGTCTCTGCCCAGCACCCCTTAATAAACCCTGCTCTCAAGGCTGGCTGCCACCTCCTCAAATATGGAGGGGCAGATATTTAGGAAGATCAGTTAGTCTCCAGAGCAATCATGAGGCCCGGTGTCTTTGAGCATCAGAAGTCAGATCCTGAAGGGCAAAGGACCCCTACAGAATTTACCTGAAGGCACCAGTGAACCCACAGGGAAAGGAAATACGTAAGAAAACTGGTGTCTCCTTCCTGTGTCCCTGAACTCCACCTCTGGACAGTACCGGTTGTCAGGGCTCTTCTGCTCAGGTTTCTGAGTTGTTAAGCTTGGCCTGGTGGGTAGGTCAATCTTTTATCATGGGAATATATAAAAAAAAAATACTGTTGGAATTAAAAGGATGTATTTTTTTTCTTCCCTACCAGGTGATTTATCATCAAAAAGCTGTTACGTCTTTTTCCTGAGCAATGCTGGCTCCCTTCTCAGGAAGCTTTTCTGCCTTGTGGAGGGAGAGGTCTCTTGTCACACGTCTGGAGGAAGAGGACAGAAGCCCACTGTCTTGCATCCTCCTGATTTCCTGGTTTCCTTGAGTTTCATTAACAACCCACCCTGGCTTGAACAACTCAGATAACTGGTCTCAGAGGTCAGGCTGCACCCAACCAGTCACAAGTGTCCTGTGATACTGTGTTCCCACTCCTGCTTTTCCACCAAAGAAGGAAACAAGATGGCTGTCTTGTGGAAGGAAGCCTTGTAGACGAGCCCCATAAAGAAAGTTTCTCCTAAGGCTGGGGTGAGGCTCAGCAGCAGAGTTTGCACCATTAGATAAATAGATAGATAGATAGATGATAGATGATAGATAGATAGATAGATGATAGATAGATGATAGATATATAGATAGATGATAGATAGATAGATAGATAGATAGATGATAGATAGATGATAGATAGATGATGGATAGATGATAGATGATGGATAGATAGATGATTGAGTGATAGATAGATGATAGATAGATAGATGATAGATAGATTGATAGATAGATAGATAGATAGATAGATAGATAGATAGATGATAGACAGACAGAAAAAAGTTTTCTTTGAAGAGGGGCGACCTCTAATTTGAGTAGAATTTGCTTGAGGGTATGTTCCTCTGACCTTTGGCCTTGTGCTTTATATAGTGGAAACTCACTTTTTGTAAACTTCTAACATATTTTTTTTTAATGTGGGCCTTATTAAAAACAACACTACTTTCTTGCTACTTGTGAAAATTGTATGACACCAAATAATTTCCTGTCATTCTTTATTGTTTGTTAAAATGTCAAAAAATGCTAGCTGCACTTTGGCTAGTTTGTAGGTTCTTTTTTTTCCCCCACCCTTCTCTACCCCTTTTCTTCCACTCTTCAAACCCTAGATAGGAGAGAAAAAAGGATAGTGGGGAGAGGGGGTGATGTTATCATTAGACTACTTCCTGCTGATTAGGGGTTTCAAGTCCCTTGGGGCAAGTTTGATCTTTGCTTCCAGGATATCTAATTTCTTCTTCTTCTTTCTACTTAACAAACCGCAACCATCAGCAATCAACCAAAAACCCACCTATCCATGCTCTAGCATTCATATATCCTCCAAAATGTCCCCAGAATTCCAACATCACACAGTCGCAGAAAATATCTGCCTCTGCTAGAGCACCAGGCAAATCACAGTCATCTGCTTCAAAGCGGCCTTATATCCCCGGGGACACCTGGGATCGAAACAAAGACTTATACATATAATATTTCTGTGTTTTTCAAAGAAACCAAAAGTACAAAATTCTCACCACAAGATACTGTCAGGAAGAATAAAAAATTTCTAAGACATCGAGTGTTGTGTTCTACTTGTTTACTCTGAAATTGTGAGCTTCTGTTTTAAAATATAGTTTATTATTTTATATTTCCTACTGGATGTTGGAAAGGGAACTGGGTATAGATTTCTTTGCAAATATTCATGGAAGAATTAATACCTATTTAACATACTCAAGCATCTTAGGTTCACTGAAGAATGATCTGGGAATGTAGATTAACAATTACCTCTGCTACATCCTAAGGGGATTCTGTCCAGGAGAAAGGCAAGATTTTTAAAGCAAGTTTTGCAAACAGAAGAAGCCTCCATGTGGGTGTTGGGTTCCCTGAAACTGGAGTTATAAATGGTTGCAAGCCACCATGGGAGTGCCGGAAATTGAACCCTGGTCCACTAAAAGAGCAACAAGTGCTCTTAACCACTCTCCAGCCCCCAACACACACGTGCCTGTACACACATACCCATCACACACTCTTTAACTACTTTTTCAATACTGCCCAAAGAGTTTTGTAACAAGACTAAATATTGAAGACTTTTTCTTGGTAAACAAGTTATAAGGTGGGTTTGAAAGAGGCACTTGTTCAGGGCATGTTCAGGTTACATAGGTCTCTTTGGTTTTACAGAGCAGTCTGTTCACCCTTGATCTCTGTAGGAATTTATGTTTAATTTCTATAAGTAGGCATAGCTTCTCTGTTGCCTCCAGCACTGTGTGTGAGAAGTCTGGATAGCACAGAGTGCCTTACTAGGCAACTGTGACTTCACCAAAGATGCTAGACGTTTCCTGATTCTATCAGCAGGACAGGGAAGCCAGGCTCCAGGACCACAGGCCGTTTTTCTTGTCACCTGTCCCTCGAATACCTTTGCCTGTTATTGTCATTCTCTCCTGCTTCCATTTGGTTTGGGGATGAAGGTCAGTGAGAGAAAGCCTCTGCTGGAGGGCTACTCGTGATTACTGGATTTCAAGTCTTGATAACCAACTTTTCCTCCACTCACGAGACTCAGTGAGCAGAAAAACAGGTTAAAAAGAATGTTGCAAGGCTTGGCTGACTTGTTAAGTTCTAAAGGGATAGGGAGCCTCCTTCACAGAGTGGCAGAATGTGGAAGTAACTGAGATTTACAAAAACAGGTCACAGCAAACCTCAGGTGTGGCAACTATCAGTCACCGTGAGAGGAGCCTGGTCAGGTGTGTGAGGTCCTTCTGTGAAAATAAAATTTGAAAACAGCTTAAAACAGATATGCCCCCTCCAGGGGCAAGGTGACCAAAAGAAAAATAAAAAGGCATGCTCCAGACAAGTCCTAACTAGCCCAAGTGAATAATGAGCCATCCATTGTTTACTTCTCTCTCCCTCCCTTTCTGGGAGGTCCTGGATACTAGCCATCCTGCCGCCTCTGCAAGTTGCTGATATTTGAAATAACCAATCGTGTGTAACTGCACCAAACTTTCCGGCCTTTCTCTACCCCTACCCATAAATAGCCTCCCCCCCCCCACCTCTGGGGTTCGGGGTCGAAATCCCTTGTCTCCTGCGTGGGACGGGTTTCAACCCAAGGGCCCTTGCTATTAAACTACCTTATGCAAATGCATCAAGGAGGTCTCTCGTGCCGGTCCAGACTTGAGGGAGGGTCCCCTGGGGGGGGGTCTTTCAAAACCATCACATTCACTGTGGCAGGCAGGTTAAATAAATATGTAGGCTTTTACAGAAAACAGATCAGATGAAGTTTCTGAGTGTGGTGGTAGTTCAACCCCCTTTTGCTACAAGTTTGAGGCAAGCTTGTGCTACACTGAGAGACACTGTCCAAACAACAAAGTAAAAAGTGGGTACTAGAGAGATGGCTAAGCAGTTGAGAGCACTTGCTCTTCTAGAAGCCCAGGTTCAATTCTTAGCATCTACATTCAAGCTAACGAACCTCTGTAGCTCCAGTTCCAGGGGGTCTAATGCTCATTCTGCCTCCATCAGTATTACCTAGACATACACATAAAGTAAGGCAAATATTTATACATAGAAAAATATATAAATATCAAAAAACATATTAAAGTGGGCCAGCAAGACAATCACCAGAGCCCACATAGTAGAAAGAAAGAACCAAATTGTGAAAATTGTCCTTTGATCTCCACATTTGTGATGCTGTGCTGTGGTATACCCACCCACCCATCTCACTCACACACAAATAAATACTCATAATTGTTTTGTTTGGTTTTGGTTTTGGTTTTGTTTTTGTTTTTTTGAGACACAGTATCTCTGTGTAACAGCCTTGGCTGACCTGGAACTTCCTTTCTAGACTCCTTGGCCACCACTCCCTGCAATGACTGTGTTATTTAAGAATTAGAAAAAAAAATAGCTGGTGGTGATGCATACCTTTAGTTCCACTGGGAGATGGCAGAGGTAGGTGTGTCTCTTAGGTTGAGCCCAGCCTGGTCTACACAGAGAAATCATGTCTCAAAAAGAAAGGGGAAAAAATAAACACAAACTAATTAAAAGTAAGTCAGGCCTAGTGTCTCACACCTTTAATTCACATACTTGGGAGGCAAAAAAAGGTAGATCTCTAAATATCCAGGGCTATACAGTGAGACTGTCTCAAAAATGAAAAAGAGAAAAGACAAAACCAGAAGTAAGAGGTCTAGAGAGATGGCTCAGAGTTCAGGGCACATGCTACACTTGCAGAGGACCCTGCTTCCCTCCCCAGAACTCATGTCAAGCATTTCAAGTACCTCTGAATCGAAGGCCAATAGGTCTGACACCCTCTCCTCTGGCACCTGAGCTCTGTACATCTGTACACACACACAGACACACACACAGACACACTCACACAGACACAGACACACACACACACAGACACAGACACACACACACAGACACACACACACACAGACACACACACACACACAGACACACACACACCTTTTTTAAATAAAAGAGTTGGGCATGTCACATTAAGAGATTTCCTTGGTTTTTATTTCTTTGTGGTATCCTTCAGCAAACTGTTTGTGAACTACACTAGCAGACTCTTAAGAAATGAAGTCTGGTTAGACTCACCCTTTAGATCAGTTGGGTTGTAGAAGCTATAATGTCAGTCACACTTACCTCTTTCCTCCACTACCCTCCCCTCTTTTCAGACTAGAGATTACCCCAGAATCTCAGTCAAGCTATTTATGTGCCTTAACTATCTAGTGTGTGTGTGTGTGTGTGTGTGTGTGTGTGTGTGTGTGTGTGTGTGTAAGTCCTATCCAGTGTGTGTGTGGGGGGCACGTGTGTTTCCAGAATAACTGTGAGGTCAGAGGATGACCTCACATATTGATTCGTACCTGGAGGCAGGTTCCTCGTTGCTTCCCACTGCATATACAAGTGGCCTGTGAGCTGAGGATTCTCCTGTCTCCACCTCCGACTCACTGTAGGAAAACTAGGATTAGCTTGTGCCTGGCATTACTTGAGTTCTGAGATCCCAAGTCCTTGAGCTTGCATAGGTAGATATTACACATTGAGCTCTCTCTATGCTTGCCTGTACTTTACACACTGAGCCATCTCTCTAACGCCCTTGATTTTCTTTGTGGTCTTGCACTAGCGTGGGGCCTGCTAATTAGGGGTCTGTCTGTTTCTGTGTCCTCAGCATTGGGGATGTAGACACACACCATCAGGCTGGCCAGATGGCTTGACTGGTAGAGGTCTTTGCTGCCAAGGCTGATGACCTCAGTTCAGTTCCTGGAACCCACATAGTGGAAGGGAAGAATGTATTTCTGCAAATCTTGTTGAGTGTTTTGTTTTGGTTTTTGAGACAGGGTGTTATTACATAGCCTTGGCTAGCCTGGAACAATCTATATAGACTGAGCTGGCCTTGAACTCACAGAGATCATCTGCCTGCTTCTTCCTTTAAAGTACTGGGATCAAAGGCATCCACCACCTCACCTGTCTAGGTAAAGTAATTTTGAAATTTAGTTTTTCATCTTGGAAATCACAAGCAAATGAGTCTGTGTGCTAGGTATCATGGCATGTACCTGTAAGCCTGAGGTAAGAGGAACTCCAGTTTAAGTTAACAACCTGAGTTCACAGTTACACACTGTCAGAAAACGAAGGGCTGGACATAGACCATAGTGTGAATGCCCTAGCTGGGATTGAAACTATGACCCTTAAGCACACTCTTTTACTACTGAGTTAAAACCCAGCTCTACAGATTGATTTATATGATTTTGCCTGCATATTATTTCCTGTCAGCTAGTGAGTAAATAATGTTAGGAGCTGAACTACTCTGGGTGTGGAAATACTCTTGAGAGGCAGAAGCAGGAGGATCAGGTGTTCCAGGTCATCCTCTGCAGCATACTGACTAGGAGACCAGCCTGTTCTACAGAGTAAGCTCCAGGCCAACCTGGGCTACACAGACAGACTGTGTCTCAAACACCATCAACCACAAAACCAGCTGTGTGTGTATACTGAGACTCACACCAAAGGCCTTTGCATGCTAAGCATCATCTACCACTGAGCTGTTCTCCCAGATGCAGAGCAATCTACAGAGGAGATAAATATTCCTACAGTTATTCTTTCAAGGCTCTTCTGTTGCAATTTTTTATGGGTCCCGCCACTTTGCTCCATCTTCATGTCCCTGGGCCGTTAGTTTATTTTTTATCTATATTCATTTTTTTCGTAAGTATTCTTATGCAGATGTAGGATCCTTTTCTGGTTGATTTCTCTGCAAAGTAACATTTCCCCAAACATTTATATCTAAATGTCTTTAGGAAAACAACACACTTAAAATGACTGTTATATTTTCTAGATAGCTTGTTCCTGGAACCTTACCTAAAGCTACTGAGGAAGGCAAATGGCATGGAGCAGGGCTGTAAACTCAACATGTGGGGGTGGGGATGGGAATGAGGATGGGGGTGGGGTGGGTTTAGGCAAGAGGGTTGCTATTAGTGCCAGCCCAGCCTAAGCTACAGCCCAGCTAAGCCTAAGCCTAACAAGACCATGGCTCAGAAACATAAGCAACAATAATGACTCAAAATAAAATTAAAGAAAAATTACTGAGTAAGGGCCTGAAAGTGTCACTTTTGTCAAGGAACTGAGTTCCTATCACAGTAAAAGTAAATGAATGAATGAATGAATGAATAAATAAATAAATAAGATGTGGTGGCATATGCTTTTATTACCAACAAAGGCAGAGGAGGTGGATCTCTGAGCTCGAGACCAGACTGGTCATGCCTGCTCTTTCCTCCTCTCTGTACTTTCTTTTGCCCTCTTGCTCCTTCTCCCTCTCCTGGTCCCCTCTCTTGTCCCTCTCTCTTCTCTTCTTCTCTGGCTCTCCCTTTCTTCTCTTCAAAGTCCTCCACAAGAGCAGTTCAGTGGGTGCTATTAACCACTAGGCCACCTTGCCTCTTTGTTTTGTTGGTTTTTTTTGAGAAACACTTCCCCTGTGCTGGCTGCCTATCTGGAACTTGATGTGCAGACCAGATTTGCCTCGAACTCACAGAGAGAGATCCACATGTGTATAGTAAGATTCATCTTGTGTATTGTATAGATGCATTACTTATCAATTATAAAGTCTGATGTAGGCAGGAAATAGAAGGTGAAACATCCTGGAGGAGAAAGAATTCTGGGATAGAGCCAGGAGCATGTGATCCACCTGGGAAGCTGTGAAGAGATGGACACACAGTACCTGAGAACAGGTAACCAGCCATTGGTAGAACGTAGGGTAAAATTGTTGGGTTATCTAAGTTAACAATCTAGTCAGAGAAGAGCCTAGCTATATGGCCAAGGTATTTGTAAATACACCTGAGTCTGTGTCTTATTTCAGGGAGCATGAGGCTGGGAGGAAGAAGCAGACCTAACTTTTACACAGCTTCTCTGCCTCATGAGTGCTCGGGTTAAAGTCATGCACCACCAGGCCCTGATTGATGTTTTTTCTTAAATTAATTTATGTATGTATCCGAGCACTCTATTTGTTTGTAAACCTGCACTACAGAAGTGTAGCCCGCAGTCGTCTCGCCGGCAAGAACGCATGCAGGCACACAGGATCCTTCCGCAGCACGTGTTTATTCCCAAGTATGGAGGAGGAGAGGGCGAATTGAACATGGCGCTGCCTTATATATCCCTTTGGGGTGGACATATCTGATTGGCTGCTTGCTCAAATTCCCATGTTCCCCTGCCACTGCACACTCGCAGTTTTACTTGTCCAATGGCGGATGTGATGTCCCGAGCTGGGTGGTGACTAGGCGGTCCTTTGCCACTGCGCATGCACGGTTTTACACGTGTCAGGTGCCAGCGTGATCGGCTTCCCACACAGAAGAGAATACCAGACAGAAGAGGGCATCACTATAGATCCTACTATATCGTTGTGAGTCACCATTTGGGTATTGGGAATTTGAACCCAAGTCCTCAGGAATATGCAGAAAGTACTTTACTCACTGAGCCATCTCCTATTTTTATTTTATCTTTTTTAGACAAGGTCTCCTTCTAAACATGAAGCTTGCCATTTCAGATAGACTAGGTGACCAACAAGCTCTCAGAGTCTGCCTGATTTCACCTGGCAACACTGGGAGCACAGTCACCCGACTTTTACATGGGTGCTGGGGATTTGAACCCAAGTCCTCAAGGATTATGCAGCAAGTGTTCTTACCCACTGAACCATTTCCCCAGCTTCTGTATCTACAACTCTTAACTTCTTCTTATTCTCCCCTAAACAATGTGTGATAGTAAGTTGTGCCAGTATTTCTATTTCTATTCTGCTTAGGCATTCTGCCATAACTGTATTAAATTGTGATTCTTGCCAAGGAAGAGAATTTCTCATTATGACACTCAACTTTTTTGATGACTCTAGATGTTCCATAAGTAAAAATCTGAATCATAAGCATCATGTTTCAACAACAGCTCCCAATTTCCCCTCATTTTCACATGGAT
>JANHMN010000006.1:98156801-98177666 GCA_030674055.1 Rhabdomys pumilio | reverse complement strand
AGAGAGAGAGAGAGAGAGAGAGAGAGAGAGAGAGAGAGAGAGAGAGAGAGAAAACAACTTCTAATAGACAGAAGATCTGGGAAACTAGATATCCATATTGTAAAGAGCAGTCCCTTAGGAGCCAACTCCATCTTTGTAATAGGAAAGAAAACAAGTCTGGACAAGTCTTGAAGTTGTGATAACCAGATGTAACTTTGAAATCTTATGACTCAAAATGGGTGTACATAGAAATAAGTTATAATAAGTAAAATAACCAAAAGTTCACCTGTAATGAAGTCATAGCCCAAAGATAACCAGACACAACTGGTTATCAGCCATGCACGTCAGAAGTAACCCCAATTCAAGCATAAAAGAGGAGCCCCTGGCTGGAGCATTTCATCACACTGGTAGCCATGGACTGCCTCTTGTGATCCTTCACCTCTTCTGCACCTGATCATCAAAGCAACAGCTGAGAGACAGAGCTCCCCTGTCTTCATGGTCAAGCACTCTCCAGAGCTAAGCTGCTGGAAACTGCAGTCATAAAAACTCAGGTCGTATAACTCATGAATAATGATGCAGTTATGGCTATGCTTACTTATTTGGTAATTAGCAATTTATTATTTGTGTTAACTGTGCTGACATTGATAGAGACAATGCATAGGAAATGTGGCAATACCTCATTGTAGCAATACCCTTAGCACTGGTAACAACATATTGTTTGCATTATGAAAGAGCAACTGAATGTCAAACCCTCTGCATCCAGCATACTCTCTCTCCTCTCTTGTGGAACTGACCATCTCACAGTCAATCCTGAATACAACTCTTAAGTGGAGAAGGCCTGTCACCCTTCTCCCCGTGGGGACCCTAAAACCTTATCACAACCTGCTCACAACAGATAAGATACTGGGCTTGTGACACATGTGGAGATAACTGAATTTTAACTTGTGATGATTAATCTTGATTGCCAACTTATCAGAACCTAAAATCATAAGATAGACAAACCTCTGGTCACATCTGTGAGGAATCAACTAGATTGGGCTAAGGTGAGAAGACCTACCCTAAATGTAACACTAGGGTCCTAGCCTACCTAAAAAGGAGAGAGATAACTAAGCATTTGTGTTCATGTGTTAATGTTGTCTGCTTCCTGATTGTGGATGCAATGCGACCAGCTGATTCATGCTTCTGCTGCTTTGGTGTCTTAGTTAGGATTTTATTGCTGTGAAGAGACACTATGACCAAGGCAACTCTTATAAATGAGAACATTTAAAAGGGAAGGGCTTACAATTTCAGAGGTTCAGTTCATTATCATCATGGCAGGAAGAATGAAAACAGGCAGGTATAGATAGATAGATAGATAGATAGATAGATAGATAGATAGATAGATGGATGGATAGATAGATAGAGATAGCAGACACAAAGATAGATGAGAATACTGGAAACAATGTAAAAAACTCTAATAGTTAATGTAAATATGCATTAGTGCAGGCACTATGAAAATAATATGAAAACTCTTCAAAAATCTAGAAATAGACCTACTATAAGACCTAGTTATTCTGTCTGAATATATGACCAAATAAATAAAGTCATCATACATAAAAGATAGCAGTATACCTGAGTACTGCTATTCAATTAGCTAAGATATAAAATCAGGTGCCCTGCAATGGATGTTTAAAAAAACAAAACAAAACATAGTATATATCCATGGTGGAGTACTATCCAATTAAAAAGAAAAAAAAACAAAACAAAAACAAAAACCAGAATTCTGTAATTATCAAGAATAAAAAGATGAAGCTAGAGGACATTGTATTGAGCTAAATTGAGCCGTACACAGAAAGAGAAGAATCATATATAAATTTCTGTGTTTGAAATCAATGAAATAAATCAAAAGAATGATCACTAGGAACCAGAGCATAATGAGTGAGGAAGGTAGGAAAATGGTTAGACCTTATCAGTCCACAGTGTATCTATGTATAGAAATATCATGGCTAGCAGCATAATTTGTTCAGTTGATATATATTTAATGAATATTAGAAGACTCTTTGACAAACCTTTAGTCTGTCTCTACTGAGTCCTCTGGTCTCTCTCTCTGTCTCTGTCTCTCTGTCTCTGTCTCTGTCTCTCTCTCTCTCTCTCTCTCTCTCTCTCTCTCTCTCTCTCTCTCTCACCTTGCAGAACCCAGTTTAAGACAGAGTAAATCCCGATCCTGGATACATAACTCCTGTCACCATCTTATCACACAGACTGATGTGAGTAGTAATCAATCACGTCACTGAACCAAAAATCTCCCATCCTGTGCTCAGTGCTTTCCAGCTGCCAGGCCCCACACTCCTCGCTGTTCACCTTCTTGGAGTTAGACTTGAGCCACTTTTCTTCCACTGTTGACAAGACTCCTTTGGCTTTTTCCACACCTCCCTCATTAGTTCACCTTACCAGATCTAGTGAGCATTTTAAATAAGTGTTTCTTTAACAACCTGGAACTAAATAACTGCTAAATAACTGGACAAAAACTGCTAAAGTTGCAAAGCCCCATTATATCACAGAGTCTTGGGGTGGAGAAAGAGTCTCTCTCACTCCTTCAGCCAGGCTGTTCTTGAAAGTGTGTTCCTTCTGGCTCAGATTTCAAAATGGTAGAACTGTTGGCCTAGGCTACCACCTGGCTCTGTGAGACTGTCAGAAGTCATGAAACTTTTGCATTATGCAAATCATTCAGAAACGTATACATCCTGGCACACAATCATCTATCGAATCCAGTGTTACAGGCTGAAACAAAGAGTGCCCACATGGAATCTATACTAATAAATCATGTGGAATCTGGGCATATCTGCTCTCTGTGAACCTGGAGCCTATAAGAGAAGTGCACTTTACTTTCTCAATTATAGTTGGTTGGTTTGGACTTGTTTTATTTTGTTTCAAGTCTCTCTTTAAAGACATAATACATTATCACATCTTGAAAAAGTAATCAGGAAAGATGTAAACATATACACACACACACACACATACACACACACACACACACACACACACACACACACACGTTTCTTTTAATGTCTTGAAGACTTTATTAAATGTAAGAGTGGTTTGGAAATGGACCACAAAATAGACTGTTTGCTTGCTTCTTGAAAAGGTGTCAGGAGCTAAACCCTGGACCATAGCTCTCCTCAGCCAAATCCTGCCTGGAGAGAAACGGTCTCCAAAGAGTGCTGTCACTCCTAGGCAATAACTGCCCCAAAAGAGACCTGCCAGGAGCCCACAGAGCACAGGAACTGTGGATCAGCCTGGGACAGAATACTTCTAGTCTCCATCTGCATCCTGGAGCTAACCCTGTGCCACAGCTCTGCACACCCAAATTCAGTCTAGAGAGAACTGGTCTCCCAGGAGTGGTGACACACTTAAGATGAAAGCTCTCTGCACCCCATTACTGCCCAGAGAGACCTGGTCTCCCAAGAGTGCCAACATACCTAAGATCACAGGCTCACAGGCTCACAGGAGGGACAAGCTCCCTTCAGAGCCAAAATGACCAACTGACACCAGAGATAACCAGATTGCGAGAGGCAAGCAACAGAAACTAGAACCCAGTTCTCCCACCACAGTAAGCACTGAAAATTCCAACACACTGGGAAAGCAAGATTCAGATTTAAAATCATATCTCATGATGTTGATAGAGGACTTTAAGAAGGACATTTAACTCCCTTAAAGAAATATGAGAGAACACAAGTAAACAGGTAGAAACCCTTAAATAGGAAACACAAAAATCCCTTAAAAAAATATAGATAAAAAAATTAAAAAAAAAATCTAATAAAAAAATTAAAAAAAAAAAAAAGAAATATAGAAAAACGGAGCCAAACAGGTAAAGAAATTGATCAAAACCATACAGGATGTAAAAATGGAAATAGAAACAATCAAAAAATTACAAAGGGAGAAAATCCTGGAGATAGAAACCGAAGGAAATAGATCAAAAGTCATAGATGCAAGCATCACCAACAGAATACAAGAGATGAAAAAGAGAATCTCAGGTTCAAAAGATACCATATAAAACATTGACACAACTGTCAGAGAAAATGCAAAGTGTAAAAAGCTCCTAACCCAAAATATCCAGGAAAACCAGGACACAATGAGAAGACCAACACTAAAGATAATGGGTATAGATGAGAGTGAAGATTCCCAACTTAAAGAGCCAGTAAATATCTTCAACAAAATTATAGAGGAAAACTTCCCTAACCTAAAGAAAGAGATGGCCATAAACATACAAGAAGCCTACAGAACTCCAAATAGATTGGATCAGAAAAGAAATTCCTCCAATCACATAATAATCAAAACACCTAGTCAGGCAGTGGTGGCACACACTTTTAACCCCAGCACTTGGGAGGCAGAGGTAGGCAGATTTATGAGTTTAAGGCTAGCCTGGTTTACAGAGTGATTTCCAAAACAGGCTATACAGAGAAACCTTGTCTTGAAAAGCAGAAACAAAACAATACAGAACAAAACAAAACAAAACAAAAACACCCAATGCACAAAACAAAGAAAAAAGAAAGAAAAAAGCAGTAATAGAAAAGGGTCAAGTAACATATAAAGGCAGATCTGTCAGAATTACATAAGACTTCTCAACAGAGACTCTAAAAGCCAGATCCTGGACAGATGTCATACAGATCCTACAAGAACACACATGCTAGCCCAGGCTACTATACCCAGGAAAACTCTCACTTACCATAGATGGAGAAACCAAAATATTCCATGACAAAACCAAATTTATACAGTATTTTTTCACAAATCCAGACCTACAAAGCATAATATAGGAAAGCTCCAACAAAAGGAGGGGAACTATACCCTAGGAAAAGCAAGGAAACAATTTTCTTTCAAACCCTAAAGAAGATAGCCATACAAACATAATTTGACCTCTAACCACAGAAATAAAAGAAAATAAAAATCAATGGTTCTTAATAACTCTTAACATCAATGGTCTTAATTTCCCAATATACAGACATAGACTAACAGAGTGGATACATAAACAGGACCCAGAATTTGGCTGCATACAAGAAACACACTTCAGTGTCAAAAACAGATACTACCACAGAGGAAGAGGCTAGAAAACAATTTTCCAAGCAAATGGTCCCAAGAAACAAGCTGAAGTAACCATTCTAATATCAAACTTTCAACCAAAAGTTATCAAAAAAGATAAGGAAGGTCTCGCTTTATACTCATCAAAGAAAAAAAATCTACCAAAATGAACTCTCAATTCTGAACACCTGTGCTCCAAATGCAAGGGCACTTACATTCATAAAATAAGCTTTACTAAACCCAAAGTACACATTGTACCTCACATAATAATAGTGGGGGATTTCAACACCACACTCTCATCAATGGACTGATCATGGAAACAGAAATTAAACAGAGATACAGTGAAACTTGTTGCAACCGGCTCTTCTCTACCTGGCTTGAGACAAAAGACTTAACAAAAAATGTTGTGGCTTGCTCCGGTCTTTGGGTCAGGGTCCAGAGAGAGAGAGAAATGGGGATAAGGGGAAGAGACGCTAGGAATGGAGACAAGACAGAGGTCCTGATCCAGTCTCAAGTCTAGTCTTGAGTCTTTTATTGAAGGGAAATCTGGGGTATTTATACACTTTTGCCTTGTAGGCACGTGGATATGACGTAAGCCTTGGAGGCGTGGCTAGCACGTGTGCCTTACAGGTATGGATAGCTGCTTTCTAGCCACTTTCTGTTAAAAGTTGGCTCCCAACAGAAACTAGCTAAAGTAACCAAATGGATTTAATATTATACACACACACACACACACACACACACATATATATATATAAAACATTTCATCCTACAACAAAAGAATATACCTTCTTCTCAGCACCTCATGGTACCTTCTCCAAAATTGATCATGTAATCATTCACAAAACAGGCTACAAGAAGAAATAGATACAAGAAGATTGAAATAATCGCATACATTCTATCAGATCACCACGGACTAAGACTGGTCTTCAATAGCAACAAAAACAACAGTCAGCCTACATACACATGGAAGCAGAACAACATCCTACTCAATGATAACTTGGTCAAGGAAGAAATAAAGGAAAAAATTAAAGACGTTTTATAATTTAGTGAAAATGAAGGCACAACATACCCAAACTTATGGGACATAATGAAAGAGTGATAAGAGAAAAACTCATAGCGCTAAGTGCCACCAAAAAAAAAAAAAAAAAAAAAAAAAAAATTCATTCAGTCGCACCTTGGCAGCACATCTGAAAGCTCTAGAACAAAAAGAAGCAAATATATCCAAGAGTAGATGTCAGGAAATAATCAAACTCAGGGCTGAAATCAACTAAGTAGAAACAAAAACAACTATACAAAGAATCAACAAAACCAGGAGCTGGTTCTTTGAGAAATTCAACAAGAGAGATAAACCTCTGTGCCAGACTAGCCAGAAGGCACAGAGACAATATCTAAATTAACAAAGTCAATAATGAAAAGAAAGACATAACAACAAAAAAACAAGGAATTAAAAAAAAACCCATCAGATTCTACTACAAATGCCTATACTCAACACAACTGGAAAATCTGGATGAAAGCAACAGTTTTCTAGACAGATACCAGCTACCAAACTTTAAATCAGGATCAGGTAAACTATCTAAACACTGCCATCACCCCTAAAGAAATAGAAGCAGTCATTAAAAGTCCCCCAACACACACACACACACACACACACACACACACACACACACAGCCCAGAAACAGATGGTTTTAGTGCAGAATTCTATCAGACAGACCTTGAAAGAAGATCTAATACCAATAGTTTGAATAGCTTCAAACTATTCCACAAAATAGAAGCAGAAGGAACACTAACCAATTTGTTTTATGAAGCTACAATTACCCTTATACCTAAAACCACACAAAGACTCAACAAAGAAAGAGAACTTTAGACCATTTTCTATTATGAATATCAATGCAAAAATACTCAACAAAATTCTTGCAAACCTAATTCAAGAACACATCGAAACAACCATTCACCATGATCAAGTAGGCTTCATCCCAGGGATTCAGAGATGGTTTAATATACAGAAATCCATCAATGTAACCCACTACATAAACATACTCAAAGGAAAAAAAACCATATGGTCATCTCATTAGATACTTAAAAACGCATTTTTAAATTCAATACCCCTTCATGTTAAAAGTATTGGAAAGATTAGGAATTCAAGGTCCATATGTAAACATAGTAAAAGTAATATACAGCAAACCAATAGACAACATTGAACTAAATGGAGAAAAACTTGAAACAATCCCAATAAAGTCAGGGACTAGATGAGGCTGCCCACTCTCTCCCTGTCTATTCAATATAGTACTCAGTGTCGTAAGCCAGAGCAATTAGATAACAAAAGGAGGTCAAAGGAATGCAAATTGGAAAGCAAGAAGTCTCAATATCACTATTCGTAGATGATATGATGGTACACTTAAGTGAGCCGAAAAATTCCACCAGAGAACTCCTAAATCTGATAAACAATTTCAACAAAGAGGCTAGATATAAAATTAACTCAAACAAATTAGTAGCTTTTCTCTGCGCAAAGGGTCACCAGGCTGAGAAAGAAACTAGAGAAACTACACCCTTCATAATAGTCACAAATAATATAAAATATCTTAGTATGAATCTAACCAAGCAAGTGAAAGACCTGTATGACAAAAACTTCAAGTCTATGAAGAAAGAAATTATAGAAGGTCTCAGAAGATGGAAAGATCTCCCATGCTCATGGGTTGGCAGGAATAATATAGTGATATAATATGCTGAAAGCAAATTATAGATTCAATGCAATCCCCATCAAAATTCCAACTCAACTCTTCATAGAGTAGAAAGAGTTATTTAAAAATTCATTTGAAACAACCAAAGGCACAGAAGAGGAAAACCTATTCTCAACAGTAAAAGATCTTCTGGGGGAATCACCATTCCTGACCTCAAGCTGTATTACAGTACAATAGTGATAAAAACTGTGTGGTATTGGTACTGTGACAGGCAGGTAGATTAATGGAAAAACATTGAAGACCCAGAAATAAATCCACACACCTATGGTCACTTAATCTTAGACAAAGGAGGTAAAACCATCCAGTGGAAAAAGGACAGCATTTTCAACAAATGGTTCTAGTTCAACTGGAGGTGAGCATGTAGGATAATGCAAATTGATCCATATTCATGTCCTCATCAAAAACTCAAGTCCAAGTGGATCAAGGACCTTCACATAAAACCAGATACACTGAATCTAATAGAAGACAAAGTGGGGAAGAGCCTTGAACACATGGGCAGAGGGGAGAATTTCCTAAACACAACACCAATGGCTTATCCTCTAAGATAAATAATTGACAAATGGGAGCTCCTAAAATTGCAAAGTTTCTGTAAAGCAAAGAACATTGTCAACAGAACAAAACAGCAACCAACAGATTGGGAAAAGATATTTACTAATCCTACATCCAATAGAGGGCTAATAGCCAATATACACAAAGAAGTCAAGAAGTTAGACTTCAGAGAACCAAACAACCCTATTAAAAATTATATACAGAGCTAAACAGAGAATTCTTAACTTTGAAATATCGAATAGCTGAGAAGCACCTAAAGAAATGTTCAACATCCTTAGTCATCTGGGAAATGCAAATCAAACTAACCCTGAGATTCCACCTCACAACAGTCAGAATTGCTAAGATCAAAAGTTCAGGTAACATCAAATGCTGGCAATGACGTGGAGAAAGAGAAATATTTCTTCAATTTCTGGTGGGATTACAAACTGGTGCAAACACTCTGGAAACCAGTCTGGTGGTTTCTCAGAAAATTGGACATAGCATTACCTGAGAACCCAGCTATACCACTCCTGGGCATATACCCAGAGGATGCTCCAACATATAAAAGAACACATGCTCCACTATGTGCTTAGCAGTCTTATTTATAATAGCCAGAAGCTGAAAGAACCCAGATGTCCTTCAACAGAGGAATAGATACAGAAAATATGGCACATTTACACAATGGAATATTACTTATCTATTAAAAACAATGAATTCATGAAATTCTTGGGCAAATGGATGGAACTAGACAGTGTCTTCCTGAGTAAGGTAACCCAGTCACAAAAGAACACACATGGCATGTACTCACTGAAAAGTGGATATTAGCCCAAAAGCTCAGAATACCCAAGATACAATTCACAGGCCATATGAAGCTCAAAAAGTTGGAAGATCAAAATGTGGATGCTTCAGTCCTTCTTAGAAGGGAGAACAAAAAGAGGTAGAGGGTGGGAGGGACTTGAGAAGAATAGAGGAGGGAAAAGGGGAAAAGGGAGACAGGATTGGGTATGGGAGGAGACTGGGGTGATATACAGAGACTCAGAAATTTATACAGAGGTGTGTAGTCATAAAGGATGGGGAACTGTGGTAGTTACCAGGAGGTCCCAGATGCCAGAAAAGCAAGAGGTTCCCAGGTCCCAGCAGGGAGGAGATTGTTGAAATGCCCAACAAAGGGGAGGGAGAACCTGTAGAGACCATATCCAGAGGTTAGGCAAGGTCCCTGTTTGGGGGATGGGGCCACGCACTCATCTCCAAATTTTTAATCCAGAATAGTTCCTGTTTAAATGAAATAGGAGGACAAAGAGTGGAGAAGAGACTGAAGGAAAGATCATCCAGAGACTGCCCCACCAGGGAATCCATCCCATATTCAGACACCAAAGCCAGACACTACTGCAGATGTCAGGAATTGCTTGATGACAGGAGCCTGTTAACCCTGTCTCTGAGAGGCTCTTCCAGAGCCTGGTAAATATAGAGATGGATGCTCTCAGCAAACCATTGGACTGAGCACAGAGACCACAAAGTTGGAGTTAGAGAAAGGACTGAAGGAGCTGAAGGGGTTTTCAACCCACAGGAAGAACAATATCAACCAACCAGACACTCCCATCCCCCAGAACTCCCAGAGACTAAACCACCAACCAGGGAGTACACCTGGAGGGACCCATAGCTCCAGCTACATATGTAGCAAAGAATGAGCTCATCTGGCATCAATGAGAGGTGAGGCCCTTGGTCGTGGGAAGGCTTGATGACCCAGTGTAGAGGAATGTCAGGGTGGTGAGGCATAAGTGGGTGGGTGGGGTAGCACACTCATAAAGGCAGAGGGAAGGGGGTAGGATAGGGGGTTTGTAGAAGGGAAACCAGGAAAGGAGATAACATTTGAAATGTAAATAAATAAAATATCCAATAAAACAACAAGAAAGAAAAAGTGTCAGAATGATCCTCAGGGAACTTTCCATGAATACATTTCTAACAATTCTTTATTTTATTTCACTATTATTTTTGATAAATAAATTTATTGCTTTCAAAAAGGTTCCAAGGAAGCAGAAAAAAATGAGTGGTAGTGAATAACAATTGGTCATTGCTGGGAAAAAATATAGCAGACAATTTTTATGAAACTAAAATAAAAATTAAAATGCACTCTATATCAAGGGCCACAGTGTTAATGGACTTTGGAACATGGTTGGCAGGGAGCCATGGGGTGCTGTGTCCTCATCAGCAAGAGCTCATCTGGGGGTCTGCTACTCAGAGAGCAGTCCTGCAGTATGGAAGACAAAACGTGTCCCTTAAAGCCTTTGTGTGGAAGGAAGCCAACAGTGAGTGCTCTGTCAGATTTGCTCTTTGTCAGACAGGAGAGATAAGGTAGCATTGGTCTTGTGAACACCTCCAAGCTGATGTCAGTGACCCCAGGAGAAGTCAGGATCTGCTGCTCCTCGGAAGAAACTCGGGTCCTCATAAGCTAAATAATGCAGTTAGCAATGGAAAATGTTGGCACACTTTGCTGTCCTTCAACTTTATTTAACAAGCCATGATTGATCTGCCCTGGTAGTCTTTCGGCTTCATTGTGTAGCACGTGCTTCTGCTTTCTGGGGCAGTTGTGATAGCGCACATACCATTGGGAGTCAGGAAATGAAAGCTATAAAAAACGATTATTGAGATGGTGACTGCATCCATACTAAGGCTGGACCTTGCCTCATGCATGGTAGGCAAGAGCTCTACCACTGAGCCATCTCAGTCCTGTAAACCTGCCATGTGGTTTTGCCACAGGATGTTTTCAGTGCTGGAATCCAAGCCAAAGCCTTGAATACTGTAAGCAAGTGCTCTACCAGTGCTCAATAAGGACTGAGGACAAACTTCTGGACAGTTTCTATGTCTGGTGTTCTAGGAACATACCAAGCCAGAAATCCTTTATCAATTCCAGCAATGAGAAGCCTTGTTCTAAGAAATATTTACTGCAGGTATGCTATGTGTTTGGAATTGCCATGGGTAGGTACTGTAGTGACTGAAGAGCCAAGGTTCTTGCACTTCATATCAAATATGGAGAAACATAGTCAACAGCATCAGTACCACTTGTGATATATGTTTTGTAGAAATGGCAGAGAACAAGGGTGGAGAGTGACTGCCCAAGGGCCAGGGGTGACAATCTTCACACAATAAACAGAAACTACTCTGGAAAATAACCCAGGACATGAACTTCAGAGGAGGAATAGAAGGCCAACTGGTGTAGATCTGGATGAAGGCTGGGGCAACTAGAAACCTGAAGGGCAGGAAAGTATTCATCCTAAGCTCTTGCAGAAGACTAATGTGACCACAGAAGCAGAGATCTGGGGAGACAGGGCTGAGAGGAGATGGGAGGAGGCATGGTGACCTGAAAATGCAGATCCTCAGAGGCCAAGAAACGATGCTTTGTTTATTCTGCACAGAAGAGGTTCTGCCTGTATTAGTATATTTAAGTTACTGATTCATGTAAGCTTGTCAACATGAGCTCACAGAGTGGCATTATTTTTAGCAAAGACCTACGAAGCATTTTGCCTCCACATTTAAGTAAATATTACTTTAATATCTTATCAAAAGCAGAAAAAAGAATTTTTTATTTTTAATTTGATGTTTGAGCGCCTCCTTGTGGCTGGATGTGAACAAATTTCTTGGTAAAGTCAATCTTCAGACAGCAACAAAGAAACTAAAAAACAAAACAAACAGCAAAACCAAAAATCTACCTTCTAAGTAAAATATGAGAATCTCACATTATAATTGAGATTTAATTATTGTTAAAATGAATCTTATCATCAGCTTCTGTACATGGGTGTACTGATATCAATCTACATTTACTGATTATATGCCCTGCAGAATATATTATGTGATGTGAGTGTTGTCCATGCTTGCTGTTGTCCAGGCAGCCTTCTTGATGACATCTGCTACAAATTAAAGTTAGATATAAAACATGTGTTTCTCTCTTTAAAACTAATTTCACAAAATAATAGAATGTGTTTAACAAATCTACAACAACCAGTCAGAATAAATAAATCTGACTCTTTCGTCTTCTTAGTAAGAAATAGATTGTAACATATTTATTGACTCAGAAAATACAAATGAGAATAAGCATTCTCTTTATTAATTACATTCTATAGCTGTTGACAGACAGATTGAATTGGAAAGGAAACTGTAAGCAGTTGGGCACCAGGGACTTTCTCACTGGTGTATCCCCCCACTTAATAACTACTTTGAAACTTGCTTTCTGAAGGCACATCCACTCCAAAATATCTCATTTTCAGCTCATTTTGATGTGTAGAACACTTCTATGTGGTAACGATAGGAGTGGGAGAAGCTATTTAGCTCTGGAGAGCTGGGACAGGTCACCTGAGCATAGGATTAGATTTTTGTCAACTTAATTCTCTGACTCTGTCTTCTTGGTTCTATTGATTACTCCATATGTATTCTCAGTGTATTTAGAAATTTCAAATAGAGGCTGATTTAAAACAAACCCACTAGGTAGCCCCTGGGACCAATAACCAGAAGATAACCATAGTAATAGTGTCTTCCCATGAACAAATAGGAATATCATAAGGAATGATGCCTGAAATCTAACAAGGTCCTCAAAGCAACACTGCAGTCGGGGATTGTCTAAAGTGAACTAGTACATCAAATGTTACACATACATGTTACATACGACAACACATTCCATGTGACTGTTTTGTGACCTGTTTTGTGAAATACCCTAAATAATATATGGAGAAAATTGTACTTGTCCATTGAAATAGTATTAAATGAAGTGTTACAGAATAGTTTCCAGAAATGACTCGTGAAGATGGTGATAACATACAGCACAAGGACCTGGACCTGTGGCTGTCTGCATACACTGGGATTGAAAATAAATCTGTATAATGTAATTCTGATTTATGTTCTATGAAGTGCAAAGCAGTGCAGCCCCAGCCCTCTCATCACTTTTGCTGTTATTGCCTTCTAGGGGTTCAGATGTTGGTCACCTGGTCCTCAGTATGTCACTGTGACAGTGATAAGATTTTTTTTTATGGTACTTCTCTTTTTTTCATAATTTTTATTGGATATTATGTTTACATTTCAGATTTTATCCCCTCACCCCATTCCCCTCACCACCCAGGAACCCCCCCATCCCACTCCCCCCTCCTGCCTCCACAAGGGTGTGCCCCCACCTACCCCCCACTTCCCCCTCCCCACCCTCGAATTCCTCCCTGCTCGGTGTTCAGCCTTCATGGGACCAAGGATCTCCTCTTCCACCCATGCCTGACAAGGCCATCCTCCTCTAAGTATACAGCTGAAGTCATGGATCCCTTCCTTTGTGCTCCCAGGCTGGTGGTTTAGACTCTGGAAAGCTCTGGTTGGTTGGCACTGTTGCTCTCCTCTTGGGGCCACCAACCCTTTCAGCTTCTTCAACTTCCTCTAACTTCTCCATTGGGAACCCTTGATCAGATTAATGAGTAGCTTCGAGCACCCGCCTCTGGATATGTCAGACTCTGGCAGACCTCTGAGGAGACAGCTACCTCAGGCTCCTGTCAGCATGCACTTCCTGACATCCATATCAGTGTCTATCTTTGGTGATTGCACATGGGATGGATACCAAGGTAGAGTGGTCTCCAGACTGCCCCTCCTTAACTTTCTGTCCCACATTTTGTCACCATATTTCCTCCCTTGAGCATTCTGTCACTCCTTCCAAGTAGGACTGAGGCATCCACACTTGGTCTTTCTTCTTCATGAGCTTCATGTGGTCTGTTAGTTGAATCTTGGCTATTTCAAGTGTTTGGGCTAATATCTGCATATCAGTGAGTAAATATCATACACATTCTTTTGTGATTGGGTTACCTCACTCAGGATGATATTTTCTAGTTCCATCCATTTACCTAAGAATTTCTTGAATTCATTATTTTTAATAGCTGAGTAATACTCCATTGTGTTAATGTACCACATTTTTTGTATCCATTCCTCTGTTGAAGGACATCTGGGTTCTTTCCAGTTTCTGGCTATTATAAATAAGGCTGCTATGAAGATAGTGGAGCACATGTCCTTGTTATATGTTGGAGCATCTTCTGGGTATATGTCCAGGAGTGGTATAGCTGGGTCCTCAGGTAGTGCTATGTACAGTTTTCTGAGGAATCACCAGGCTGATTTCCAGAGTGGTTGTACCAGTTTGCATTCTCACCAAGAATGGAGGAGTGTTCCTCTTTCTCCACATCCTCACCAGCATCTGCCATCACTTGAATTTTTTATCTTAGCCATTCTGACTGGTGTGAGGTGGTATCTCAGGGTTGTTTTGATTTGCATTTCCTTGATGACTAAGGATGTTGAGCATTTCTTAAGGTGCTTCTTAGCCATTTGAGTTTCCTCAGTTGAGAATTCTTTGTTTAGCTCTGTACCCCATTTTTTAATAGGCTTATTTGGTTGTCTAGAGTCTAATTTTTTGAGTTCTTTGTATATATTGGATATTAGCCCTCTATAGGATCTAAGATTGGTTATGATCTTTTTCCAATCTGTTGGTTGCTGTTTTGTCTTCTCTTTTATTAATTTCAGTGTATCTGGTTTTATGTGAAGGTTCTTTATCCACCTTGGACTTGAGCTTTGTACAGGGGGATAAGAGTGGATTGATTTGCATTCTTCTACATGCTGACTTCCAGTTGATCCAGCACCATTTGTTGAAAATGCTGTCCTTTTTCCACTGGATGTTTTTAGCTCCTTTGTCAAGTTTTGGTATGATGTGTTTTCTTTTTTATTAAATTCTAAAAAGTCTTTAATTTCTTTTTTACTTCTTCCTTGAACAAGTCATCACTGAGTAGAGCATTGTTCAGTTTTCACGTGTTTGTGGGCTTTCCTGTGGGAAGCTGTCCGTGCTGACACCTGACGCGCGTGAGATACAAAACCTCGCATACGCAGCGACTTGGGAACGCCTAATTTCCGCCCAGCTTGGACGTCACATCCGCCACGGGACTAAGTAATACCGCGCATGTCAGTGGCAGGGGAACCTGGGAATTTGAGCAAGCAGCCAATCAAAATTGTCCACCCCAAAGGGTATATAAGGTGGAGCCAGGTCCGACCCCCGCTCTCTCTCTCCTTCATGCATGGGAAAATAAACACGTGTCGTGGAAGAATCCTGCGTGTCCGTGTGAGTTCCTGCTGGTGGGAAGATCGTGCGGATTACACTTTCCAATGTTTTTGTCATTATTAAAGACCAGCCGTAGTCCATGGTGGTCTGATAGGGTACAAGGGATTATTTCAATCTTTTTGTATCTGTTGAGGCCTGTTTTATGACCAATTATATTGTCTATTTTGGAGAAGGTACCATGAAGTGCTGAGAAAAAGGTATATTTTTTTGTTTTAGGATGGAATATTCTATAGATATCAGTTAAATCTATTTGGTTCATAACTTCTGTTAGTTTCATTGTGTCTTGGTTTAGTTTTTGTTTCCATGATCTGTCCATTGCTGAGAGTGGGGTGTTGAAGTCCCCCACTATTATTGTGTGAGGTGCAATGTATGCTTTGAGCTTTAGTAAAGTTTCTTTTATGTATGTGGGTGCACTTGCATTTGGAGCATAGATGTTCAGAATTGTGAGTTCCTTTTGGTACATTTTTCCTTTGATGAGTATGTAGTGTCCTTCCTTATCTTTTTTGATTACTTTTGGTTGAAAATCAATTTTATTTGATATTAGAATGACCACTCCAGCTTGTTTCTTGGGACCATTTGCCTGGAAAATAGTTTTCCATTCTTTTACTCTGAGGTAGTGTCTGTCTTTGTCACAGAGGTGCTTTTCCTGTATGTAGCAAAATTCTGGGTCCTGTTTGTGTATCCAGTCTGATAGTCTACATCTTTTTATTAGAGAATTGAGTCCATTGCTATTAAGAGATATTAAGAAAAAAATGATTGTTGCTTCCTGTTATTTTTGTTATTAGAGGTGAAATTATGTTTGTGTAACTATCTTCTTTTGGGGTTGTTGGAAGATTACTTTCTTGCTTTTTCTTGGTTGTAGTTTCCCTCCTTGTATTGGAGTTTTCCATCTGTTATCCTTTGAAGTGCTGGATTTGTGGTAAGATATTGTGTAAATTTGGTTTTGTCATCGAATATCTTGGTCTCTCCATCAATAGTGATTGAGTATTTTGCTGGATATAGTAGTCTGGGCTGGCATTTGTGTTCTCTTAGGGTCGGTATAATACCAGTCCAGGATCTTCTGGCTTTTATAGTCTCTGGTGAGAAGTCTGGTGTAATTCTTATAGGTCTGCCTTTATATGTTACTTTGCCTTTTTTTCTTACTGCCTTTAGTATCTTTTCTTTGTTTTGTATATTCAATGTTTTGATTATTATGTGATGGGAGGTATTTCTTTTTTGGTCTAGTCTATTTAGGGTTCTGTAGGCTTCTTGCATATTTAAGGACATCTCTTTCTTTAGGTTAGGGAAGTTTTTCTCTATAATTTTGTTGAAGATATTTACTGGCCCTTTAAGTTGGGAATCTTCATCCTCATCTAAACCTATTATCCTTGGGTTTGGTCTTCTCATTGTGTCCTGGATTTTCTGGATGTTTTGTGTTAGGAGCTTTTTGCATTTTGCATTTTCTTTGACTGTTGTGTCAATGTTTTCCATGGTATCTTCTGCACATGAGATTCTCTCTTCTTTCTCTTGTATTCTGTTGGTGATGCTTGCATCTATGACTCCTGATCTTTTTCGTAGGTTTTCTACCTCCAGGGTAGTCTCCCTTTGAGATTTCTTTATTGTTTCTACTTCCATTTTTAGATCCTGGGCGGTTTTTTGTAATTCCTTCACCTGTTTGGTTGTGTTTTCTTGCATTTCTTTAAGGGATTCTACCTGTTTACCTGTGTTCTCCTCAAATTCTTTGAGAGTGTCTTTTATGTCCTTTTTAAAGTCCTCTATCATCATCATGAGAAGTGATTTTAATTCTGAATCTTGCTTTTCCAGTGTGATGTGGTGTTCAGGACTTGCTATGGTGGGAGAACTGTGTTCTGGTGATGCCAAGTAACTTTGGTTTCTGTTGTTTACATTCTTACGCTTGCCTTTCACCATTTGGTTAGCTCTAGTGCTACCTGCACTCACTGGTTCTAACTGGAGCCTGCCTTTCCAGTTATCTTGGTTGTGTCAGAACTCCTTGGGGTCTGGATGTCTCTGTGATTCTGAGCTCTAGCTGTTCTGGGTATAGTGACTCCTCTGGGATATCTCAGGATATGGTGTCTCCATGATAGTAGACCAGCTAAGTGTTTGCTGTTCTGAGTGTATTCGCTCCTCTAGGATGTCGCAGGATATGTTGTCTGCTGCTCTGAGTTCAGTGGCTCCTCTAGGATGCCTCGGGATATGGTGTCCCCTTCTCTGAGGTCAGTGACCTCTCTAGGATGTCTTCTGATGCGGTTTCCACACAGGAGCAGACAAGCTGGGTGTCTGCTCCAGTCACCGGGATCTGGGCAAGGGGCGGAAGGGGAGTGGTATTCAAAATGGGTGGGATTTGGGTTCCAGGTATGCCCTGGGGGCTCCCTGTTGCCAGTTGTGCCTCTGGGGTGTAGGGTGGTGGGCCAGTGATCCTACCTGCAGCTCTGAGGCAGTGGCCTCTCTAGGATGTCTCCTGATACAGTTTCCACACGGGAGCAGACCAGCTGGGTGTCTGCTCCAGCCACTGGGATCCGGGCTTGACAAAATCTTTAAAGTGGTGCAGTCTATAGTTTTCATAGCACTGGAAGGTGTTATCCATAATGCTAGGGAAGAAAAGTCTTAATAGTCTTACACAGCTGTGAACACTGCAAGCTACAGTAACAAATGGTATGGCAAGATAGGTCCATAAGTATTATAGTGGAATACCAGTTATGGGAATAAACAATTTCTGAAATCCTGGGTCTGCCAGCCTACCTGAAAGAGCAAGCTTGCAGTTGAATGCAAGACCCTGTCTCAGTGCAAGAAGACACACAACAAGGGAGGAGGACACTCAACATTTTGTGCTGGGCTCCATCAAAAGAAGTCAGAGCAGGAGGTAGAGGCATGTTTCTGGAGGCCAAACTGAAGCAGAATCATAGAAGTATGATGTTTGCTGGCTTGTTTTCCATGACTTGCCCAACTTGCTTTCTTATAGAACTCAGGAAAATCTTCCCAGGGGGAGCACAGTTCATGTGGGCTGAACTCTCTTCCCTCATCAATCATTAATCAAGAAAAAGGCTCACAGACTTGCCTACAGGCCAGCCTGATGAAGACAACTGTCCAGTGTGGTTTCCTTTTCACAGATGACTTCAGTCTGTGTCATGTAGGCAAAAAAACAAAAAACAAAAAACAAAAACTGTAGCTGCCTGCAGCCATGATCACCAGGTTCTCCTGAGACGAAGCCTAGGGATTAACGGGAAGGAGGGTGAGAGAAACGTGGGGCCAAGACAAAGAATTCTGATCAAGGCCCAAAGTTTAATAATTTGCTTTCACATATAAAGGGGAAGCCCCACCCCCAGAGTCTCTTCTCGGTACTGCCCAGGGGCTAGGTGATAGTAGTCTGGAAGGTGTCAAAGCTAGCTCAGCAGGCAGTCCATTCTTCTTAGCTCTGTAGCAGACCTCAGGGCGCCAAGACTGGCAAGGCAATGCCTCCTTCTAGGTCCTATTGTTGTTTGGTCTTGCTGTGGTCAATGACTTGCAGGCCTGCTCAGGCCTGGGGGAAGGGCACAAAAAACAAACAACTAACAAACAAACAAACAAACCCTAAGTAGAATAAAGCATAGGAAGTTTAGTGAACCCCAGTCCCTAAGCCTTGTTATCACATTTAATTCTCCTAACAGTTGTTAAGGAATTACTATTTGTGAACAAGTGGAGTTGAAATTAGCACACAGTTCATGTCTAAACTTCCCAAAATCCCAGCTAAAAGGGGAAGAAGCAAATGGAAAAGATGACACTAGGTAAGGGGGAACATCCAAGACAGACTGTCTATATCCCTTGAGGACTTTAATTTTGTTCAGAATTATTCTCTTCCCAACTCCATCTCCACACTGTGGTTTTAGACAATTCACATTCAGCTTCACAGAACTCAGTAATATATTTAAAAAAAAGTTTCAAATACCACCTGAAGATCTGTGATAAGAAAAGGGGATTACCCACAATTAAGGCTGTGCTGTTCAACTCTGATCCCTCTGTGGCCCAGCCTCCATCCACAGACTAACACTCATGACCAGGTGATCACAGGAAGAGTAGTTAAGGATCTTAGGGAGATTATGTCACTGGTAACCTTTGAACTTCAAGAAGGGACTCCATTTCCCTTCCAAAGGGATTTCCATAGACAAGAAAAATTAAATGTCCATCAATTTAGCCCATTTCAATACTAAGCATCAGAAGGGAGGATAAATGATTTTTTCCTTCCAAGAACATTGACTTTTATATTATAAAAGAAGGTCATAACTACTTTTCTAGAAGAAGAATCTCTCCAGTGGTACCATAAAAAATGAAAATAAGGCCTTAGCTAACAGTCACAGCCACACCCACTCATTTACTTATGTCATGAACCTGATCTCATCATCCACCTCCAGGATGCCATCCTTTAACCCAAGAGCAAGCCATGAAAGGCAAAAGGTTCACAAACATTGATACATCAACACTACAGCAGTCTGAGGCCAGTCCTCTACCTACTTCTTGTAGCTCTTGCAGGTTAGCGTGACTCACCTACAGATCGTGAGAGTAGGTCCTACCTAAGCACCTGCCCCCCACCCTTGTAGTCTTACCATCTGTTCTGTATATGGCATCTTCAATAATTCCTTGACTGCCAGCATCAAGGTCTATTATTCTCTTGCTGAAATCCCTCCAAGGCTTCTTTCACTCCAGAAGAAACAAACCCTGAAAGGGCCCACATTACCTGCCCTTTCTCACTCTTTTCCCTGCCCTGTCCACTGCTCACGCTCACTCTGCTTGCTCCCTCCTGCCCACCCTTGCCAGACTTCTTGGTATTCTAGTCACATACTCCAAACTTAGATGGCCTGCTGCTGCTTCTTTTTCTTTTTCGTGAAGACCTATCTCCTGAACTTCATAGCTACCTGCTGTCTTCCCATATGTCATCTTATAAACCTGTGCCTGTGATATCTTGGATAACTTTCATTTCAAAATATTCAGCATGGATCCTAACCTGACACCTCTCCCATAAAGTTCAGCTATTAATTAATTAATTAATTCATATTAATTCACTATCCCATGACATGACACCCACTGTACCACATGTGAATGTTTATCATCTGTCTTCTTGACACAGTTCTCCCATCACCACAGACTGCCCACTGCTGCATCCCCAGAACCAACAACAAGCCATGCTTCTGTTACAGATGTAATAGGTGCCCACATTTGTTTAATACATTATTTAATTAAGCTTTCAGTGTTACCTGATCAATAATAGAAACTAAGTAAATTGAAGGTTTTTGCAAAGTTTATTTATTTATATTTTATGTTTGTTGCCTGAATGTATATTGTGTATCATGTCCATGCAGTGCCCACAGAGGCCAGAAAGGGCATAAGATCCCCTGGAACAGAAGTTACAGACACATTTCAGATTGTGTGTGTGTGTGTGTGTGTGTGTGTGTGTGTGTGTGCTGGGAATT
>JANHMN010000006.1:98140460-98156701 GCA_030674055.1 Rhabdomys pumilio | reverse complement strand
CTGCAGGTAGAAGTGTGTGTGTGTGTGTGTGTGTGTGTGTGTGTGTGCTGGGAATTAAATTTGGGTTATCTGCTAAAGTACCAAGTGCTTTTAACCACTGATCCAGCTCCTTGAATGGTTTATTAACATAGGTTTTACAGTGGCCCCACCCAATATATAGCCCAATATAGAGGACTATCTTTTCTAGCAGAGTACCTTCTCTAACCTTAAACACACACACACACACACACACACACACACACACTTCTACCTGCAGAATGTCATGTAGCTCTAGTTATTACAGGTTCAACTTCTCCGTACCCCCCTGCCCCAATTCTCTGTAAAAACCCATTCAACTACCACCTGAGATTCCTGGCACAGCTTCTCCATGCTAATGATGAATCTCAGTACCTTAAGCCTTCAGTTAATGACTTTTGCCCACTCTGGATACTTCTACCTCCCACCCCATTCCTAAAACCATATAACCCTTGAATCACCCCAAGTAAACTTGATCTGTCTCTCAGCAACTGGTCCTAGTGTCCTCATTAATGTAAGTACTCACAGGGCTTCTGAATGCCCAGCTTGCCTCTCTGCTCCATTTACCCTTGTGGACAAATAGCGGCCAACAATCACTGAGAGAAGGGAGTATCACCCAAGAACTCACCTAGGTAGGTTACATTCATTCAGCTATCATCCCTGAAATGCAGTTATGGTTAAGAATACCAAATTACAGTGATATTAGCCAATATAGTAACTGACTTCCACACAAAGCTATTTAAGTTTAAGCTAATTTGATGAAAATTTAAAATCTAGTTCCTGCCTGTACTAGCATCACTCTAGGTGCTTGGCAACCACAAAAGCATGTCAGCTGCCTCTTTAAAGAAGGAATGTGTAGATATCCCTGTGCTTACAGAATCTTCTCCTATACAGTACTGAAGCCATCAGACTGGGGCTAGCCTAGCAGAGTAGCTCCACCATTGGTCCCAGAAGCAGAATCAGTGTTCATGCTGTCAGTAACAGGTGGCAGACATTGTTCACATCACAGTAGCCTGGAAATAGAGCACAGGATAGAAAAAGAAATTCAACTTTAGTGAACTTCTCCCAACATCCAGGTTCCCTCCCACCTGGAGCCCCTAAAACAGTACCACCCATTATTTACAATATGAACCTAGGGTGAGGATGTTTCATATTATAAGTAAGTAAGTAAGTAAGTAAATAAATAAATAAATAAGTAATAAAGTGTCATTCTCATCCCTTGTGACAACACAGAGTTGAGAACCCAAGAGTCATCTGTTTTGGGGCATTATTACCACACAGCAAACTATGAAGGGGAGACATGAGTCATTTCATCACAGCACTTTATTAACATAAAAGGCAGGGGTTCAATGGGCAGACTGATATCTGTTCCACAGTGTCTAGAGCCTCGGCTAGGAAGACCCTAGTTACCTCAGTTACTATGGTAACTGAGTCTATGTGGAAGCATCCCAAGAGCAGCAGGGAGAATAGTGGCCTGCTGGAGAGCTGAGGAGTGTAGACCTGAGACTCTATCTTCAGACGCTATAGAGTGACATTTCTGATGTTCTTGTTGTATCAGGGTTACAAGGCACCCAGTCACATTTAAAGAGAAGGAATTCAGACTCAACTACTCTACTGAAGTGACAGAAAAGAAGCCACTACTACATTCTTCCATTTTTGGTTACTTCATCTCAAGGGCTACTGTGTGGTATGTTTTGGGGTTTACCTGTGGTATTGAGTTCTCCACTTTCTCCTGTGGGATACTGGTCCAGCTGGAAGTGAATCCTAGGGGCAAGAAAATGAGGTAAGGGGGTGGAGAAGGCCTTTTCCAATGATCTTAGTATTACAGCTCTTTCAGGTGAAGACCTTCTCCAATGATCTTCAATGAAACAATCAGCTCTCTGACTCCATCTTAGCTTGTGCATATGTCTTTCTTCAGTGGGGGCTTGTATGCATACACTTTATTCAGAGTGAACCAAAGGTTATATAGTTTGGGGGAAGTGGGTAGAGTATCCAGGATGTGCAAAAGCCATTGGCTGAAGGCTAAGGTACTGAGATGCCTCATTAGCACGGGGAGGCATTTCAGGAAGTTCAGGTGCAGGGCTACATGACATTCCTCAGGTAGGCAGTATGGGTTATAGGATCCTCCATGTAGAGAAAATAAAAGTCTCTCTTAAAAGGGAGTCTGCCATTTTGCACCAAGCTCAGGGCTTTCCAGTAATGTCAGATGTCAACCTTAGCAACAGGGTTTTCTGGCACCACTGGACCTTGAGACATCACAGGTAGCAGATGCATAATTGTTTATTGATATGGTGTTGTCCACACAAGCTAAGACAGTTTGTAAAAACAAATTAGGCGAATATAGGTTATACCTACAAAAAACTGGGCTCATAGTATCTCTCATGGCCAAAGGTCCAATATGAACAGAAAAAACAAAATTCAAAAACATCGGCATCTTGATAATAATACATCTCCACTTTCACAGACATCTGGGGAAGTCAGGGCAAAAGTTGACAGTTATGACTAAGAATATAGGCTCAGATATTTCAATACTTGGTTCCCAGTTGGTGGTGCTATTTGGTGAAGTGTTTGGCCTTGCTAGAGAAACTACACCACTAGGGGCAGGCTTTGGGAATTCATAGGCTCATCCACTTCCAGTTTAAGATCTCTCTGCTTTTGCTTGTGGTTGACATGTGATCTCTCAGTCACCTATTTCTGCCAGCTTGCCTGCTGTTTTCTGCTATATTGTAAGAAACTCTTATCACTCTGAAACAATAAACCAAGGCAATCTCTCTTTCTAAAGTTATATTGTCATGCTGTCAATCACAACAAAGAAAGGTAACTAATTTAGGGAGACAACTCTTCCACATAAAATTATTCAGACTGGATGAAGAGATAGCTGAGAGGCTCAGAATACATAGGGCTTTTCTAGAGGACACAAGTTCAGTTTCCAGTACCCATGTCAGGTGGCTCACAACCACTCATAACTATAACTCCAGGATAGCTGATGCCCTCTCCTGGCCTCTGCAGGTTCCTGCAGTTAGGCACATAATCATATACAAATAAGTATAATTGAAAATAAAAATGAAATTTTGTAATAAGAAAATGAGAGAATGTTAAGACAAAACAGAGTAACTAGGGAAGGAACCCACAGAAACCTACAAAAGACAAAATTTGATCTCACCCTTTGTGTAATGACCCCCAACACTGGATGGCTGCAGATTTCAAGCTAGATGAGCCTTTTTGCTTTCTGAAAATAAGGAAACAAGCTGAGATTTTCATGCCAGTTCTTTAAACCTGCCTCAAGTCTGGAATCCTGGGCATGATGTTCTTTGAAATGGCAGCCATGTGGGCTTGTGGAAATACAAACTCTGTATACAGAATGAAAGAAAGGTTTTTCAACCACACCTCCATGCATCTTCAAAAATAAAACAAGCCAGATAAGATAGATTGCCAAACTTTTGAATATTCTGAAAGATCATAGACATTTGGAGCCAAAGGAAGAAGAGTTAGTTCCATTCCACAAAGAAAAAATATCTATCCCATAATTTATGGAAAACAAAAGTCACCCAAGCCAAGATCTACTGGCTCTATTGTTTCATCTAATTAAATGATTATAGGAGCCTCAGAAGATCATGTCACCTGTCAAGTGCCATTATTCCCATAGCCTTTCCTACACAGAGTTTCGAGGAACAGGATACTTGAGAAAAACATTTTCTTTCATTTTCTTTCTTTCTTCTTTCCTTCTTTCTTTCTTTCTTTCTTTCTTTCTTTCTTTCTTTCTTTCTTTCTTTCTTTTCTTTTTCGATTAGCATAAAATTCTACCAGGTTTTTAAAAATTTATTTGTTTATTTACATCCCAAATGTTCTTCTGGTCCCTCCTCACAGATTCCCTTCCCCTAGCCCCTTCTCTTCTGAGAGGGTAGTGCCCCACTTCTGGGGTAATCC
Source organism: Rhabdomys pumilio (assembly GCA_030674055.1). NCBI lineage: Eukaryota > Metazoa > Chordata > Mammalia > Rodentia > Muridae > Rhabdomys > Rhabdomys pumilio. Next base: position 98,152,759 of record JANHMN010000006.1, on the reverse strand, counting down.
ACCCACCTGGCACACCAAGTCTCTGCCAGATTAGGCACATTTTCTCCCACTGAGGCCAGACAAAGCAGATATGGAGACTAAAATGCATGTCTGCTACATACGTATTGGGGGCCTTGTTCCTGCCTGTTTTTGATCTTTAGTTGGTGTCTGAGTCTCTGAGAGCTCCCAGGGGTCCACTTTAGTTAACTCTTCTGGTTTTCTTGTGGGGTTCCCTTCCGCTTTAGGTTCTTCATTTCTTCCCCCAACTCTTCCATAATTGTCCCAGATCTCTGGCCAGTGTTTGGCTGTGGGTGTCTGCATTTGTTTCAGCTTACTGCTTGCTAGTAGAGCCTTTCAGAGGATAGGTATGCTAGGCTCCTGTCTTCAAGCATAACAGAGTGTCATTAATAATGTCATGGGATAGGTTTTGATTTGAGCTGGTTCGGCTATTGGTTGGTCTTTCCCTCAGTCTCTGCTGCATCCCTGCATTTCTTTTAGACAGGACAAATTTGAGGGCAAAAGCTTTGTGGGTAGATTAGTGTCCTTATCCCTCCACTGGGTCCTGCCTGGCTATAGGAGGTGGCTTCTTCAGGTTCTATGTCTCCATTGTCAGGTATATTGGCTACTATCACCAGCATTGACTCCTGGGAGCCTCCCCTATCCCAGGTCTCTGGGACTTCCTAGAGATTCTCCCAACCCCACTACCCATGCCCAGCAGCTGCATATTCCCATTCTTTCTCCCCGGTACTGTAGGCATCTCTCCTGTTTCTCTCCACAACTGATCCCTCCTCTTCACCCAGTTTCCTCCCTCTGTCTGCCTCCTGTGATATTTTGTTCCCCCTTCTAAGTGTGACTCAAGCATTGTTGCTTGGGCCTTTCTTCTTATCTAACCTCTCTGGTTTAGTTACCTCTCCTTCAGTCCAAGATGTTGCTTCTTTCATGTCTCCTCAATGTCTTCTTGCTGGTTTATGTCCATCTTCATGGTCTGTCTTCCTACCAGTCTCCTTTTATTCTTGTGCTATTTACCAGAATCATCTCTTCCTCACAGTGTCCTACTTCCTATTTCCTGCCCATTGACCATCAGGTTTCTTATTGATAGGTGGTGCTTATTGGAGAGTCTCCCTACACCTACTTTGTTTCTAGGTTCTAAACTGATAAAGTCATAGGCATCTTTGTAAGAGGAAAGGGGAAAATAGAAGCTGGTATATGTTTCCAAAGATGAAATGTTTCAACAAAATAATTTTAGAGTATTAAAACAGATTTTACACTTCTTTGCCTCTCAAGATCTATTTGAGGATGAGGGCTCCAGAATCAACCCAGCCCTTGGTAAGGACACTGATTGACAGTTTTCACTCCAGATCAATTCTATGGGAGCCTGCACTTGAGCAAGTCTGCAGGTGCTTACAGTGAAGGCAGCAGCAGTACAGAACCTCCAGGGAAATGCAAATCACTGTGAAACTTGGTCAGATAAATTGCAACTCTATCCAGTGCAGGATGCTCCTAGTATGAACTGCTTACAGGAACTATTATGATAGTACCTGAGGAGTGATCAAATCTGAGATTGTTTAGTACAAATAACATAGACAAGTTAAATTATGTGTAAGTGGAGATGTAATTTCTATGGTAAGCCAAGTTTCCTAGTATCTAGAATTAGGAAATTGAAAGGTGATCAGTAATAGTTGCTAAAGGACAGTGTTAGCTTATGAAATTGATGAAATCATTTGCCAAGTGGCAAGTAAGCAGATCGCTGCAATTTGGCATCAAACTGAGATTCCTGTTGGGTTTTTAATGATGGCGATAAAGTGCTTGCTAACATTTATGAAACTGCTGTGTCATGATAAAGTATAAAAGGTAATCTCAATGTCTGAAAAATATTGTTCTAAATGTCCACCTTTGTAACAGAATACTAACCATCTTCTGATACTTAGCTGATTCATGATAATATGAAATTTCCAATTATGATGTACATTGTGAACACAACAAAACAATATTTTGCATAGAAAAAAATCATATAAAAGTAACATGATTTTTAAAAGACTACTTAGTGCTTAAAGTTCATATAAGCCTAATATCTATCTTTAATTTATTGTCTATCCATTTATGTACCTGTCTGTCTTCTATCAATCATCTATCTCTATATATTATCTATCTATCTATCTATCTATCTATCTATCTATCTATCTATCTATCATCTATCTATCTATCTATCTATCTATCTATCTATCTATCTATCTATCTAATATCTATCCATATATCCATATATCTATCTACTTATCTGTCTTCTATCTTTATCTACCTATATGTCTGTCTATCTACATATTTATCATCTATCTGCCATTCTCTCATCTATATGTCATCAATCTATCTAGCTAATTATCATCTGTCAGTATGTCTGTCATTTGTCATCTATCTATGTATTTATGTATGTCAACTTGATAATATTTAAAATCACCATGAAGACATCTGGGCAGTTTGTGACAGTGTATCCAGAAGGGTTTAAGGAAGAATGTGCTTCCTGATTGTGGATATAATGTGATCTATGAGCTGCACTGAGATGAGTATCTTCTCTGCTATGAATGACTACTCCATCCAACTGTGACCCAGGATAAAGATTTCCTTCCTTAATCTGGGTTTGTGAGGTATTTTGCCAAGTCAAGGAGAGAGGTAACTGACACACTGTCTAGCACTGGAAGTCAAGATCTAACTCTAAGTAACTCTAAGTCTAACTCTAAGTAAAATGGATCCACAATAGAACACAACTGTTGTACTAACAGTGTGACTAGCAAACCTCTGAGTGTGCTCAAATGAAAGAAATAGGAAAAGGGCTAAGTGCTTCTTTTCATTATGTTGAAGGTACTCTTTAAAATACACACTTTTGTCCCAACTGTCTTTGGTGCTACTGCTGACAGTGTCCAATGAAGCAAAGTTTTCAATACAGTTTTTGAGGATCCACACATTTTTGGATCTCTAAAGAATTACCTTGTCTGGCTTTCCTGAGATCTGGTGTGTGCTGTGTTCTAAAGGAAGGTGACTGATTCCTGGATACAGTATTATCCCTCCAAAGCAGGAACCCATGTTTGGCTATGACATCTCTTCATTCCTAATTTGTGTTTAAGAATTGCTACTTAAGTCAGACATGTTGCAAGAAGTTTGGCAATATGAATTCTTAAAAACATAAACCCTGGCCTTAAATTTTAGCTTGACATGTCCTTAGATCTCAATCTACCCTTATAAAATGTACTTCATACATCTAAACATGTTTATCAGAAATTACTTATTCTCTTCATTTTATTGCCTTTTAGACATATTCATACATTTTGTCATATACTTTGCTATCATTCATTTTCTTCCCTCATCCCCATTCCTCTTTCTGACTCTAACTATCTTTGTCTAGCTACACATCCCTTCCACCTTCCTATTACACATGTTTCATTACCCTTTCCATTTTACCTCTTCTTCTATATCTTTTCTTCTTCATTGCAAATACTTTCTAGTTTTATCTATCTATCTATCTATCTATCTATCTATCTATCTATCTATAATTTAAATTTATTCTTCTCTCATACATTACAATACCAGCTGAAGTTTCCTCTCTTCCACTCCTCCCAGCAACCTCACCCACTCCCCTCTCCTCCAGATCCATTGCTTCTCCATTTTCCTTTAGAGCAGGCCTCCCAGTGATATCAAGCTCACAGCATAACAAGTCACAGTAAGACTAGAAAGACACCTTTATATCAAAGCTGGACAAAGCAACCCAGTAGGAGGAAAAGGGTCCCAAAAGTAGGCAAAAAGAGACACGTGTACTCACATTGTTAGGCATCCAACAAAAATCCCAAGATAAGCAACTCTACACAACATGTATGCAGAGGACCTAGTGCAGATACATGCAGGCTCCATGACTGCTGCTTCTGCCTCTGTGAGCTCATGTGAGCCCTGCTTAGGTTGATTCTGTAAGCTGGGTTCTCCTGTTGTCTTTGATTCCTCTGGCTTCTACCATCCTTCCTCTCCTGCATCATTCCCTGAGCTCTGCTTAATGTTTGACTGATGGTCTCTGCATTTGTTCCCATCAGTTGCTGGAAGACACTTCTCTGATGATGATCGGGCAAAGCACTAATTTATGAGTATAGTAGAACGTCATTCAGAATAATTTAATTGATTTTTCTATGATTACAAGAGAAATTTTATTAATTTATGTAGCTTCTGGATGGGATTAAATATTTTATATCTAAGACACATTATTATATTGATGTTTTCTTAAGCATAATATTTTAATTATTTAATAAATGCAAATTTATTCACTATCAAAATTATCATATATTCGTTATATTATGAGAACCTGTAAAACATCAACAGTTCCACACAATAAACTCCATTTAAATCCTTCGTGAGAACCATTATATTTTAATAGATGATATCAAACATCCATATGGAGTTTTCAGAAATGCCAGAAAGCTCTCTATATAGTTATAATTTTGAGAACAAAGCAAAACAAAAAAAATCATGTCTACCTCAAAAAGGGATAATATTATTTCTGGAGGAGATGATAATTAGTCTGACACTCAACAGATCCTAAGAGTCCAGAGAAACCGTGTAATAATGGAAGAGGATTGGAGCAGCATCACCCAACTATGCTTCTCATAGAAAATGGCACAATGTTTGCTCTGTTCTCCCATCCAGTGAAAGCAGAAGCGGAAGCCCAGCTAACATGAAGGGACTCCAGAACATGAAAGCCTCGACATAACTCTTTTTTCCAGTTATGTTTGGTTGTTTTCTAGATCTCTGGGCTTTTTAGCATCTGGTTCCTGGACATTTGGAGGACTGGCCAACCAATGACTGGTCCACATCTGACACTGTCTGGATGACACACTTATCATTTAAATCTAGGATTTGCATATAAAAAATTCAGTACTTGTATTTTTTAAAAATCTGGATTATTTCAATTAATTTAGTGATTTTTAATCACATCCATCACCCTGCCTTAAATGTCATTATTTTATTTTATTTTTCTTCATAGGTGCATAAAAGTTCATTGTGTGTGTATACCTCATGTTCTGAATGAATTCTTCTACTGATAGATATTTATTCCATTTCCTGGATACTACGAATGGTACAGCAATAAATATGGAGTGCACATCGCTCTATGATAGTCTACTTAGAGCCTTAGCTATTTTTCAAGGTATGTTTCAAATGATACATATTTAATGAAATTAATATTAATATTTTATTGCACAATATAAAAAGTTACTGAATTAATTACACTCATAATAAATTACAGTAGAGACAGAATATCTCAGTTAGCTTGTTGAGTCATTGACTCAATCTGATTAAGAAGAGGGCCAAGTCCTAAGCTGGTATTTCACAGGCAAAGAACAGATCTAACAGATTTATGAAAATAATATAATAACACTGATATCAGGAAAAGACAAATCAAATTACAGTGAGATACAACAGCTCTCTTAAATTTAAATTGTCATTCTCAAAGAAATGAAAGAGAACAATGCTGGACAAGATTTTCACTGGTGGTGATAAAATAAAGTGTTACTGAGGAGAACAGTCTAGAGGTTCCCCCAAACCAAAACTAGAATTGCCACAGCACCCTGTTTACCATACCACCATTTATCTTATCTCCAACTTCTGACATCACCTATTCCACAAGCTATATCTAACATCTCCATACTTTGGTGTTATGTGTCTTCTAAGTATCAGTAACCTGATTGGTTTTGTCCCCCATTACGTTTTTCTCATTTTCACTGTAAGTCTGTACTAATATGTTCATATTTTCATGACAGTGTGGAGTGCTCTGCAAGTCATATAGACTAACAAATATTGGTGAAATCTAACTTAATTTGGTGTCTCAGTGATCAGTAGCCTGTACCCTACTTGTTGGATTGCTATGTTTTCACACACCTAGCTACTGTCCCTCGATTTTGAGTAGTTTTGCTCATGATTACAATCCATCTTAATTCTAATAGCCTGAAGTTGGTACTTTAGGAAAAGAATTTCTTCTCTTGTATCTTCCTGGTAAGATCTAAATCTCAGTTCATGCAACTCATGGCTTACACTTAAAGAATAAGGTCAGTAATCTACAACTAAACATGAATCAACTTTCTGAACACATTTTTATTAATCATTTTATTTATTTACATTTAGAATGATATCACCCTTCCCAGCTACCCCTCCACAAACCCCAATCCGATATCACCTCTCCCCTCTCCAGTTTACCTCTATGAGTGTACTCTTCCACCCACCCACCCACCAAGTCCCACCTCTCCACTCTAGCATTCTTCTTTGCTGGGACTTCAAGCCTCCACAGGACCAAGAGTCTCTCCTCCCATTGATGTCAGATAAGGCCATCCTCTGCTACATATGTATCAGGAGTCATTTTCACATGGCTTGTCATGTTTCCTGAGTGGGTCCTTGTCTATGAAATGTCCAGGACCTTTACTAACTTTGGCTGACTCATAGCATGCATAAGGTAAGTGGCCATAAAACAGTTTATTAAACTATGAGCCACAATGTCATATTATGTCACACAATTGAATGTGGAGGATAAGAAAAAGTTGGCAAGAGTAAAAGCATTTCTGAACATGCAAGAGCCATGTATCAGTTCAAATTCAAATATGTCACAAATCCAAGTTATTTGATTTAATTTCAGTCTTGATTCTTAATAAACAACACACAGTTTCCCACTGTGCATGTCATCAGCCATGCCAACAATGCCAACAAACACTGCCTGAAAGAACACTACTCAAATTCAGAATTATTGTCGGTATGAACTGTGATGTTGTTACTGTGTATACAAAGCTTTCTGTTCTCTTGAAAACATAACAGTTTAATTATAGAAAACAAAGAGTTATACTTTCCTGATTTTATTCTTCAGCTATGGAAGGAAACAAGTATGTATTTCAACTGTGTCACATCAAAATGCTTGATTTTTAAAAGTGCTGTTTGAATTGCAGAATTGAATTTCATCAAAGGTGTTAATCAATTTCTTTTCTTTGGATTAAGACAGAATTTGTAACAATTTTTGGAGTGGTCTTTTTAGGACTGATAATAGCAAAACTCAAGACGCTAAAATCATTGGAGACATGTTATATCCTGTCCTATCAAATATTCAGAAAAGATTTTTAAGTCAAACTAATAAGCACATCTAGCTTGCTAGTATAAAAATTTGCTTGTCTTTATTAAATGGCAAAACTATATGTATACTAATTTTGAGATAACTATCTGTGTTTATTATAAATAAATATTTGACTTCTCTGTCTCCATTATATGCCTACATATCTGAGATCATGTAACACTCTCTCCAGTTAAAAGGGATCAGCAGTGGGAGAGGAAAACAATGTCATGCACTAAAGGAGTCACATGTTCTGCCTTGACCATGTGTCAGTCAGCTTTACACATTGCTGTGGCTTGTTACTTTCAAGAAATATTTAAAGTAGATTACAGGGAATAAGCTGTACTGTTTCAAACACATACATATATGTTGCACACATCACAACCAGCCACAATTCATTCTGCTTGGTCTAGTCAACATCAAAGCCTCTATTTTAATGAAGATGCTTCACTGAAGATTGAGGGTGGATGCAGCCAAAAGAGGGTATTGTTTCTGCTTTCAAGAAATTCCTAGAAATGTGGAATTATATCCTGCTTCTGCCACTTGAAATATTCCTATCATTTCAACTTCTTTTATCATTTTACAATCTCACACTTTTATATTTACTTTGAGTTTTTTACTCATTTCTTTTGTCTTTATTAGATCACACTTATATCCTATAGTTTCTGTCTCATAAATTAGATATTATACCTCTATATTTTTGGACTCTAAAATTACTTATGTTTTAAACTGACAAAACATCATGTTTTATTTTGTAAGTATTGTGTAATATAATGTTTCAAGATATATAAAATAATTTTATTTCATAAATAGTGAGTGATGGAACCTTAGTCAAATGCTGCATAGTAACTTTATAAGTGTCACCTGAAATTTATTCCTGCTCTCAAGAGTGCTGTTTGAATTGCAGAATTGAATTTCATCAAAGGTGTTAATCAATTTCTTTTCTTTGGATTAAGACAGAATTTGTAACAATTTTTGGAATGGTCTTTTTAGGACTGATAATAGCAGGACTCTCAAGAGCAGGAATAAATTTCAGGTGACACTTATAAAGTACATTGTTCTCAGATAATAGCAAGGTAGGTTTTATTCTTGGAAAATTCTTGGAATGAATAACTACATGAGCTACTCTACTTGTTTATTAGCCAGTTTAACCATTTCACAATGTATATGTCTGTATTTCTTGAGGACATTCTTAAATATACAAGGAATTGTTCTATTAAAATTTCCAAAATTTCCTCTAGATCTCCCCTCCACTACTGATAATACTTTATCTTTGTCCTGATCTTGGATGACTTTTCTGTACCATGCTTGTCCATGTCCTGTATCCACATATTCTTCTCTGCTTTTTCCTTCCTAAATTGATGGCTTATGGAGGGTTGTAAGTAGTAGTCTTCAGACTTTATTTAAATAGAGATAATTTTATGATTCCATTGTCTTAAGCAGTTATACACACAATGGATTCTGCATAGTTTTTCCTTGACACTTGGAGATATTCATCCATGGTTTTCTAATCAACTGGGCATTCCTTTGTGGTTTTCTGACTTTGTATTGGATGCACTGCTGTTCCACACCACAACATGGATGGATTTTCCAAGCTCCTATTGTCTCCTCATGCATTTATTTTCTAAATGTTCTTGATTTTGTTTAGTACTGTAAGAGCTCTATGTATGTCTATAATTCATATCACTTTTCTTTAACTCTTTAATATTCTTTCTGAAAATAAAATTATGCTTATGTATTTATTCATTTATTAATAGACAAACTTCTATTATATAGCCCAGCTTAGCCTTGGACTCAGAATCCTCCTGTCTCTGCCTTCAGAGTACAGAGATTTTAAGCTCGTATTACTACATATGACTGTAAATTTTCTCATTCATATATGTGTGTGTGTGTAACAAAACATATATATTTGACCATAATTAACCTAACATATCTTCTCCCATCCTCCACCCCCTACAAACAGCCAAAAGTCTTGTTGCCTAAGTAATTCTAGGTCCTGTCAATCTGAGATTAATCAAAACTGGGTGAATATGGGGCTGTTATGTAGGCAACAGTAACCTTAAATTTTGATATTTCAAGCCTCCACCCCTCAAGTGCTCCAGTTAAAGGACTTCATATATGCTAGGCAAGCACTCTGGTAACTGATCTGTAACTTTCCCCTTACCTCTAGCTTTGGCTAATTTTCTATCTGATGCCCTCCTCACTCCAGTATCAGCATATGTCTATGTGCCTGTTTCAGGGCAGAGATGATCCACTTGAAAGTTCTTTGTTTGTAAGTGTATACAAAGCTAATGATTTGCAAGGATACCCATTTACCCATTTTTTTCTGCTATCATGGTTACTTCTGTACTGTTTATGGTGTAGTTTAAAGACTGACATGGTTTTACTGCCTCATGTACTGGGGTGCTCAGGTCTGTGTTTATTTTTTTTATTTTTTATTGGATATTTTATTTATATTTCAGATGTAATCCCCTTTCCCCATTTCCCCTCCCTAGAAAACCATTATCCCATGCCCCCTTTTCCTTTTTGCTTTTATACAATTTTTTAAAATGTGAATCAAAGGCTTTGTAAATTTGGTAATGCTCCATCAGAAGTGTAACCCAATACCCAACCTAGATATATCAACTATCTTTGACTGGTGGAGACACGTGAACATCTGCCTCCATGTCCCCTCCCCTCTTTCTCTCTCTTTCTCTCTTTCATCAACTAGCTTCTCCTGTCCTTCTTCTCCTCTTCTTTTTACTCCTTCTCTTCCTCTCTGTACTCCTCCCGCCTTAGCTCCTCCTACATATCACCCTTCCTGTTAAAATAAGATTTTTCTCTTAAAATATAATTAGAGCATAATTATGCCGATTTGTACCAGTGAGGTACAAGTCCTAATAACCAGTCCATCAATTTGTTGACTATCCAGAACTTCTGTCATCTCTCCTAACTAAAACACTTAGTTCTGAACCTGGATTTTTTTTCTTGGCTTTAGAATGAATGTCAGCTGAAAACCATCCACTCAAATCTTTTCTGTCAAAGTAAATTGCCAGGATTGGCTATGAGACTATAAGTTTTCAACCCCGTTAGAAATTCAGAATGACTGAGTTAACTGAAATTATGGGAAGCACAAAGCATAGCTTCTAAAACTTAGCCAATTTATAGAGACTGCTGAACACCTGGAGAGTTCCTATACTACAAAACGTTGGAGCATCTGATCTTCAGCCTTCTGGTGCAAGATCATCTGACAGACCATAGTGATGCAGAATTATTAAGGGCTAATTACTCTGTCTAGGCAGACATAATCAGTTGAGTATTCTGCAAGTGTGTCCTTTTCTGGACAGTAATTTGTCTGTAGATGGAGAGAGGCAATTCTTGCCTAGTGGCTGTCTCACCACAACTGGAGTAACTCCAAGGATCAGGCATGCTTATAAATAAAGTACAAGTTATAAGTCCTTATATAAGTAAGTCAATCAGAAAAATGTTTGCTGGACAAATTCTTAATCCAAATATGAGAATTGATAAGTAAGAAATAATGATTTTTGTACAGCTGGAACATATGTGTAATAAATTTTGATCTTATATTAACATTTACCTACAACATACAGCTTTAATTTTTTTCCATCCATGGTTCAAGGAAATTTCTAAGCTTACATTGATCATCCAAACTACTAGGTAGAAATTTTTTAATTAAGTTTTTCAGACACAGTATTTAATTAGTTTATATGATCATATCTAATTACAAATCTGATATCCTTTGCATTGTATGTTTTTTATATTGTTTTTTAATAGATGAAATTTTGAATGTTATATGTAAACATATTTTCTGATATTTGTAGTGAGAAGCTTATCCATATTAGTAAAATTGGGCCAAATTGTGAAAGTGAGCAATTTTTAACCACAACACTGGCTTGTATTCAACAATTCTATACCAAGATCTGGTTCTACAGAAATAATTATGTAGTAGAGGTGTCTCAAAAAGCAGAGAACACTTCTGTTTGAAAAATTGCTTTGTAAATGATAAATTCATATGAATTAAAAATACTCTGTTGTCAATAGATGTGTGTGGGAACGGGAAGTGAGCGTTGTTGGCAAAATCTTACACAAGGAAAATAAGAATGTGTTTGAGATCTTCCAAACAAATAAACAATATTGTATTTGAAGACTTATTTATAATTATATACAGGTATTACATCCTACATGGAATGTAGGAAGTGTTTATTTTAAAGCATTAAACAAAAGATTATGAATATTTCATTAACTTACATGACTTCAGGAAAGGCACTGTGTGTGTGTGCATGTGTGCATGTGTGTGTGTGTGTGATATTCTTCATTTATGAGATAATTTAATCAACACTTTATATTCTTACATTTCAATTTTCTTTTTCAACTTACAGACTATTACTATATCATCTCTAGCATAGATGTTGAAAGGTAACTATAGCATCAATATGCAAATTTTATCATCTTGAATGAAATCAGTGGCTGCTCAAGGAACACCTGAGACAAGGAAGCAGAACAAGATGTAAAGATTTAGTCTTTTTACTCTGTAAGATTGTCTTGAAGACCATCCACCCAGATGGCATTGGTCAGTATTTCCATGAGAAAAAACATTATCAATTGTTACAATTACCTCTTTTTCTCTAATGCAGACATCCATTTAATCTATTACATTTCTATTTAATTCAGAATTTTATTGTCTTTGCTTATAAGAGCAAGATATGTCATAAAATTTCATGGGGATATGGGCTATTAAGAACTAAATTTTCACAGTGTATGATACTTCATACCATACTCCAGACAGGAACCTAGTAATCTACAGTGTGTACAGACAAAGCTAATCATTAGGTAATTCATGAGAATGAGAAATGGCAATGAGCAGTCTTTTGTCTTAAAAAGCCTAGTTCTTTATGTATTAGAACACAACATTATCATGTAACTTAATGTTCAAAGACTTCTTTCTTCAGCCAGCTGCTAAAGCCAATGGAAGATAAGATCAGAAATCATCTTGGAAGATGTACAATTGAAGAACCAATTTGGCGCATGCCTTTAATCCCAGCACTTGGGAGGCAGAGGCAGGTGGATTTCTGAGTTCGAGGCCAGCTTGGTCTACAGAGTGAATTCCAGGACAGCCAAGACTACACAGAGAAACCCTGTCTCGAAAAACAAAACAAAACAAAACAAAACAAAACAAAACAAAACAAAACAAAACAAAACAAAA
>JANHMN010000006.1:98127058-98140450 GCA_030674055.1 Rhabdomys pumilio | reverse complement strand
AACAAAACAAAACAAAACAAAACAAAACAAAACAAAACAAAACAAAAAGAACCAATTTGCCTTTGATGATAGTTCTCCCTTTTGCTGGTTTACTTTGATTCTTCCAGGCAGATAGTGACCCAGCAGGAGGGTTTTTAAGCCAAAGCAGTTAATTATCTTCTCTAACCCAGAGAAGTCTTGAAATGTAAATAAGGAGAGAGGGAGAGGGCAGCTTGGCTCCAGCTGTACTTACTTTGTACCAGTTGAGAAAGAGAGACACTTCTCAGTCATCTGGGGGGAGGGGAGAGCTCGGAGATTCATCTCTTGGATGGAACAACTCCTGCAGTCCTATTTAAGACAAACAAACTACAACCAAATGCGTGTGTGTGTGTGTGTGTGTGTGTGTGTGTGTGTGTGTGTCCATGTGAAAAAATGCCACAGGGGTTCAGGTTCCCTTGAAGGACAAGAAAAGCGAACTGGAATGATAGATGCTTCTCAGCTGGTTCTGGAAGGACACCAGCACAGAGACAGGAATTTCTGACCCCAGTGTCATTGTCTCTTTATAACTCACCATGAACAGCCTGGAAGAGATGTGGCCCAGCAGGTCTCCAAGCCTTGGTGATGAATAAAAAAACACGTCTACAAAGAAGTAAGCTAGAGTTTAATATAAAAATTTGCTCTTAGCCTGGCAAGATGGCTCAGTAAGTAAACACATTTACACAAAACCAGTGACCTCAGTTCAATCTCCAAAACCTACCTAAAGGTGAAGAGAAGAGAAACTACCTAATTCATGCTATGGCCTATGTGCCAGCCCATCACACACACTCACACAATACAGTAAATCTATTTTTAAAATTTGGGTTGTTTGTTTTTCTGAGACAGGGTTTTTCTCTATAGCTCTGGCTGTTCTGGAACACTCTCTGTACGCCAGGCTGGCCTTGAACTCAGAGATCCACCTGTCTCTGCTTCCCAAGTGCTGAGACTAAAAGCATGTGTCACCACTGCTCAGTTTTGCTCCCCCCATCCTACATTAAAAAAATACCAAAAAAATAAAATGTAACTCAAATTGGCAAGAAACTTGTTGTGTAGCTGAGGATGACCTTGAAATTCTTGACCTCCCCCCAGTGTCTGCCTCCTGACAGTTGCTATTACCAGTGAGCCTCATCACACCCAGTTTGTGTGACTTGAGATCTAATCCAGGTCCTCAAGCATGCTAGGCAAACACTCCTACCAAACTAGGTAGGTGTCCAGCCCCAACAACTGGTCTTGATGTTCACTTGAAGAGGAAACTTTTAATGCCTTATCCACAATGTAGCTAGAAGAAGTTAACCTGACAGAATATTTTGGTAGTGAAAGAAAATTTTGAAATAGGCCCAAACTAATAAAAATAACAGGGCCCTGTGATTCCTTTTCACTAACCTAAATAGTTAAAAGTGCCTGCCAGCAGGTTTGGGCCCAGTTAATTAGTTACAGAGGAAGTGGAGTTACAAGACAAAGGCCTGTTAAAACATCCCAGAAACTGACTGACCAAGAAAGGAACTACATCCTGCCCCCATGGACCAATATAGCCTGCTGATGTTCAAAAAGTAAAACAACCAATCGTGTGCAACTGAGCGAAAGTTCCCTCTTTTCCCCACCCCACCCATATATAAAACCCTAGACCTCTGAGCCAAGAGGTCAGTCCCTCTATCCTCTATGTGAGATATGGAGATATGGACTGGCCCAGAGCCCTGATTAAACCACCTCACGTGCTTGCATCAAGACGGTCTCTCGTGTGTCTTTGGGTACGAGCAGTCCTGAGACTTGAGTGGGGTCCCCTGGGGTCCCCTTCTGGGGAGTCTTAGACCTTTCATTTTGGTTTCCTGACCAGGAACTGAACCCGGGCCATGGTGGTGAGAGTTCCAAATCCTAACCACCAGACTACCAGGGAAAAGGTGGTTTCTATTTGGATCAAATATTCTGTCACCCATTTTCAAGTAAATAAGCTACTGAATAGTGTTTATTGCTCTAAGTTCTGAGGGTGCGGTCGAGCATGTTTTGCCCTCATTCATGGTGGCTTCCTGGTATGAAGCCAGTATTCCTGCTTGTTTAAAAAAATATTTTGAGAGTCTGACAAACTGATCACATACAAGCATGTACAGGCGCGTGCACACGCGCGCATACACACACACACACACACACACACACACACACACACACACACACAGAGTCAGGAGTGCAGCCAATCACTTTTGAAGACATTGATAGCTGGCCTTCTCATTAGTTAAATAGCAGTATGGAGGTCCCAATCATTAAAGCTGGTAGAAGCATTTCACATATTAGTGTTTAGGGAATAGAATGAAGACCAGTGTGACAGAGAGCCACAGTCAACCAATATTTGACTGTTGCAACTGCATTTCTGGGCACATATCCGATCCAAAGTTCAAGGCTGTTATGGTGTTCTGAACCACAACTTACAAGTAGGCAGTGGCCCTGTGATGGTATGTAAGAATGTCTATCGAATGTGCATGTGTATGCATGTATGGAGAAATAAGAGGAGAGAGATTTCTGTCACCTACACTTCAAACAAGGTATGAGGTATCAATTGCCACCTGATGGATAATTTCCCATACCTTGTATTTTCCTACTGTAATAAGAAGCTATGTAATTTTGCCAAGTGTGTATTATGGGGCAGGAGACTCAGAACCATTAGCTACACTGAGATTCTCTGGCTTCATGGAAACTGGTATATTGGACCATGTGAACTCCACTTCGGCTCTCTTCCAGGAAAACAAACAAAAACCCCACAAATCAAAAAAAGGTAGGAATGTGGCCTAGAGATGGTTTTGCATAACGGGAGTGTGGTTTGTCCCTGGAGGAGAATACAGTAAAAAACCAAACCCTTTGTTTTCTAGCTCTGAAGGACTCTGTTGTGGGCCACTTCATTGAAAGGTCTTCCTGCTAGTTAAAAAAATTTAAATTCATAACACATCGAATCTGAAATTGTTTAAAGGTGTGTTTCATAGCAGCAGCATTTTAATTAGGGAAACAGCAGATGGGCTGCACTGTGCTCCCTGATGGGATGCACTGTGCTCCCTGACTGGGCTGTCACTTCCAAATTCATCTTCCATTCACACTGCCTCCAGAGTTAACATGTTTTGAAACACAGGAATTTTGAACTCAACAAGATGAGATGGTGAAGAATTCACACAGACAGACCGACACTTCTCTACAGTTCACTTGTGCCTTGGAGGGATACTATTACTATCATTGTTTTTAATAGTAAAACTACAATTTGTCCCAGTCCACTGGTCACCCTGTTTTAAGTGTTTTAGAAGTTCCGTGAGCAATGTTTCTGACTCTCAGCCCCAACTCCAGATAACAGGGCTCTATCCTTGACACCAAGATGGATTGTCAATCATAGTAAGTCAACCATAAGGTGCTTATTATTATTATTATTATTATTATTATTATTATTATTATTACCCTTTTGTTTTCCACCAGTCAGTACAGAGAACTGTCAGAAAATAAGGTCAAAGGCTCCCCAGAAGGGGACTCCAGGGGAGTCTTAGACCTTTTAGTAGCATCATTTACAACTGTTCAGGCAGGGCACAGGTGATGTGCCTGTCATCTTCAGCATGTTTGGACACTCATTAAATTATGAACTGATCACTCTTGATTTACCATTCAAAAGAATGAAAGCACAGGGACCTTGCCCCCAAAGGGTGATCCATCTCACCTAAGACAAATGGGCCTGTGGCAAATGGCTCCTGTGATTTCCTTTTCAAAATGAAGAAAGGTACGCAGAGTCCTTTGATGATAGTTCTCCCTTTTGTTTGTTTACTTTGATCCTCAAATGCAGATTGCTACCCAGCAGGAGGGCTTTTAAACCAAAACATTTATTTACCTTCTCTAACCGAGAGAAGTCTTGAAATGTAAATATATAGAGAAAAAGAGGGCAGCTTGGCTCCAGCGGTACTTCATACCAGTTGGGAAAGAGAGACACCTTCTCAGTCCTCTGGGGGCAGAGTAGAGCTTAGAGATTCATCTCAGAGATAGAACAACTCCTGCAGCCCTATTTAAGACAAACAAACAACGACCAGATGTGTGTGTGTGTGTGTGTGTGTGTGTGTGTTGTGTATGTCCATGTGAGAAAATGTCACAGGGGTGCTGTAAAGAGCATTATTGTGAGGGTCTCTCCGGTACAGGCCAGAGGACCCAGCATAGGCTGTAGCCCGCCGATCCCGATCCGCCATTACAAGATGGCGCTGGTTTCCTGTTGCACCACTTGCAAACCACTTGCGTCAACAGATTCTGGTGCGAACCCCTCCCGAGTGGGTATATGCAAATGAGGTATTGGTGCCTTAGCCAATCCCCGCACAGCAACGCCTCCCTGGGCGGGGCCTATGCAAATATGTTTATGCAAATTAGGTCCAGACAGGGTGACCAATCAGGGAAAGCCACGCCCCCTCTCCCCTCTATATAAGCAGCACTCTCTGGCTGCTCTGGGTCCCGGCTTCACGATGGGGTGCTCCTGCAATAAAGCATGTTGAGAAGATCCTGGTTGTCGTGTCCTTCTTCCTGGTTGAGCAGACGCAGATCATCGCATCTTTCTTCCTGGTCGAGCGGTCGTGACAAGTGGTGCCGAAAGGTACCACTTCATTTTCTCACACCGGGAACCAAATGTGAGAAACTCGTGGGATCAGAACTCTTCACATCAGGAGTGGCGGTACCGATAAATCTCTCCTGTCTAGCAGGTAATGCTAGCATACAGACTAGATATGTGGGTGGTGGCAATCATTCTTGTTCTTGCCTTTGCTTTTGGGATCCCTTGCTGTTTTTTCTTACAATGCCATAGACCTGGCAATGAGTGCATCTGTTGGGATATAGAGTCCTCAACAGACAGACGGTAATTCGAGGGTAGATAGCCTCAGTCGTCAGCCCTTGCATAAGATCTCTCGTAAGTAAGGGAGCAGCATGGGGAACTCTTCCTCTACATTATTTTTGAAGGTGATACAAGAACTGTTAGCTCAGAAGAATTTGAAAGTCCCTGAGAAGGTTCTTAAGGGTTTCCTGCAAGAGGTAGATGTTGCTGCCCCATGGTTTATGCCTACGGGATTGCTGACTATTGCCTCTTGGGAAAAGCTTGGTAGAGACCTGGATCACAGAGCAGGGGAAGTGTCCCTTAAAGCGGGCACTAGACCTCTCTGGCGAATGATCCACGCATGTCTAGAAGACAGGCGATGCAGGGAAGGTATAAAGGCAGGGCAAAAGGTTCTCTCTGAGCTACAAGAAAGCATGTCAGAAGAAGACAGGAAGCCACCAGAAAAAGAAAAAAGAAAAGGACAGAAAGGGAGAGATCAAGATAAGGCAGGTAAAAGACAGAAAGAAGAATCTGCAGATAAAGCAACAGAAAAAGAAGAAGTAACAGGAAAAAAGGATAAGAAGGGGAACTCAGTAGGTAAACTGTACCCTTCTTTCAAAGAACTAGCTGTTTTTGACCCAGAGTCAGAGCTAGATAAGTTTGATTTAGAAGAAGAAGCAGCCAGATATGAGCAAGACAGATATGGCCTCAATGAAGGAAAGGTCCTTGGGGATCCAAGCAGTAAAAACAAAGGATCTGGGGTGCTGAGTGCACCACCTTATAGTCCTAATTTTGCAGAACTGAGGCTGATAGGGCATATACCAGGGAGCTCATTTTGCCCACAGACTTGGAAGGAAGCAACTTCTGCCTTTCCAGTCTTTGAACATCAGCATAACCAAAGGTACCATGAGCCTCTAGATTTTAAGCAGTTGAAGGCATTAGCGGAGTCAGTGCAGGCATATGGTGTCAATGCCTCCTTCACCCAGGCACAAGTAGAAAGACTTGCTGCACAGGCCATGACCCCTACGGATTGACTTGGCACTGTAAAGGCATGCCTCATTATGGGACAGTATCTAGAGTGGAAATCTTTATATTCAGACCTCGCCCAGAGTCAGGGTAGAACCAACGCAGCCAATCAACAACCAGCTTGGAATTATGATATGCTTATGGGTCAAGGTCAATGGATTGTCAATCAAATAGCATACCCCTTAGAAGTTTATGCCCAAATTAACAACATGGCAGTTAAGGCTTGAAAATCTTTGCCTAATAAGGGAGAAGTCTCAGGTAATTTAACAAAAATTATTCAGGGTCCTATGGAGCTTTTTTCAGACTTTGTGGCTCACATGATGGAAGCAGCAGGTAGAATCTTTGGTGACCCCAACACAGCTATGCCACTGATCGAACAATTGATATTTGAGCAGTGCACAAAGAAATGTAGATCAGCAATTACTCCTTGGAGGGGGAAAAGCCTACAGGCCTGGATGAAAGCATGCAGAAAGTTAGGAGGGCCTCTTACCAATGCTGGACTGGCTGCTGCTGTGCTTCAAGCCACTAAAAGAAACGACAAACCAGGGGCATGTTTCAGGTGTGGGAAGACAGGGCATTTTAAGAACCAGTGTCCTGGTAATAAAATAGGAAGCTCAGGGAGAACTGGCCCAGGGCTATGTCCCAGGTGTAAAAAGGGCAATCATTGGGCAAGTGAGTGCAGGTCAGTGAAGGATATTCATGGCCAGCCATTGTCCTTTAATACTACAGGCACACGGCCAAAAAACGGGCAGAGGGGCCCTCGTTCCCAGGGCCCGCAAATGTATGGGGCATTACAGGCATCGGAAGTCTCCTTGCTCCCGAAACAGGCCCACGGAGAGCCACTGTGGACTCCGCAGGCTTGGACCTCTGTTCCACCACTAGAATAGTTCTGACCCCCCAAATGGGAGTCCAGCCCATACCATCAGATTTGTCTGGTCCTTTACCAAAAGATACAGTTGGACTCTTTCTGGGGAGGTCTTCCTCCACCTCAAGGGATTGCTGGTGGTGCCAGGAGTCATAGATGCAGACTACACGGGCACAGTGCAAATCCTATGCTCCTCCCCTCGAGGGATCACATCTATCTTACCCGGAGACAAAATTGCTCAATTACTAGTGCTTCCCAGCCTCCATAGACAGTTTCCTGTACCAGATAAAGTTAGGGAAGAGAGAGGCCTCGGATCTCCAGGATCCTGACTTGCCTATCTCTCCATGGATCTGGACCATCGGCCTATGCTTACTCTCCAGGTTGAGGGACGTGACTTCATTGGTCTCTTGGATACTGGAGCTGACCGAGGTACTGTTTCTGAACTTGATTGGCCTGAGAAATGGCCGACTCAAGCCTCTTCTCAAAGCCTTAGAGGCTTGGGGTATGAGGCAGCTCCTTTAATTAGTGCACGAGAACTCACCTGGAGAGATAAGGAAGGAGGAAAGGGCAAGTTCACCCCCTATGTAGTCAGTTTGCCAGTGTCATTGTGGGGCAGGTATATCCTATCAAAATTGGAGCTTAAGTTAACAAATGAGTATTCCCAACAGTCACAACACATTATGAAGAATATGGGTTATGTTTTTGGTAAAGGCCTTGGAAAAAAATCTTCAGGGCTTGCCTGAACCCATAGAACCACAGCCAAAATTTGACAGGTCTGGGTTTTTCTTAGGGGCCGTTGAGGCAGGCATACCCATAACGTTGAAAACAGAGGATCTGGTATGGGTTTCTCAATGGCCTCTTTCCTCCGAAAAATTAGCCGCGGCCAAGACATTAATCCAAGAGCAACTGACTGCTAGACATCTTGAGGAGTCACAGTCCCCATGGAACACACCTATTTTTGTCATAAGGAAAAAATCAGGAAAATGGAGACTATTACATGATCTCCGTGTTATAAATAATCAGATGCAACTCATGGGAGCTATTTAACGAGGGCTTCCACTGCTTACAGCTCTGCCTGCTAATTGGCCTATGATAATAATTGATATAAAGGATTGTTTCTTTTCCATCCCGTTAGCAGCCACTGATCGTGAGTGATTTGCTTTTACTGTTCCATCTATAAATAATGAAGAGCCTGATTCCTGATACCAGTGGAAGGTACTTCCACAAGGCATGGCCAACAGTCCCACCATGTGTCAACTCTATGTTGGTCGCGCCTTAGTTCCTATTAGACAGAGGTTTCCAAAGATTAAGATTTATCATTATATGGATGATGTCCTAATTACAGCTCACAATCAAAAAGTATTAAAAAAAGGCCTATGCATTATTGAAGGAATGCCTAAAAGAATATAAATTGGAAATAGCATCCGATAAGGTTCAGTTGGATAGTGTGGGTCAGTTTTTGGGAAGTATCATTTATCCACATTCAATCTCACCTCAAAAAGTAGAAATTAGGAAGAATCATCTGCGCACATTAAATGATTTCCAAAAAATTTTAGGTGATATCAATTGGATTAGAATGGTCTAATTGGATTAGACCATTTTTGAAATTGACTAATGAAGACCTTAAACCTCTTTTTTCCATTTTGGAAGGTGATCCTCACATAGCCTCTAGTAGATCCTTAACTTCGGAAGCTAGGGTGGCCTTGAGCAAGGTAGAAAAGGCCATAGAAAATGCGCAGCTGGTCCGTCTCAAAGAAGGGGCTCCAATTTGGCTGTGTATTCTGCGCACTAGCAGACAGCCAACAGGGGTCTTGTGGCAGGATGGACCTCTGCTGTGGATTCATCCTCATTCCTCTCCCAATAAGACACTAGAATATTATCCCAGTGCTGTCGATACTCTAGCCAGTCAAGGCATAAAAATATGCCTAGCCCATTTTGGTATTTCTCCTTCTAAGGTGATTACACCTTATACACCTTTTCAAATATAAACTTTATGTGCCCTTTTGGATGAGTAGGCCATCTTAAGATGCAGATATATGGGAGAATTTGATAATCATCTTCCAAAAGATCCCATTTTGCAGTTTGTTTCTGAGCATCCGGTGATTTTCCTGAAAATCACATCCACAGAGCTGCTGCCTGGTGCAGTGGATATCTATACTGATGGTTCCAAAACAGGTGTTGGAAGTTATGTGGCAGGTACAAGCCCGCCAGTAATATGTCAATTTTTGCCAAATACACCTCAAATTGTAGAGTGCCAGATTGTTCTGGAAGTTTTTGCTACATTCAATGAATCCTTTAATTTGACATCGGATTCACAGTATGTAGTTAATGCGGTAAAGGCCCTGAAATACACAGGTGCTATTAAATCTTCCAGTCCAGTGACTAGTATTTTAAAACAGATCCAATCGATTATTTGGCAGAGAAAGAACAAATTTTACATTCAACACATTAGAGCTCATTCTTTGCTGCCAGGTCCTATGGCGCAACACAATGCACAAGCAGATACTGCAACTTGCATGGAATTCATTTTTTTAAATGATGCCATGAGTCAGGCTCAACAATTTCATCAGTTGTATCATGTGCCTACTGATACCTTAAGACAAAAGTTCCATCTGTCACGTGCAGCGGCTAGGGATATTGTTATTAATTGCCAGAATTGTGTCCCATTTCAACATCACCCTCTTATAGGCATTAACCTCCGAGGGCTGAAGCCTTTACAACTTTGGCAGATGGATGTTACTCATGTGCCCTCGTTTGGCACTCTAAAATATGTCCATGTTTCCGTGGATACTTGTTCAGGCATCATCTATTCCACACCTCTGACAGGTGAAAAAACACGACAGGTTATCAAGCATTGCCTCAGTGCTTGGGCGGTCTGGGGGAAACCTGCCATTATTAAAACGGATAATGGCCCTGCCTATACATCCAAATCCTTTCAATCGTTCTGTGCACACATGGATGTCGCTCATATTATGGGCATAACTTATAACCCACAAGGACAGGGTATCGTTGAACGTGCTAATCGCACATTGAAAGAATATCTCACAAAACAAAAAGGGGGAATAACCTCAGGCTACCCTCCCAAAGATCAACTATCCCTAGTCCTTTTTACCTTAAATTTTTTAAATTTGGATTGCTCGGGGCATTCTGCCATCAATCGTCACACACAAATTCCCACCCTAAATAATGATACTGTGAAGTGGAAAGACGTGTTAACAAACACATGGAATGGCCTGGATCTGGTCATATCAAGATCCAGGGGAGCTGTTTGTGTTTTTCCGCAGGACAAAGACGAACCTGTCTGGGTGCTGGAGCGACTCACCAGGAAGATACAGCTGAAGAAAGATGGCTGTCTACCACCTGCTGATGATCCTGAGCTTAACAACACCTACCTTAGATGATTGTACAGCTGAATGGAACCTGATTTGATCCTGTGTCCTTGGGGGATTTGACCTCTTGGCTTTCAAATTTGTTTTTCTATTTTAAGGAATGGTTGGGGGTTTTTCTTTTTGATGCCATGATAATTTTTGGCTGTGCACTTTGCCTCTGGCTATTGTGTAAACTAAAGCACACTCAAGCCCGACAACAAGCTGTGGTCTATCAGACACTAGCGGCCATAGAAGATGGTACATCTCCTAGTATTTGGTTGGCTTCTTCGAAAGAGCTATGAAACATGAGCACATTCCTAAGGTCTTTCTAGCCTTTCCAGCTTGTTCAATTGAGATTTGGCATAGACTCCACCAAGCCTTTGCTCTCTGGGTGTCCCTGGGTAGAGTGTATACATGTGGTATACAGGGGATTTTCTGCAAGGATAGATTCCTCAAAGGCATGTCTAGTTGCATGGAGGTTAAGTTGCCAAACCCTCCCCCTGATAAAAGGCACTGGGATGGGTAGATTAAAGTACACTCATGGAACCAACGACCAGGGTGGAAATTCTTTACAATATCCCACTATCTTGCACAAGGGACTAGACCTCTACCTTCCTCTACAAGGGGGACACTACCATTGAGTGTGTGGCACAATTTGGAGCATTGCTGACCACATTGGACATCTGCTGATCCGGCTACAGCCTTTAAGGAATTGTCTGCTGCTCATTGAATAAAACAAAAGGGGGAGATGTAGCCCACCAATCCCGATCCGGCATTACAAGATGGCGCTGGTTTCCTGTTGCACCACTTGCAAACAAGTGTACTGCGCATGTGTCAGCAGATTCTGGCTCGAACCCCTCCCGAGTGGGTATATGCAAATGAGGTATTAGTGCCTTAGCCAATCCCTGCACAGCAACCCCTCCCTGGGTGGGGCCTATGCAAATAGACTTATGCAAATTAGGTCCAGGCAGGACGACCAATCAGAGAGGGTATGCAAATTAGATCAGACAGGGCGACCAATCAGGGAAAGCCATGCCCCCTCTCCCCTCTATATAAGCAGCACTCTCTGGCTGCTCTGGATCCCGGCTTCACGATGGGGTGCTCCTGCAATAACGTGTGTTGAGAAGATCCCGGTCTTCGCGTCCTTCCTGGTCGAGCGAGTGTAGATCATTGCGTCTTTCTTCCTGGTCGAGTGAATGCAGATCGTCACACATCTTCCTGGTCGAGCGGTCACGACAATAGGCTAGATGACATAGCAAAAGGCCAGATAGACAGAGCCTAGCTATTAGACAAAGAGTAAAACCAGATGTGCCATGTGTGTGATGTGATGATAACGAGTGCCATAGATAGATAAGGAAGCCCCAGGGCATTCCCTGGTTGGAAGCGAGCTTAAAAACCCCAGAGAAACTCTACTTGCGAGTCCATCATGACTAGCCCCCCCACACGACTCTATGCTAGTCTGGACTCTGATGAGACCCAAATGGATCGGGGAAGTGCTGAGCAGGATTGCCCAACCTCACCACCTGGGAAGTGCCAGGAGCAGGAGACTGCCACTAGAGGCTGATAGAGGTGACAGAGACTTCCGAGCCCAAACCTGAGCCGAGAATAGGTCGTATTTATGAGTGACTGAGTGACGTGGATAGTAGCAGCCATAGCTTTAGTGTATGCCTCCCTAGTTTGGTTTTGCATGTGTGCTGTGACTCTATTATATGATACTGTGACTTTCTCATATGAACCCAATATTGAAAGTAAAGCATTTGAAAGACCAGATCTCGACTCTTGCCTGTCTGTCATAATTCCAGAGGCACCTCCTGTCAGAATCAACTGACAGTCTGGGATATAAGTGCTCTCGACAGGTGCAGGTTCTCTTGAAGGACAAGAAAAGAAAACTAGAATGACATATGCTTATTAGCTGGCTCTGGAAGTGCACCAAAACCACTTAACCCTGGAGCTATCTCTTCAGCATTCCCATCCCAACCTCCACTCTACTTTGAGTAGTCCTTCTATGTAGACCAGAGTGCTCTTAAGCTGAAAATCTTCTTCCTTTGGCTACAGGAGTGATGAGGTTTCAGGCAGACACTACAATGCCAACCTAAGACATCTGCCTTTTCATTTATCTTAAGATACACCTCAAAAGGAGCTGTGGTGGCGAACACCTTTAATCCTAGCACTCAGCACTGAGGAGGCCAGCCTGCTGTCTTCTGCAGGAGATGAGTAGGAGCAGAGACAGAGCACAGGCTGCAAAGAAAACCCTGCAGCAGTAGAGCAGAGCCCACCTGGCCAAGATCAGATGAGGCAAAGGTTGACCTTGGACATGAATCTCCATGTGCATGGGATGGCCACCTACTACAGGTGCTTCTGGGCAGCTCTCACCTGTGTATCTTGCTCTGTGGGTTTCTCTATAGAGTCTTGGATGGGCCTAGGTGGAAAGCCTTAGCTTACAGATTAAGGACATGGGCCCAGCATAAAATGTTTTCTGTAGCCTCATAATGCACAATTCACCTGCCAAATTCTACCTACATGGTAGTTGGCAAATATCTGTAGGGAATTTGATACTCTATTCTGATGTCTATGAGTCATAAGCTCACATGTGGTACACACACATACATGAAGGTAAAACACTCGTACACAAAGAAAAAGGTTAAGGATGGGAGCTGTGTGACATCAGTAGCAGAAGCAGCAGTTCAGGTAATTTGAGTGTGCCTGCAGGTGTGTATGTAAAAAGGATGAAAGCTTAAAAAAATCAGAGCACTATATATGTTTTTGCTTTGGACAAGGCGTTGTGTCAGGTGGGTAGAGGGGACAGAGACAACTTCTCTTTCTTTTCCTGATTGTTATCCCCTCTCTCAGCTGTTCAGCTTTGTGTTTGCCTTTTATGTGAGAAAAGTATTCCTGAAAAAGGAAGACAGCTATAAGTGTGTCTCCCCACCCCTAGAGAGATGGGGAGGGGGGATCTTTTCAGCACCGTGGACAGGGCTGCCTCACCTTCTGGTTGCCCTGGGTCAGCTTGAGGACCCCATTTGTAAAGGAAAGAAGGTACCCCAGGGATGGATGGGGTCTGCATAATCACTCTGGGTTAAGATCCAAATTTCCTAAATATTCAGTCCAAGGCCCTAGAACCATTCATTTTTTCTATACTGGATGTAACTGTATAGAACCATATAGAAAGCCTTAGGACTTTCCTTCAACCTGACTGCTTCTCTTCACATGCTGGGGAAGAGGAGGTGCAACACTTGATACCCACCCCGACTCCACCCCACTCCAACACACACACACACACACACACACACACACACACACACACACACACA
>JANHMN010000006.1:98110029-98124753 GCA_030674055.1 Rhabdomys pumilio | reverse complement strand
ATATAAAGATCTAGATAATCCTAGCATGCCGCCTGAGTCATACCTGTGCTCACAGTGGCATGGTTTATATCGTGCATTCCTATCTTGTTGCTCAGACTTTGGGTTAAGCCTTATGGAAACCAAGTCAGATTTTATTAAAAAATACTCTTCATATAAAAATTGAATTTGTATAGTGCATGGTGCTTTTGGTGAAACCCCTGTTTGTCAATACTTTTTCTTCCTAAGTGACTTCATTTTCCTGCCAATTCTCACAGCTAGTACTTAGCATCCAATAAAGAAAACTACTTAACAACAGCTGCTGGATCCTGCCGTAAGCCTACTGAATTATCACAAATTTTCCCCGAACCCCAGGAAGCAGAGACACAATCTGCTACCTGTACATGTAGAACTAACAAGAAAATGGCGCCTGAAGGGTTTTAAAAGTTCAACTGTTGCTCACTTCCTCTCCCAAGTAGGCGTTCGGCTTTGGAAAGCTTCCACAGAGGATAACCAGTTCCTGACATACAGATGTTTAACTTCTTTATGGGCAACCCCCTCCCCGCCCAGACTATAATCCAACTCTTTATTGCTGCACAACCACGCCATAGAGATTTAGCCAATGGGACATGCGCAGAAGTCATATCTGGCACTTTTCATCAGTACCAGTACAAATGTCTACAGCTTTCCGTCCTTCCAACCAGCTGAAATGGAGAGGACAGGAAGCTGGGACTGAAGACGTGTAGAGTTTTATGAAATGCTAGGACTAAAGAACTGAGCTGCCTGGGAAGATATCAGTGCAATGGTTTAGCATGGCTTCCATGTTTGAAAATGCAAAAAAAAAAAAAGTCATCTATAGTCAACGTATATGAAATCATGTGTACACCAACATAAACTTGGGCACTTGTTTAGCATTATTTGTTAACATATTTCTCCCCCACGCAATGACCTGTCATGCTACTTTTCTCTTAAGAAATTTAAAAATGACAATGAATATTGATGAGCTTTTCATGTTCTGCTCATACCAGTATAAAACTGGTGCTTAGTCCAAATGTGTAGAACATTTAATGTTTGACAAATCAAACTGGATGCTATTGCAAATCTTACAAAAATAAAGATTCATCTAGTTTTCCTTCCTAGTTTTATATTGATAATTGAAGACTAACTGTGTAGTCCAACGCTCCATGATTTTTATCTCTGTGATCAGTACATCTAATCTTCTCTGCCTACAACAATACCTGGTGGAAAAGCCAGTATGAATTAGTTAGATGAATGACTTTGCTGGGAAGAATTAAAATTTCAGGTTATTCTTTGAAGTTTTATAGATTCTCATTGTTCTATGCATTATTATTATAAACTGGTTACAGTACTTGCTATATCTTCAATATGGCATACATTATTTAACAGGATATATTCTTATGCAAATATTCATTTTGCATACAGTATTCTGAAATAAGTTTATTAGTTCTTTTTTCTGTCACTTGATTCTTCTGGTCCCTGATGATGGCTATCTTACCAATGATAAGACATCCTTATTTCAAAAGTGAGTCTCCTCAAGTTTTCAAATGTTCTTGAGTCAAGAAGGAATCCACAAAAATAATTATGTAAGGTAAAAAGTACAAATTTACAGCTAAAATAATAAAGAATTAAATATTATTGATTAATTTTCAAGTTATTCTGATTTTTATGTATAATGTGTCTTTGCAACAGATTTGCCGTTTTTATTTGCAAACATTATGTATTGTAAAATCTGTTTTATTTTAAATTTAAACAAATCATATAATTTATTTTAAATTATAAATTATGCATTTCTCCCCTCTCTCCTCTGTTTTATCCCTCCCAAGTCCACTCCCCCTCTCTCCCTCTCAAAGTCATGGCATCTTTTTTCTCTTAGTATTATTGGTAAATATGTTTCATACTTATGAATGCATATATAAATACAACCTGATGAGTCAATGTAATGTTGCTTGTGTGTCTATGTATTTAGGGATGACTACTTGGTAGCAGATAACCAATCAGGGAGACTCATCCTTAGGGAAGACAAATTAGACAATTTTCATTTTGAAAAAAGATGTTAGTGCCATTAGTATTGTTCCTATCCTTTGATCTAAAACATTACTTTTTCCAGATGAATAATTTAAGTTAGTTTATTTTTTAATAAAAATATGGAAATAAGAAAAAATTAGCAATAATTTTAGGCATCTGGTATCATCCTTCTTGGGAGAAAAAAATAGTATATGTTTACATGTTGAAGATAAAGGAGATAAAAAAATTGAAAACAACTCCCAGATATTTTTAGGTTTATAAGGTTTTAAATTAAACATTAGATAACTAAGCACCCACATCATGGC
The DNA here is from genome assembly GCA_030674055.1 of Rhabdomys pumilio. Taxonomy (NCBI): domain Eukaryota; kingdom Metazoa; phylum Chordata; class Mammalia; order Rodentia; family Muridae; genus Rhabdomys; species Rhabdomys pumilio. The sequence continues at coordinate 98,122,426 of JANHMN010000006.1, read as the reverse complement.
TCAAAACTGTAACTCTAGTTTTAGGGGTTCCCAAGCCCTCTTCTGGCTTCCAGGGGCATCAAGCACATGGTACACAACAGACACGGAAGCAAAACACCAACATGATAAACAACTGTAGATTAAATCAAACTAAAATACTGTACAACAACAATAGTTAGTATACAGGACATTCCTATCATGTCCTGTAGTTAGTGTATCTCTATGGAAAAAAATGTCTTGTGGATACAGTGATTTTAAATGTAAAATTCTAGGCCTATGTGTTCTTTATGATCACAGGCAGAAGCCCTCAGGAGTCATTCATGAGCTTAGTACTCATCTGTCCTTGTCCTGGGGCCAAGTTAAAATAAATTTAATTAAGTCTTGAATAGGTTAGATCCTTATCTCTCCCTGATTAGATGCAACATTGAAGTAGATTAAATTTACAGTTACATTTCCAGACTTCTAGAATTTTGCAGCTTATATACTCTAGGGTCTACTGGACAATTAAGGAGGAGGAACACCTAAGACTAAAGGAAGAACAGAGAATGAAGGGGAAAGAGTCCTTTCCCAGCACTACATAACAGCAGACATGTGAGGATACCATGTGGGATTTGTAGAAGAGGCAGGAGAGCAAGTGTATTTTATGCTCAAAGTCAGGGGCTAGGAGGACTTGCAGTGAAAGCAGGGCTTACAGTTAGTATTACAAATCACATGCCAGGTTGTTAAGAAGGGGAAAGGTCATTTTATGCTAAGAGACCATGTGAAAAAAGCATGTGCACATGAAACATGGCAACACTGTTATGAACATTGAGTTTTAGTTATTTGGGTCATGCTAAGACAAAAAAACAAAGTTACAGCTGATGATGGTCAGGGACATAGACCCCAGTGGGGACACAGACCCCCCCCCAGTGGTCCTTTTTATGGTAAGTGAGGAACGATAGGCCTATTTCTAGATGATAGCCATGGAAAAGGATTGCAGTGATGAAGCAACTCGCTCAAGGTGTAGATTTGAAAAGAAGGATTTAAAAGTAGTGTGGATAATTACATTGAGAGCTGGCCAAGACTGGTTCAGGCAATCCTGGATTATACACAAAGCTGAAATCAAAGGACTGGATTTGAGAGGATACTCACCAGGCACATGGATGGACACATTGTCTAAGTGAGTGACAAGGATGGGAGTCTACATTTACTTTGATATTTCCATCTGAGTCTCTGTGAGGTAGCGTGCATTTGCTTGGATATAGAACACAGAAGAAGGAGCTGATTGTAGAAGGAGCAGTTTCAGCTCACTTCTGAACAGACTGAACTTTGAAATCCTTGGAAAACACCCAAGCAAATGAAAGCAGAGAGCTTGGCTTTTGTTGTTTCCTCTCCTTGTTTCTGCCACTTCCTCCAAGCTAACACCTGGCACACTATAGATTCCAAATGCACATTAATTGCACACACACAGTGTATGAGTTTCTGAAGCTTTAAGAAGTGTCTGTGATGAAATAATACATATGAAGCATCTGTGGTACCAATACAATTATCTAAATTCAAAGATGGGGGTGGCATAGCTGAAATATGCGGCAAAGGATCTGAGAACATAAACTTTATACAGAATAAAGAGGAAGCAGGATAGTAAAATGGAGCAATTTCATGCAGAAATAACCTGAAATCAAGAAGAACCATTACAGATTTATTGCAGAAGAAAGAAAGAGAGGAGAATAGAGGTGGGAAAGCAGGCAAAATGTGAGGGAGGGAAAGAGGGGAGGGAGGGAGGGAGGGAGGAAGGGAGGAAGATATATCAAACAAGGACAACAGAGATAGTAGAGGTCTCTGTCAGTGGTAGAGTACTTGCCTATCCAGCTGAGTCTCCAGCACCACAAGACCAAACAAAAACCAACCAAACAAACACATCAACATATACAACGGTGAGAAATGATTTATAAATTAGATGGAGTATGAACAGTCAGTAAAATTGACAGTTTGAGGGAGATAATAGGGAGATCATTTGCAATGATGTAATGGGAGAGAAGCCAGATAGTAGTGAATTAAAGGGAGGATGAGAAAGATTAGCAAAGAAGACTAAGGTCTTAGTTCTTTCTTGGAAAAACTAAGAAAGCACTTCGCAGTGATCTGAAAGCTAATGAATGGGTTTGTTTTCCTTAGGAATTGTACTGACCATGGCTCCATGATGGAAAAAGACTCCAAAGAAACAGGGATCCAAAGAGACAATAACCATAAAAATATCCTTGTCATAGAAAATTTATAGGAATACATAATCTCATATTTAAAAGTACTAGCCATTTTGTTTTAAAAAAGGTTTTCTTCTTTTATTTTAATATAATTACATCATCTCTCTTTTCCATTTCCTTTCTTGGAGATTATTATAGAAAACCACAACCAATCAAAATCCAGGGTTGTGAAAAAACAGTCCAAATGAATATATCTACAAAATACTCCCAAGCCTACAGCTCAAGAAACATTTCAGAAGATGGAGTAAAAAGACAGTAAGAGCCAGAAGAAAGGGGAGTTTGCTGTTGAGATCTCCTAGTCAGAAAGCTATGCCATCACTCTATACATATAATTATAATCAGAACATTGTATACTTTTATTTCTATCATTACTACATAGACGAAAGAGCTGGAGTTGAAAGAGGATAGTTAAAATTTCAGGTTCAGATATCTAGTGTACACTAAAAAAGCCTCAAACACAGGTTGTAGATTCTAAGCCAAGAGCTCCTTTTAGTTGCCATTCTTAGGTTAATTTAGTTGGTACTTAGTAATATGTATTACTTTATCCACGGTATTCCTTTTATCTTACTTGGTTCATGGCTCAACATTTTTCTTCTGATTCATAAAACACTTGTGAATAATTGCAATGTTCTCTGTCCATTGACTATCTTTATACTGAAAATACCAGCTGTAGATTGATTCAAATATCTTTGTTCCCTGTGCAATTCCCCTTAAAATTCCAATTCAACATAAATAACAAAATAATCTTCAATTTCATATAAGACAATCCTGAATAACAAAGGGGCTTCTGAAACCATTCCAGTATTCAAGTTATACTATAGAGCTGTAGTAAGAAAAATAATTAGCGCTGGCATGAAACAGACACATTGATCAATGGGATTAAATTGAAGATCTCACATATGTTCACACGTCTATGGATACCTCCCCTCGTCTTTTTTTTTTTTTTTTTTTTTACAAAGAAGCCAAAAATGCACAGTAGAGAAAAAATCAGAGTCTTTAACAAATGGCACATGTCAAACTGGATGGCTGCATGTAGAAGAATCCAAATAGACCCATACTTTTCACCCTGCATAAAATTAAACTCCAACTAAATCAAGGACTTCAACATAAAATCAGATACACTGAACCTGATAGAAGAGAAAGTGATGAAGGTCCCAGAACTCAGTGCAGAGCAAAAGCCTGTCTGAACAAGCACAGGCACTAAGATCAACAATCCATAAATTGGACCTCATGAAACTGAAAAGCTTCTGTATGACACGAAACAGCATCATTTGGACAAAGCAGAAGCCTATAGAATGAGAAAGTATGCTTACCAAGCACAAACCTGATAGAGGGGTAGTGTTTAGAATATATAAATAACTAAAGGAACTGAAGCCCGAGAAAATAAAAACCCAATTATAAACAGGGAACAGAACTAAGCAGAAAGTTCTCAAAAGATGAAACATAAAGGCTGAAGAAACACTGAAGAAATGTTCAACACACTTTTTCATTAGAAAAATTCAAATTAAAATTCCTTTGTTATTTTACTGTACACCAGTCAGAACGGCTATGATCAACACAACAAAGGACAGATCGTACTTGTGAGGATGAAGAGTGAGGGGAACATCCATCCATTGCTGGTGAGAGTAAACTTGTATAGCCACTGTGAAAACTGCAAAGCTTCTATGAGGCAATGGACACCATGAATTGAACATTAGTAGCCTACTGAATAAGAAAAGACTTTTACAATCTCCACTTATGACAGAAGACTAATATCTAAAATATGTAAATAACTCAAGAAACTAGATACTAAAAACTAAAATATCTATATTAAAAATGGGTAACCAATCTAAACATAGAATTCTCTATAGAGGAATCTCAAATGGCTGAGAAACACCTTAAGAAATGTTCAGCATCCTTAGCCATCAGGGAACTGCAAATCAAAACTACTTTGAGATTCCATCTGATACCTGTCAGAATGGCTAAGATCAATAACACAAATGACAGCTCATGCTGGCACGGATATGGAACACTGGGACACTCCTCAATTGCTTGTGGCAGTGCATATGTGCTTATACAGTCACTATGGAAATCAATATGGTGGTTCCTCAGAAAGTCGGGAATCCGTCAAGACCCAGCTATAATCTTTTTGGACAGATATTATAGGACTCTCATCCTACCATGAGGACACTTCATCAACCATGCTCACTGAGGCTTTAATCATAATAGCCAGAAACTGGAAACAACCTAGATGTCCCTGAAACATCAAGCACGGGGCCTACCCAGGCCTGTGTCAGGCCCTCTACGTATATATTACAAGTATTAGCTTAGCAGTTTTATGGGGCTCCTGACTATGAGAACAAGTGCATCTCCAACTCTATTACCTGATCCCTTTTCCTCTTGTTGGGTTGCCTTGTCCAGCTTTGATATGCTATGTTTTGTTTCATCTCACTATATTTTATTTTGTCATGTTTGCTTATTATTTCTTAGAAGCCTGTTCTTTTATGAGAGACAGAATGGGAGTAGATCTGGAGCATAGGTGGGGAGGAACTGGGAGGAACAGAGGGAGGAAAAACTATAATTTGAACATGTTGTAGAAGAAAAGAAGGTATTTTCAATAAAAGCAAAAAAGGAAAACAAAACAAAAACAAAAGAGAAAAAACTACATGGAAACTTATGTCTATGGAAGCATCCTAAAATACATACGAATGTGAAAGGCATCTGTGGAATAATCATATAGTGGGGGTGACCATACCCCAACTAAATATCTTATGTTACCAAGGAAAACCTACAGTGACAGAAATAAATGATATCTTGTTGAGTTGTTGGCCAAAACGGCCCTATGAGAACCTTTAAACACCACAGGCTACAGACAAGAGTCGTGGTTGCTTTTCCAATCGAAGACAATACTTACTCATCTCTGCATGTGTCTTTTCTGGATAGTGTACATACCCAAGGCTGGCCTTGACTTTTTCTTAAAGTTTATTTTATTCATCATTATTGAGTGTATATGATTATGTGTGTACGCACGCACACCTGTGTGAAAGTACACCTGTGTCAGACAGAAGTCAGAGTAGGCTCTTTGTGTATTGATGCTCTCCTGCCATTACACAGGGCATGGGGAATGAAACTCAAGTTGTCAGGAATACACAGCAAGTGCCTTTACCTGCTAAGCCATCTCATTACCCTAAAGTTGTTTTGTTTGCTTGTTTGTTTGCTTTTGTTTTGCTTTTTAAATTAATGAACAGAGCTATACCGGGCTTTTGTAATTAAGTAGTCATAAAATATGTATGATGTCTTTTCAATAAGTCAAATGAGAAAAAAATGAATGTTCTTGCAAAATTATCTGTTTATCATTTATTATACACGATGAATCCTGCTATCGGGGAAGACATTTTGATAACAGCACAGAGAAGCAGTTTGGGGTCACCAAGGTTATACCTGATTTGCCTCCATTTTGTTTACTTTCTTCAAATGCTATATTTGGGAAAATTATAGAAGCATACAGCAGGGAGTGTCAGTAGAGATTCTCAGAATTGTCACATACAAATAAAAAGTTAAAAAAGAGATCTATGGTGTGATCCAGCACTCTAACTTCATACATACGAACACATACAAATTACTTGAATTTGAGTAAAAAATGGTGAGCACATACAAAGAAATCTTGCTTTGCCTTAAAAGAAGGAAATAGTTGTAATTTGTGATGATATGACGTTGGGCATTTAATGTATCAACCCAGAAACACAGACACTTGCATGGTCTTGTATACATGTGGACTCTGAAGTGTTCAGCCTCAGAGAGTAGAGTGATGCTTTCTGTGAAGAAGACTGAAGAGCAGGGAAACAAAGAAGTCACCAGGATTAAACTTTACATCACGAAAGATAATTCTAAGGTTTGAAGATCTTAGCATGGCATGGTGTCTGCAAGTAACGGGACTGTACTAGAGCTTTTATGTGTTCTCGTCACGACAGTAAAAAAAGGAAAGACAGACACAGAGGTAACTATATGAGGTGATGAGTTTCTTAGCTTGATTGTGGTGATTATTTCATAGTGTATGCAAATATTTCATAGTGGACATCTAAACTACACATGATTTTATAATGCATAAAAGTCAGAGATTTTTAATCCCTTTTGGGAATATTTAAATGTCACACTACTCTCTCTTTCACCCCCCACCCCCTCAGTATGGACAGCCTGTAAGTTGGGTAACCTTATAATTTTATTGCCCAAACTAGGATCCTTTGTGAGAATGAAATGAGCTGTATGAATAGAGGCTCCAGGAGTGTGAGAGTTAGCCCAGAGACCATCCCAGACCAAACAGTGATGTGTGGCCTCCACACCTACGAACCACCTCAACACTGTTGACTTAGAGCTGATTTATTCAATATTTATGAAAACTACTTCCAAACCTTTGCCATAGATTTGCCAAAATATGGTAAAGATGTTTAAACAATGTTAAAATGTGTTTTCTTATGGCTAATCCTTTTTATTTTATTTTATTGCTGTGGAAAAATTATATTACATAGAATTGCATTTGTGGTACAGAGACATAAAATTTAACCTAGAATAATAAATATTCCAGCTCTCTGTCCTTGTTTTAAAAATAATATCATGGTGGTAAAATATTTTATTATAAAACTTTTCTGAAATATCACATTCCATGAAAAATATTTGCCTGTTCAATTATTTTGCTTGGTAAGAACATGAAATTTAAAGTTTAGTGCTCATATATGAGTTAACTTGGATCCTACTTATGGCTATATATTGTGTCTTTAATTTCAATCAGCTGTTTAATAAATCCATATTCTGGTTTGGAAAATATAAATTATTGGAAAAATCCACTCTAAATATTAGAAGAATAACTATGAACATAAAAATTTCCAGGGTTAAACACTCTCAGAGGGACAATTTACTTTAATCAATAAGATTTTGAGCATCTAAGTCCTTGGCAGAAATGATTCTGGCTACATAATAGTGAAAGCAAACTGTTCTTATTCAAGGAATTCACACACTAAGAAGGAGTAAAAATAATGAGTGAAGATTATAATATAGTGTGAAAAATCATGTCAGTTACTTGTAGAGCACAATAGTTAAGACTGGTATTTTCTGGTCAAGATCTATTACTAATGGGTTTTGTTTTTTGCTAAAAACCCTCAGAAACCTACATCTTAGAAAGGACCAGGGGATCCATCCCATATGCAACCACCAAACCCAGACACTATTGCTGATGCCAAGAAGTGCTTGCTGAGTCTCCTAAGAGGCTCTGTCAGAGTCTGACCAATACAGATGTGGATGCTTGCAGCTAACCATTAGACTGAGCACAGGGACCTCAATGGAGTAGTTGGGGGAAGAACTGAAGGAGCTGAAGGGGTTTGCAACCTCATTGGAAGAGCAACAATATCAACCAACCAGACTCCACCCCTCCCCTCCAGCCCTCTTCCAGAGCTCCCAAGGACTAAACCACCAACCAAAGAGTACAACCAGAGGTATTTATGACTCTAGATGCAGAGGGGAAACCAGGAAAGGGGATAACATTTGAAATGTAAATAAATGAAATAATCAATAAAAAATAAAATAAAAACAAAAGTTAAGTAAGGTAAGACCTAGGAAATGCATGTCTGTAAGCAGTGAATGTTAAAGAAAGCAGTACCTTCCAGGATGAGGCAACCTCCTGGAGGTTAAATCAAGTGAAGATTTGGTTTAGTTTCCTCCTGCTGTGACAGAATTTTGTCTGGAAGTGTCTTGCTTTTGGTGTGTCAGAATGAAGACAGCAGGGAAGTCTAGTGGGCTGGCTTGACTTTCACTTTTAAGGGAGATAAACGGGAAGGGAAGAAGACTTCATTGCCAGGAAGCCACCATTCCAAATTGTCATTCAGGTTAACTGACAGGCAGACTTCTCTGGCTTGCTCACCGTGCCATGTACTTTGAACAAAATTATGGTACCAGCAGCTACAGGATGTTGAGGAGGATGGAATGGAGTAAGACCAGGGAAAAGACATGTGACAATTGTAGGCCCCTAGGGTAAAGAACAATGCATCCAGATTTATAGGTTTCTTAGTCTACATCCACGGATTTCCCTTCTTTATAAAGCTAGAGATTCTGATGAAGAATTCTGTAACTGAGCCTCAAGATCTGTGGTTGGACATCTGGAGGGTTCTCTTGCTATCTCCAAACACCGAGGAAAAGAAGAATGGAAACAGAAGACAATCCCACTGCCAGACTTCCTCATAGCTGGGCTACAGATTTCGGAGTTATGAAAGATCTTTCAATGGTGCCACTGGAAAGTCTCAGGAACATCCTGGATTACTTCCCAGTTGCAATCAGGGATTGAGAACTGCAAGTTCAGCACAGTGCCAGTACCTAGTTCTATAATAATCGAGTTACGTGGCCATTTATGGTCAAAATGCTAAGGCAGAAGGCTTGCTCAGAGCAGAACCCTGGCGGAGAGGGAGGCCAAGATGAGCAGGTGCCAGAGCCAGTCAAATACGGTCTGATACCAGATAGGCTCTTGTTTTTAAGCATTTGGCCCACAGCTGGTGGTGCCCTTTTAGGAAGGTTGTGTACCCTTTGGGAGGAGGATCCTTGGTAGGAGAAGTGAAACACCCAGAGTAGAACTTGGCGTTTTATGACCGCTTCCCATCTACCTTCTTCTTCCTGATTCCAGAAGTCACGTGACCAGCTCTCACCTCCAGTTGCCACACCCTCCCTGACATTATGACAGTAAACTGCTCTTAAACATTAAACTACAATAAACTTGTCTTACATGAATTGCTTTGCCAGTGATTTCTATTCCACTACAGGGACATGCTCAGTGTGTCTTATCTCATTATCATTCTCCTGATACTGCTACAGAATGCTGCTAGAAATTTATAAGAAACTCCGATGTATAAACTTTAATATCTATGCAGAGCATATGAAGCAAAATATGTAAACATGCATGGGTGGGTGTATTATAATTACTCTTACAGAGGAAAATATTGAAGTTACAGAAGAGGCTAGATACTTTAGGTGACACTAAAGTTAGGAGTGGTCTAGCCTGTTTTCTTGCTAGCCCTTGCTAATCACTTAACGCTTACCAGTGTCATTAATCTGGCTCAAAAATTCTGCTTTCTTGTGGAAGTTGTAAACATATTTATCTCAGTAAACCATAGGGGAAAGAAAACAGGGGGATAATCCTGTTTTCAAGAAAGGTCTTGAGAGAAATTGTCCCTTCACTTTGAAGGCAGTCCTAGAAAACCCTTATTTCAGCCCAGGGAGGATGAGGTGACCTGTTTTGAAATCTAGGCTCAATTTACTACAGCAAGATTTGAAAGTTTTAAAATTTGCTCAGTCCATTAAAGTGGCTGAGTATGTGCTTGGGATATTAAATTTAACTTAAATTTCCTTGCTAACTCAGAGTAGTGAGTACACATTCTCTTTTTGTTCCAAAGCCCCATCTGACTTTCGATAGATCCTTAGCATGGTATAGACACTGGAAGACTAGATTCTTATAAGAACAATTACTCCTGCTAGGCCCATTGGCCAAATGAGGCATATAAACTATCATAAACAAGAGAAGACAATAGCCAGAGCAAAGTATACAAATGGAATTAAAATGTATGCTGTTGATAGCTTTAAGACATAGGGACCATAGGACTTCAGGACTTCAATTCCTGCCTCAGCTGGAAGGAATTCACTTCTGCTCAGTCTAAGTGATCTGATGAGCTGGTTCCTCCTCCAGGCCCCCGGAAGAGGAGGTAGCTCTGTTGACCTGTCAGACTTCAGAGATGGTAAACTGAGACCTGGGTTGCACTAAGTAGGACCTCTGATGTACAGAACTGTGACATGATTAGCGAGTGTCATTTTCAGTGGTGGACCGAGTGATGGCTTGTCACTCAGCAATAGCTATCTAACAAATAAGACATAGTAGATGCTTCCAGATGACCTTAGGGAGGCATGTTGAAGAGAAAGTGAATATTTTAGGATGGATGGGATGCTGGGATGGACTGGAGGCTTGGGATTTATTTTAAATATTGAAAGGAATGTGACTTTGGTTTGTACTAAGGTTTGTGGAATCAAGAACAGAGTTATAATTATAATGTAACCTGGGAGAAATGACAAAGCGACAATAAAACAACAGAGGTCAATCAATATGAGAATCAATATAGTAAGAAAAGCAACCGTAGGCCGGAGGAAAAACTAGAAGCTGCACGGCCTTTGACTTCTCACTGGAGAAGTCTCCATTTATGTTCAAGATATGGAGAATTATCTTTAAAAACTATCCATCTATTTGAATTACATGGAGAAGAGCCAAGCAAATACACAGTGACTTACTCTGAAGCAGAGTTAAACTAGAAGCAGCTGTATTTGCAGTCATTGGTAATAAGACTTCAAGAGGGAAACTATAGAGAGTTAAAGCTTCTAGTCTACCTGGCCTTTCAAAACTAGCATATTTCCTTCTCAAGTTCTCTTCATTCACATAAGCAGCTATTCACAGTTTGTTGTTTATACGTGAGGCTCTTGCCCCCACTCATGCCATTTTGGAACCTCTTCACTATCATACAGGGACATTAAAACATTTCTTCTGCAATTAATAACTGGTTCTTCATCCTACAAATTTTTCAAACAATGGGAGTCATACTTTCATGGATACGATCATAATCACAGTGCCATCTCACCTACCGTGGCACCCAAGTTAAAAATGCAGTCCATCCTTGACTTCTTGACTTTTCCTTCTTTCTTTTTGTTTTAATTGGATATTTTATTTACATTTCAGATGTAATCCCCTTTCTCCCTTCCTCCCCCCCACCAAGGAACCCACACACCATCCCTCCTTTACCTGCTTCTATGAGGATATGCCCCCCCCCCTCCCCCCCCTCCCCCCTCCCCACTCACGATTTCCCCACACTGGGGCGTCCAGCCTTCACTGGACCAAGGACTTTCTTACCTACCTATGCCTGACAATGTCATCCTCCCTTATGTATACAGCTGGGGCCACGGGTCCCTCTCTATGTGCTCCCAGGCTGGTGGTTTAGACCCTGGGAGATCTGGTTGGTTGGTATTGTTACTCTCCCACTCTCACTCCTTCATTGGGAACACCATGATCAGCTCAATGGTTAGCTGTGAGCAACTGCCTCTGTATATTTCAGGCTCCGGCAGACCTCTAAGGAGACAACTATATCAGGCTCCTATCAGCATGCACTTCCTGACATCCACATCAGCATCTACCTTTGGTGACTGCACATGGAATGGATACCCAGGTAGAGCAGTCTTCGGATGGCCCATCCTTCAGTTTCTGTCCTTTCAGTTTCTTTGTCTCCATATTTGCTCCCATGAGTATTTTGTTACACATTCTAAGAAGGACCAAAGCACCCACACTTTGGTCTTCCTTCTTCGTGAGCTTCATGTGGTCTGTGAGATGTATCTTGAATATTGAGAGCTTTTGGGCTAATATCCAATTATCAGTGAGGCATACCATTTGTGTTCTTTTGTGATTGGGTTACCTCACTCAGGATGATATTTTCTAGTTCCATCCATTTGCTTGAGAATTTCATGAATTCATTGTTTATAATAGCGGAGTAACACTCCACTGTGTAAATGTACCACATTTTCTGTATCCATTCCTCTGTTGAAGGACATCTGGTTTCTTTCCAGCTTCTATCTATTATAAATAAGGCCACTATGAACATAGTGGAGCATATATCCTTGTTATATTTTGGAGCGTCTTCTGGGTATATGCCCAGAAGTGGTATAACTGGGTCCTCAGGTAATGCTGTGTCCAATTTTGTGAGGAACTGCCAGACTGATTTTCAGAGTGGTTTTACCAGCTTTCAATCCCATCAACAATGGAGGAGTGTTCCTCTTTCTCCACATCCTTGCCAGCATCTACTATCACCTGAGTTCTTGATCTTGGCCATTCTGACTGGTGTGAGGTGGAATCTCAGGGTTGTTTTGATTTGTATTTCCCTGATGACTAAGGATATTGAACATTTCTTTAGGTGCTTCACAGCCAATTGAGTTTCCTCAGTTGAGAATTCGTTGTTTAGCTCTGTACCACATTTTTAAAATAAGGTTATTTGGTTATCTGAAGTCTAATTTCTTGAGTTCTTTGTATGTATTGGATATTAGCCATCTATCTCATGTAAGATTGGTAAAGAACTTTTCCCAATCTGTTGGTTGCCATTTTGTCCTATTGACAGTGTCTTTTGCCTTACAGAAGCTCT
>JANHMN010000006.1:98087627-98108109 GCA_030674055.1 Rhabdomys pumilio | reverse complement strand
TCCTTGGCCTTGAGGATTGTAGGGTAATCCATGATTAATTTGAACATCCATTTGAGCACAAAAGGACTTAAATTGTTGTGCTGTATAGGCAGGTCCATTATCAGTCTTTAGCTGTTGGGGTTTACCCCAGGCAGCCCAGGCTTCTAAGCAATGACCTATGACATTGAGTGCTTTTTCACCACTCAAAGGTGTAGCATGAGTAATGCCTGAGCAGGTATCCACCGAAACATGTACGTATCGGAGAGTACCAAACTCAGCAATATGAGTCATATCCATTTGCCATATTTTCAATGGCAGTAGTCCTCTGGGATTAACCCCAATACTAGGTGGGTGAAGAAATACCACACATTGAGGGCAATTCAACACTATTTGTCGCGCATCTGCACGGGACAAGTTGAACTTTTGTTGTAAAGTCTTAGCATTAATATGAAAGTTCTGATGAAATTGAGCTGCTTGCTCTAAAGCAGAGCTCAAGAAGGCATATTCCATCCTTGTCCATTGATCAACCAGAGCGTTGCCCTCACTTAATGGTCCTGGCAAGCCTATATGGGCACGAACATGCTGAATATGAAAGCGCTCTTGTCTATGCCAAATAATATTCTGCAACCTTTTTAATAATGCACACACCGTACTGGTGTTCTTTATAGGACCTGCCAATTCCAAAATTCTTACTGCGTTAACTACATAATGAGAGTCTGAAATCAAATTAAACGCAAAATTACATTTTTCAAACACTTCAATCACTATTTTCAATTCTATCACTTGAGGAGAACTAATATTAAATTGGCATAGAACTGGCTTCTGTCCCTCCACCATATAGGCACTACATCCGATCTTGGACCCATCAGTAAAAATATTAAGAGCTCCTTTAACAGGCTCATTAGCAGTAATTTTTTGAAAGACTACCGGATGCTCCCTAAAAAAATGATAATAAAGGATGTTTGGGATAATGATTATCAAGGACGCCTTCAAAACTACATTATAATATAGCCCAGTCATCCACTGTTCCACATAACACCTTCACTTGCTGAGCCAAATAAGGTATTATAATACTCATCGGTGGCAAGCCAAAATATTGTAAACATTGTTGTATTCCTTGCATGGCTAGTGTGGCTACTGCAGTAGGATAATACTCTAGGGATTTACCTGGGGATACCCTTGGATAAATCCACAACAACGGGCCATCCTGCCACAAAACACCAGAAGGTTGTGAATACGTCGCCAAAATACATAAAATAATTGACTTTCCTTCTATACATCTCTGAAGAAAGGCATCCTGCAATTTTTTTCTCCACCTTATTTAGGGCTAATCGGGCTTCTGGCATCAATTGACGGGGCGAATCCAATGCAGAATCCCCAACTAATATATTATATAGGGGCTTTAATTCATAGTTTGGTAAATTCAAATAACCTCGTATCCAATTAATGTCTCCCAATAATTTCTGAAAATCGTTAAGGGTTTTCAATCTATCTTTTCTAATCTCAAGCTTTTGTAGCACAATTTTTAAATTCTGAATCTTAGCTTGATTTTTTCTTTATGACAAATATGGGTGTATTCCAAGGAGACACAGATGGCCTAATATGACCCAAAGACAGCTGTTCTTGAACTAGCCATTGAGCTGCCTGCAACTTTTCAGAGGAAAGTGGCCACTGAGGAACCCATACCGAGTCCTCTGTCTTCCACGTTATGGGAATTCCTTCCCCAGCGGCCCCTAGGAAAAACCCAAACCTTTTCTGTCACACTTTGGCACAGCCTCTAAAGGCCGTGTTCTACCTTGAAGGTCTTTTCCAAGGCCCCTGATCCCTATCTTTCCTTTCTTATCATGCAACGTGCCCTTTTCCCATGCCAAATCTAGATCTCTTCCTAACTTGTCCCAACTGGTTAGTGTAATGCATCCTGACACAGCAAACCAAGGGGCAACAGCGTCTACTTCATTGAAGAACCGAGTCAGGACTTTATCTTTAAATTTTAGCCCTTTGGTGGCAAGGAGCTCATGAAGAGCCAGCTGCATCGGGCAGGACGGAGAGGTTCCCATGGTCAGCAGCCACACTCACGCCCTGGACGATGACAATTAAGGCACAAACACTCCACCAGGGTCACAAAAACTGTTAGCAAGACCACTAAAGCAACTATTGCAGGAGAGACACCTCCCGGCACGAATATTACCTACCAGCTGCCTTACTTTCACTTTTGCTTGCCTCCTACCGAGGACCTTAAACAATGTTGCCTCCTACCGAGGGCCTTAAACAATATTGTCTCCTTCCGAGATCTTTCAATGAAGGGTCTCACTTATCGACCACTTGCCGATCGATCGCCCTGTCTGCCTCTGGTTCTGGAACTTCGGGAGCACTGGAAAAAGAGGTGCTCCCCGTACGGGCCACGAAGTGTGCTGTGCCGATCACCCCGACAAGCGGGAAGAAAGACTAGCACACCAGTTCCTTCCAGAGACAGTTTACTCAGGTCTTTTGTTACATCTGGAAACAAGGGTGTGCCCCCTACTACCCCTTAAATGCTCTTCGTGGGACTGCCCATATGCCCATACCACGCTTCACACTATCATAGGCTAAGAGGTCATGACGACTAATCAGGCTACCAGCAAGCACAGTCTCCATACCATATAAGGACTTGTTTACTCCAAAGAACTAGCCTGGCAGGCGCCATTTTAGGGTTGCAGCAGTGGCGCTCCACACTTAAATGCTTTAACCTCTCTTCTAGCTGACCACCCACCAGAGGTAGTAGAAAAAGAAAAAAGGTTATTATGGCAAAGGATGATGTGGACCTATTTAGGATGAGTTTTTGATGCTAATACAATCTGCCTTGCCAGGATATCATCAGTCCATTCAGATTCAGCATCCCTAGCTTTCTCCACTCAGAATCACCATTCATGAATCAGCAGTGGCAGTTTAATCCAGAGGAAACTAAGGAAGACTCTGCCATAACATAAGAAGATGTTCTTCGTTGTAGTTCTCTCTCTGAAGTCACAACAAACAATAATCAGCAAAGAGTGGCAAGGCATACCAAAACCATACAGCATCTTCAGCTACGACTAGGGTCAGCAAAGCCTAATGATGACTAGCAAAAGTGGCAAAGCGAACCAGTACAACACACCATCATCTACGGTCTGTTGGATTGTATTTATATCCTTTGCAAACATCATATGTTTTCTCAAACTTTCGCTTTAGCAAAGTATCACATGTCCTTTCTGCAGCAGCTTCCCCAAAAAACACCACGTCTATTCTCAGCAAAACATCCACCACATGTCTACTTTAGTAAAAAAACATCCTCTCAAAGCACATTTTCCAGAAAAACATTACATGACACAATTGAACCACCAATGAAACCAGAAATTTTTACTTCATTTTTCTATTAGAGGATTCCAGAAGTAAGCTTGAACATCACAGTGCTGTTACCTTTTTGAGAAACTAAAAGTAAACCATTAACTTTAGGAATTTCCATTGAGAAATAAAAATGAGGTGGTTCTGGCCTCTCTTAATAAAAACTATTGCTGATAGTCAATTTTTTGCTGATCTCTTTGGCAAATAGATAAACCCTTAATATCCAAGGCCCTTCAAATAAAAATGAGTTGAATTTGTATTATATGATTTCATTCTGAAATACAAGATTAAGAATATTTGAGAAATATATTCTAGATACAACAATAACCAAGCCTTTACTTTCACAGAGCTTTCATGCACTTCAAAACTTAAAATACTGCTTCACATGTATATATTTGCTGAGTTTCAATGCATGCCAAAATATTCAGTCTTTGTCTTACATATTAGTTATTTTAATATTAGATTTGGTTGTAAATGAAACACACGGGAGAGAAAAATGCAGAAATTTTCTATGCTAACAAATAATTGAAAAGTCATACTTAGTGAGAATTGAAGGCCCCTTCCGATCCTACATTTTTTTTTGTAGTTCTCTTTCTTTTTTTTTTTAAATGCATACATATATACATACACATATAAATGATAATCAAACAATAAAATGCATTCAAAAAGTATGGAGGGGGTTGGGAAGAGTGGGAGGAAGGAGAGAAGGGGGAAAATTAGTGTTCATATATGAAATTCTCAAAAAGGAATCCAGTTTTTCAAATTGTTCAACAGACCAACCAACACTTCACAATATGAAAGCAAATATGACCTACAACCATGTAGAAGGACACCTCAACTCACTACAAACTTTGATTCAATTTCCATGTGAGTGTGGGCTTTTTCTTGTCTTTGTCATTATTGAAAACCAGCCTTAGACCATGGTGATCTGATAGGATGCAGGGAATTATTTCAATTTTTTTATATCTGTTGAGGCCCGTTGTGTGACCAATTATATGGTCTATTTTGGAGAAGGTACCATGAGGTGCTGAAAAAAAGGTATATTCTTTTGTTTTAGGGTGAAATGTTCTATAAATGTCTGTTAAGTCCATTTGGTTCATAACTTCTGTTAGTTTAACTGTATCTCTGTTTAGTTTCTGATTCATTGATCTATCCATTGCTGAGAGTGGGGTATTGAAGTCTCCCACAATTATTGTGTGAGGTGCAATGTGTACTTTGAGCTTTAGTAGGGTTTCTTTTATGAAAGTGAGTGCTCTTGTATTTGGCGCATAAATGTTCAATATTGAGAGTTCATGTTGATTGACTTTTCCTTTAACAAGTATGAAATGTCCTTCCTTATCCTTTTTGATGTCTTTAAGTTGAAAGTTGATTTTATTCAATATTAGAATGGCTACTCCAGCTTTTTTCTTAGGACCATTTGCTTGAAATATTGTTTACCAGTCTTTTATTCTAAGGTAGTGTCTGTCTTTGTTACTGAGGTGGGTTTCCTGTATGCAGCAAAATGTTGGGTCCTGTTTGCGTATCCAGCCCGTTAGCCTATGTCTTTTTATTGGGGAATTAAGACCATTGATGTTAAGAGATATTAAGGAGAGGACATTGTTGCTTCCTGTTATTTCATTAACAGTGGAGGTGTTGTTTGTATGGTTATTTTCTTTTTGGTTTATTGAAAGAGGCTTACTTTCTTGCTCTTTCTGGGGCATAATTGTCCTCCTTGTATTAGTGCTTTCCTACTATTATTCTTTGTAGTGCTGGGTTTGTAGAAAGATATTTTGTAAATTTGGTTTTATCATGAAATATCTTGGTTTCTCCATCTATGATAATTGAGAGTTTTGCTGGGTATAGTATCCTGGGCTGGCATTTATGTTCTCTTAAGGTCTGTATGACATCTGTCCATGATCTTCTAGCTTTTAAAGTCTCTGGTGAAAAGTCTGGTGTAATTCTTATAGGTCTGCCTTTATACGTGACTTGTCCTTTTTCTCTTACAGCTTTTAAAATTCTTTCTTTGTTATGTGCATTTTGTGTTTTGATTGATTTGGGCATTGATTTTTTCAGCTATTCTATTCCAGGGGATGAAGAGCTTGTGTCTCTCTGTCTCCACGATCTGCTTTTTCCTAATTTTTTTTTAAAGCAAGCGGGGCCCTGAGCAGCTGATGAGGCTCTGTCCATCTGCCCTTCATTCTTGTCAGATCTCATCCCCATCCTGGCCTCCTGCGCATAAACCCATCTGTCTCTGAGGCCAGTTGCAAAGAAGATGCTTTTGAAAATAATTCTGGAGTTTTATAGGTCAAGCCAGGACCAGCCTTATGTGCCAGCCGAGAGAGAGCAGCCAGTGGGAAAAGTTATTTTTAAGGACACTGGCTTTACAAAGCCCTCAGATTATGCTCAGCAGCTGTCCTGGCATCTGAGCAGGACCTATGGGCTGGGTTCTGCTTCAACCATTTTACAAGCACCTCGAAAATCATGCACAGGGTCCTCTGTCCATTGTCTGTGTGTCCTGATTTTCTTCCATCAGGATCTGAGCAGAGCCTTGGACTTTAAAACAATCAATTGTGCTGATCTAGAGGAAGTCGATGTTAAACCTTCTGCTTCATTCTGAAAGGGCAAAAGGGAATGGATATTCATTATGTGTTACCATCCATTATCCCTTGGAAATCTACAATCAATGTCAGCATTATCATGCTTTATTTAATAGACAGGAGCATTAAGTCAGGATAGGGTGAAGGGAAATTTGGGGGCTTCTGAATTCAGTGGATCCTTATGTAATGGATCTTCACAGAGTCCCCAATCCTCACATTGTGGGATAATGAAGACAGGAAAATATGCTATGTAAGCTTTGGCAGTGCTGGGAGTCAAACCCAGGCCCCTGAACACGCAAAGTATTTGAGGTAATTTGAGACAGGGCTCTCTCTCTGTGTATTAGGCTTTGAATATGTTTTTAAAGCATGGGCTGGCCTTGGACTCACATTCCTTCTGCCTCTGCCTCCAGAGTGCTGGGATTCAGGCAGGAGCGACCATGTCCCACTTACTTCTCTCATCTTTTGCTTTACTCAGGATTGCATGGTGGTGTCACCGTTGTGAGTGGAGCAGTGCAGGGCATTCTGAGAACCCCTTTCACACCTCTGTTCCACTCTGCCTACCGCAGAGACCAGATGAGCAGATCCCAAGAACTTGGTATTACCACTAAGCTAATGACAGCAAACGTGTTTACTATCTTATAGCTCTGTAGGTTAGTATCTTATGCAGGTCTTACTAAGCTAAGTCAAAGTGTCTCGCACGCTAGGCTTTTTTCAGGAGCTGCTAGTAGTGAACGTGTCTCCGTGTCCATTTCTGGCCTTGTCTATGGTCCCATCTTCAATCTGCAAAGCCAGCAACAGTATGTTGAATCCTTCTCATAGGACCTCACCCCAATCTCCTCTTTGGCTTCTCACCACTTTTAAGGGTCCTTGTGATTCTGCTGAGAACACTTAGATAGTTGAGGATTCTTCTCCTTTGGCCTGTAATGTAACAGTCACAGACACCAAGAACTAAGATGTGAACATCTTTGAGTTTATTCTGCCTAACATACCCAGGCACCAAAGGAAGGGGAACTGCCTTTGGTCCTCTAGTTACTGTAGATACCTTTTGGATAGAAGTGCTCAGCTCTGTACAGCTTACTTTGAAGAGACCTGTCCTTGTGGTGGGGACATTGAAGGGTCATCAAGCTTGCTAGTTCTATGACCTCATCTTCCCCTTATAGAGGGACGATTTGGCCAGTTCACAGGCTGTGTCCCACAGGCCATGAATGCAGCTTTCCCAGGACCATTCAAAGGACATCTGATAGTGTTGCAGTTTGGACCTGCACCGTTGGCCAGGTGCCCAGGGTGACCTGGAGGCAGTATGAGATCTGGAAGCTGTCAGATGAGCATTTTACATGGGATGGAGATGAGATATTCATGGCCTTGACAAAAATGCAGAATGCATCCTCCCTTCTGCACATCTCATACAACTGGGTATTGCAGTGTGTGAACATGGATAGAAGACAGGACATCTAATAATGACAGTGGACATAAGGAGCAGGCACTGAATTATGTGACAAAGTCCAGGGTGGGAGGGGGAGGTCCTGGTCACTTGGCTCATGATCACTTATAAATGACAGTAAGACATTAGGTTTAAAGTCTTTCATGAAAATATGTCTCAAGGGTGAGGTTTGGCTTGTGATGAAACCTCATTAGCTAAGTGCATAGGTTTGGGGCTTTTGTTTATTTTGTTTCAGATACTGCTGGGAAAACATTCTTTTCGGTGACCATGGGGAGTTATGACTTTGCAGGAAGCCCTGAGTCTGGAAATGTGTAATACAGGGAGTGGGTACCCAGCTTTATAATTAAACGTGAAAATATGATACCCTTTAACAACCAGAATTTCAAGGGGTTGAGGCTCAGCTCTGTGATAATATGCTTAGAAAATAAGCATTAAGACAGATAATAAAAAAAATTAAAAAATCAAGATGGCAACAGTAGCATATTTGAATGAGCATGACTGTCTTCTGTCATGAGGTCCTGGGTTATTACACAGATCACAAGTTCATAAAGCTGTCTCTGCCCAGAAGTAAGGTATGCTGTGGGTGTCGCCAGTGTGCTGAATGTGAAAAGGATGTCTAAGTCCTGTTTTCAGGGCTTGACAGAGCCATGGCTTTTCATTCTGAGTGTTCCTTTTCTGACCATGAAACATGTCTGACTGCACTGCATGTCTGTTGCTACTGAAGGTTGCTTTGCTCAGTGCCAAGGGCCAGCCTCGATTGTAGAGGGGTTCCTGAAGAAGGGATGTTTGGGAGCGGTGGAAGAAATGACTTGAAGTCAATCATGGGTACAAGCTGACAGCTCTGTGTTCTGCTCCAGCTGGCTCTTTAGACAGCTGTGTAAATAGTCAGCCCTTACAGACCAAAGCGGCAGTCTTTTATTTACATATCAATTCAAACATTACCACAAGGGATAATTAAGAGACTAATTATCCCTTTTAATTATTCTATGAATTAGCATTTTATGACCTTAGCCCCTTGATTCTTAGAGACAGCAAGTGCATTTTTAAAACATAGTAAATGAATTCAGAGATCTGCCTGTCTTCGTAAGCACAAACAGTAAGTTTAGCTGGGTATGATCCTGTCCTGAGATTACCATTCCCATCATGCCTGGATCTAAACTTACACTGTCCAAGACTGACCTTGAACTCAGGAATCTGCCTGCCTTTGTAAGCATAAACAATAAGCTGTTTGGGTGGGATGTTGCCCTAAAATCACCATTCCCTAAATCTCTTTTTTCTCTTTGCTTAATATCTTTCTGACAAGCAGGATCATTAGTGCAGCTATCTCTGCTCTTTTAGGTCCATGAGGCCCCTCATACAATCCATATTGCATCCTTATATTTTGCATAGTTGAGAAATTATATATTCTTGAACCCATGTTTTCAGAGTTCTTTTCCACAGCCCTAAGGGCTGTCTTGAAGGCCAAAACATTTACCATTTTGCTGAGGAACACATTCTCACCTCCTGGACTTGTGCTGTTTCTAATTACTATTATTATTTTTAGATTTATTTAATTATTTTTTGTATGTGAGAACACTGTTGTTCTCTTTAGACATACCAGAAGAGGGCATCGGATCCCATATAGATGGTTGTTGACAGCTGTGGAGCTGTCTGTCGTACTGAGCTCGGGCGTAGGTCTGGGGGATTAAAGAACGACTCAGACTCGGGTCATCCGTTATGAGAGAATGCCACTGCATTTACTGGGCAGGTTCAATATACACAACAAGCCAGAAAAGGAAAAACACAAACTCAGGAAAAAGCAGAAACTCAACTGGGGGCAATAGAATGTCAAGTGTTAATTCCCTTCCTGGGGCACCATGCCTTAGTCAGGATGTTTTGATCCTAGAGGAATGGCAGAATGTTACTTAGTAGACAGCAACATATGGAAAGTCTCAGCCAGGGCATAGCAGCCCTTGGGGTCCTACAGGTCGTGAGCCACTATGTGGTTGCTGGGAATTGAACTCAGGACCTCTGGAAGAATAGTCAGTGCTCTTAACTGCTGAGCCATCTCTCCAGCCCCTCTCCCTTACTGTTTCTAGTTATTATGGAGTCATTAACCTCAACAAGGAGAGCATTCCCAAAGGAAGAACATGAACACATGCACATTATTAGAAAACAAGCCTTACACCAGAAACCATCAATACTTGTGGAGGCAATGCCCTGCTGGCTCTGCTCCAGGGGCAGGAACTGTGTCAAGCAGTCCCTTCTGTAGCCAGTGACCATGCAGGACTCAGCAGCTCAGCTCCTTGGGTGGGGGTGGGGAGGGGAAACCCAAGGCTTTCTCAGAGTCTCCCTTTCTCTGTTGAACGATCTTGGGAAAGCCTATGTCTGTCCATCTTAGAGAAGTGTGCCCTCCCCCCAGCCTTGAGCAGGCCTAAAAGACCTTGTTTACCACAATAGACCAAATAATAGGATCTGGGTGGAGTTTCCCACCTTGGCTGCATGTGCAGCCTGCTACAGGAACTTAGAAGAATAACTGCCCACTGAGCTTGCCTTGAGATATGTCCAGCCGTGACCAAGGATGGGTTCCCCCACCCATCTCCAGCTGAAGCAAGAATGGGTTTTGGTGGGGGCTTTCCCTTTAAATTGAGAGCTGAACATTAAACTTGATCAGAGAACTTTGTCTTGGCTTCATCTCTCCTCGCCTCCGTCTGGACCCCCTTACAGGTGAACTCAGTTGATCCTTGGCTGCAGGTGGCTACAGAGAAGGCGATTATTTCTGACCTTTTGGACTGTGGCCATCAGACACCTTTCCCTCTGGGCCTAACTGTAGTCTTATTCCCTGCAATCATAGGTACTCCCGTTTCAGGTATCTGTTGTTGCTGTTGCTGTTGTTGTTCTTAATTTGTTAACACACTATGAACATAGTTTACACCTAATGATGTGGATCATGGGTTATTTGAGTTATATACATACATATATATATTAATATTTTATACTTTTATTTATAATATTTATAATACAATTTTATTTATAATATTTATTTTATTTGTAATCATTTATATTCTAAATTTATATAATAAATACAATTATTTATTATTTAATATATTACAAATTTTATTTTATTTTTAGTTATTATTATTTTTTTTTTCGAGACAGAGTTTCTCTGTATAGCCCGGGCTGTCCTGGAACTCACTCTGTAGACCAGGCTGGCCTTGAACTCAGAAATCTGCCTGCCTCTGCCTCCCAAGTGCTGAGATTAAAGGCATGCACCACCACTGCCTGGCACAAATTTTATTTATATTATAAATAACATATAATTTTATTTACAACATTTATTTATATTTATATTACTTATTGTATATAACAATATATACTAATATATTCTTATATATTATATATAATATATAACACTATATAATGTATAAACTTATAATATATGTTATAAACAATATTTATATTATAAACAATATAGGATTTTACTTATAATAATAATTATAATTTAATTATATATTATTAAAATTATATTTATTTATTGGTTGTGCATGGCAAACATGTGGAGGCCATAGAACAACTTGGAGAGTCAGTTCTCTTGGTCCACCCTGTGAATTTGGGGATCAAACTCAGGCGTTCAGGCTTGTGAGCACGAGCCAGCTTGCTATTCCACAGATTAATGGCAGTGTAGAGTCGCAAGGTTTCCGCATAGTGAGTCCTTTCGAGCAATACTGCTATTATCTGCCATGCTCCATCTTAGCTCACTCATTCTCCTGTAGGGAGTGTTTGATTGGTGTTCCTGTTTTATGTAGCTGTCAGGGTTTGGATGTGAAGCGAGTGCCATTCCCACACAGCTTAGTCCCTTTTGCCATGTTTAGAGGTGGAGCTTAAAGGATGAGATTGGACTGTGAGAGCACTGACCTAATCCGTCATTCGATCCATCTGTGGATCCATAACCGAAAAGACTATTAGGAGGTTTTGAAAACTGTGTAACATGGGGCCAAGTTACAGGAACCCAATTCCTGATGCTGCACCCAGCACGGTATGCCTTGTCTTTGGCTCCTTCCTCGCTGTGTCACCGTGTCCAGGGGACCATGACATGAACTCCTTTCCTTTGCCTTCCTCCACAGCACCCCTAACTTGTCTAGGCTTGACAGCAGGGAAGCCTCCAGGGACTAAAGCCAAAATAATAATAAAAAAAAATGTTTTCATAGTTTTATAAATCTGTCTTACGTCATCTGTTTCCTTTGCTAACATAAAGTGCTACCCACTTTAGGTGGGTATGTTCTGAGAGTTTGTCACAGGGACAAAAGTGAGCCACGCAGCACCTTTATCCGGCTCCCCAGACTCCATCCCATGATGCATTTCTGTCACAGCTTTTGTCAGTGACTCTCCACCAGAGGGGACTCTTCGCGAGTTCTAGGCCATTCAGGGCTACAGAGCCAAACCCTACCTCAGAAAACTCAAATCAAAACTAAACCAAACAAAAAGAACATTCTCTTCTATAACCACGTTTGATTATTTCTGCATATTTTAAATGACTTTTGCACAATTTCTGAGTGACAGACTTCCTCCTACGGTGGGGAAATCCTTTACCAACATGAGCTGAATCCGTGCTGTGTCCATCTGTGCCCAGTGGGATAGGGAAGCTCAGGTTAGCACTCACAGCCCTCCAACGCTCTATTGGTTCCGTTTCTGTCATAAAACGTCGGGTCTTCTGTGAAGTACTGACGTATTCACAGGTCTGGGAAAACATTGCTTGCTCGGCTCACATCAGTTCCCTGACTAATAATCTGTGCTGATGCAGTGGAATCTTATTAATTATTTATTAACCCTCAGTTCTGTTAAAGGACAGAGCGTGAGGGCAGCAAGATGACGCTTAATGATGCGTCTAGTCTCACTCTGTCGCTACACTGACGGAGGACCACAGAGACAGTGGTTAGGAGCCTGGAGGCTTTGCTCTGGACCTAGAAGGTCCTCAGAGCTGGGCTTCATAAACACTTTCCAGTCAAGATCCCTTTATACCCAAGCAACAGTTACACAGACCAAATAGACATACAAATCAGATATTCCCTGATAATAAATTATAAAGAAATTTGCTCTAAACAACTCTTTATTATATAGATAATCTCTCTGTTTGTTAAATATAAAGGCACACTTGCATGCCAATGAGACAGACGTGCTTGTTTTTCCATAAAGAACGGAATCTTGGTTGAATATTTGAGGCGTGGGTGGGAGCATTTTCCACCCTTCTCAGAGCGTGTCAATAGCTGGTTTTATAATCATCAATGCTGAGAATGCTGTTTCCCATGAATACAGAATGCAAAGTGGCAGAAATAAGTTTAGGGCCATTCCAGAAACTGCTGGTAATTCTGCCCTAACCCCAAGACATCAGCTTGTAGGACTCTGTTCTCTGTTTCCATCCCGAGGGTTCCATGTTGTCCTTATCCACTGAGCTATCTCACTGGTCCTCAAATAGAAATTTTAAAAAATCAAACATTTTAGTGGCATAGATTTCAACGTGTAGGTCACGACCCCCTTTGGGGAGGGCCGTTTCACAGGGGTCGCCTAAGACCGTTGGAAAACACGGATATTTCCATTATGAGTCATAACAGTAGCCAAATAACAGTTATGAAGTAGCAATGAGGTAATTTGATGGTTGAGGGACACCACAAATGAGGAAGCGTATTAAAGGGTCACACAGCAACAGGAAGGCTGAGAACCACCTTTCTAGAGCAATGCAGTCCAAAGCTATAGTAACTTGATACTTACATACTGAGAATGCCCATAAGGAAATATTAAAACTTGTACGTATTACGTCTCAGAGAAGGATGTTAATATGCTGTATGTTAATAAAGCACTGCGATTTGTAAAACACAGCAGTGTTGATGAGCGGAGATGTTCAGGCAGATGTCACTCGTATTGCGCAGCAGGGGGGCAGGCACGGAAGGTGTGAGTGTTGCTTTCAGAACAAGGCTGCAGTGCGGCTGCGCAGTGCACCAAGGGCGAGCGTTACCTGGTGTACTGTGGAGTCTTTATGCACTGAGGGGGTTTGTTTTTCACTTTTTATTTTTAAACAGTGGTCATGGCAACATTTTAATTTCAGATGATTTTCACGTGCTATTTCTTTTAAAATGAGCTTGATTTAGAATTAATTTTTAGTCATTGAACGGTCAGATACCTTTTACTGTAGGCAGTTTTCCTACCCCTTACCCCTTCATGTAGTCTGCCCACCGTCTTGGAATCTGGGCTGTAGAGAGGGAAAGGCCAATAGGCTTAGTGGGGAGGGTGCCAGGAGAGGAAAATCTGACTCCGACTCCCCACCAGGCCCTCTATTTTTCTCCTGTCTTAAACACTGAACTTCCTGCAGATTTTCTATGAAGGTGTTGAGGTTATAAACAGGGGTGAAGCCAGACACAGGCCCGCCCTTAGTAGACTTCCTGTCTAGGTGAGGAGAGGCATAGTAGAGTGACTAGAGCATATGGCGCCTTGGGCTGGCAGATGCTTCAAATTAACTGAGCTGACAAGGAGTTGCACGGGAGTTTGAGAGACCGGGCTGAGATGAACAGAGAAAGGTCCCTGTATGTCACAGGACTATTAATAATACAGAGAGAGCTGTGGCCTGTGGCTGAAAAAAGAGGATCTCGAGTTCGAGGCCAGTCTGGGATACATGGAAAGTTCCAGACCAGCCTGGGCTACACAGTGAGACCTTGTTCTCAGTGGTTTTTGTCTGGTCTTGGTGTATTGTTTTCGGTAGATACAAGGCCAGGGGACAGTGGACTGCTTTAGTTGGAGAATGCTCGGGGCACCTGGTTACTCCAGGATGTCCTGCTGTGGTCCAAGAGTCAGTTGCTAAGGGCAGAGTGTGGGTGCTTTTCTGCTTTGAGTAACAAGACTTGGGCTATGTAGTTCTGTTTGATGCACCTGTTCTTTCCCATGATGCATCTGATTTTAATCGCATGCACAGCCGATCATGAATAGGCATAAGATAGCAAATAGGGCTTATATTTTCCCTATAAGTTAATTTGGAGGACAGATTTTAATTTTACTGTGCATGCACTGAAAAACCTCTCCATGATGGATCAGCCCATTGTCTACACTTTCCTGATACATTCCAGAATGTATTTGACCACAGATTACCAACAGAGGGAGTTACCATGTCGTGGCTAGAAGGAGTGACCTACTTCATTGTTTGGAGCAAGGTGCATGTTCAGCTCAATGCAGATGGGGACTCTAGGTTGCTAAGTGCATTACTGGGAAAGAGGTTTGAGCAGCCTCCTGGGTTTTCAGTTCATCCCTGTGCTGGCCTGCTTCAACTGGAGAAAGAGAGAGAGAGAGAGAGAGAGAGAGAGAGAGAGAGAGAGAGAGAGAAAAGGAAGAAGAAGGAGAAGGAGGAGGAGGAGGAAGGAAGGAAGGAAGAAAGAAAGAAAGAAAGAAAGAAAGAAAGAAAGGAAAGAAGGAAGGAAGGAAGGAAGAAAGTTCTTGTCATTGGTGCATGGATGACTCAGAGGAAGAACTGTCAGTTTTGGGCCAAGGGAAGATGAGAAATTCTGAGAAATGATCTTGAGCTGAGTCTTGAGGGTATGCTCACTCAAGGAACAACTCTGGCATTTGAATTTGTTTTTAACTTTTAATTGATTCTTTGTGAATTTCACATCATACACCCCAATCCCATTCATCTCCCCATCCCTTCATATCTGCCCTCTGCCCTTGCAATCTCCCTCACAAAAGAAAACAAAACCACCAATAAACAAAACAAACAAAAACTATTTGGCATGGAACCTTCGGTGTGTCACAGTGTGCCACACAATACACACTCTTTTGCTTAAATAGCTTTACTTGCAAATGTTCATGGCAACGGTCATTGGTCTGGTTTGAGGCCTCAGCTAACACTACTGGATTCTCACAGGACTCTTCTCAGATATTCTGTTGTCACCCTGTGTCATGGATCACCCATGCCACCAGGATGAGCTCTTCAGCTTTGCCCAGGCAAGGGGCAGGGGCAGGGGCAGGGGCAGGGGCAGGGGCAGGGGCAGGGGCAGCTCTCCCACCCTTAGAACCAGCTTACCCACTTGCTGCAGGTGTGTGTGTGTGTGTGTGTGTGTGTGTGTGTGTGTGTGTGTGTGTAGGGTATGGCATGAGAGGGGGCAGCTCTCCTGTACATAAGCCCTCAGGCTGCCTCACCGGGCTACCAGGGCCAGCTCTACTATGATGTACAGGTGAGGTGCAGCCCAGTTGGTCCTGATTGGTCCAGAAAGGTGGGAGGGACATCTAGAGGTTCTGCCCCACATACCACCAGTCAGATGCTTTAAAAGACACCACTACATATATTGAGTGTGAGAAATCTGTGACCAACCCATGGCTAAGCTGATGTTCTTGTTCTCGTGGCCTCTCGTCATCAGGACATGCCTCAAACATCTGCATTACGCTGCTTCACTTTTGACGACAAACTTGAGAGAAGGAGAAAAATGATGATACAGACTCTGAGATTTCTCATAAGCTGAAGTGACTCCTCTCTGTTTCCAAGCCAATGACTAGATGACAGATTACAATATAAATCTTGACAGAATTAAAAAAAAAAAGATAGCATGGCTGGGCCAATCTTCGGTGTTGTAGGTATAAAATTAAATTTCACGTTGTGTTATACATGTGAAGACTTGTCTTCATCAGGCCAGTCAGGCAGATATGATGTAGTGAGTTATGTTTAGAGAAATGGGGAGGAGAAAAAATATGGAAGAGAGTAATAATACAGATTACAGAAACATTTTTTGAGACAGCATCTTTCTACATAGACCAGTCTGGCCTTGCTTCTGTGGTCCCCCTGCCTCTGCCTCCTGAGGTTTGGGATTAAAGACATGCATCGTTATACACAGTGAGACCGGACAACACTTTAAAAAGAATTATATGCTAACATTTTGGATTAGTATGTTTGGTATTGCTGCCTCTTCTGTCTGTTTGACCAAAAGATTCTGATTGTTGGGCAGTTTCTAGGGCTGCCTTAGGGTTTTACTGCTGTGAACAGACACTATGACCAAGACAACTCTTATAAGGGCGTTTAATTGAGGCTGGCTTACAGGTTCAGAGGTTCAGTCTGTTATCATCAAGGTGGGAGCATGCAGGCAGGCATGGTGCAGGAGGAGCTAGAGTTCTTCGTGTTCATCTGAAGGCTGCTAGTGGAAGACTGACTTCCAGGCAGCTAGGATGAGGGTCTTAAAACCCCTCAGTGACTTTGACACACCTATTCCAACAAGGCCACAACTCCTAATAGTGCCACTCCCCAGGCCAAGCACATTCAAACCATCACAAGGGCTAAAATCTAGACACTCCCTAGTATTTTCTCCTCGGGTTTGCTCAGTTCTGCGTGCTGGCCCTCAAGCCTTGCAACTTGTGCCAAGCTGAGAAGTGAAATAGAGTTCAAGCTCACAGATACACGTGGTGGTAAGCTTCATGCCAGGATTGTACAGATTTGCACATTATTGAGCTTAATATGAATTCTCCTCCCACAGGAGAGAGACCCTGGAAACAGAAGAGGAGATGGGAGTCCCTTTCAGCTGAAGCCCTCCATTCCAAGATGTGACAGTCCCCTGGGCAAGGTTGTGAATGGCAGCCCTCAGCAGGTTCCTCCTGGCTGAGGAATGAGCAAGTGGGTTGCTTTTAAGGGAAGGTAAGTCAGAGAGGGGAGCCTGGAAGAGCCCCTCTGGCCAGCCCACCCCGCGTGTAGCAGTCACTTGTTTCAGTTTTTTGATGAAAGGTCCTGCCACTCTGCTCTCTTACTTTGAGTTTTTGCGTCTGGACACCGATCTGGGCCTCAGGCCGTCTTCTGTGAAGCTGAAATACAAGGGTGAAGGCAGAGCTCTCTGCTTACCTTTCAGTCCCTGCATGCTCTGCTCGCACATGTGCGTGCGCGTGCGTGTGCTTTCTTATGACCACTTCCCCCCGCCCCAAATCGTCTTTGTATAGCTTTGATTTATTCTTCAGCCATTCTATTTCCTGAATGAACTCTGTTTTCATATTGCAAAGCTGCATTTTGACTTCATGTTTGTGTTTGTTCTCACAGCCCGGGCGTATCTCTTTGGAGTGGTTCGGACACAGCTAGTTCAAGAGAATCACTCTCTTGAATTCGGAAAGTTCTTTCCACCTGTTTTCGTTGGGTACCTTTACGATGGAATTAGTAGCTTGAAGGGGGATCTGTTGGCCGGTGTCTTTTCATGTCGTTTGTGTCTCTGCACCAGGACTGTGTATCTGGAGTTCATTTGCTGGCTATGTAAACTTGTGTCCTCCACAGCTCTCCACACACCCCAGTCCATGTTCTTCATTCAGTGGAGGGATTTGCAATGTCTTTAAGAGAACTAAGCCGTGTAAGAGTAAATGCCATTTTCTCTGTGGACTGATACAGTTGTAGGCTCTGTCTGTATCTTCCTCCAAGAGTTGATTATTCCCTTGGTGACAGTCACTATCAAAGGGTTAGCACACTCTTGGCTGGCCCTTACCTCCTTGGCTGTTTTGTGTGACTGGGTCAGCTGTGCCCTGATTCTGACTTTTCTGGCCTTTCCTGCCTGTTGTAGGACTCCATGTATCTGGGGGCCGTATCCTGTTGCAGCTCTGGCCTGAGCCTGGCCTTCACGGCCTCACATGCCTGTTTTAGGGATCTCGGCACTTAGATCAGCTTATGCCTGATTCTGACTTCCCCAGCCTCCCACGTGGGACTCTGCCACCGGGGAACCGTATCCTGGGTTGTTCTGGACTCCTTCCTGGGTCCACAGCTTCCCCTGCAGTTTTTATGCACACTTGGGGTCCTTGCCCTGGGCCAGTTCCAGCCTTCTTCCTGGGTCTGTAGGGAATTGCTGAAATTTCCCTTGTACCTTCTAGTCTGAATTTTCCATTGTCTCTTTACACTCTCAGCTTTGCCCTTTCTCTTCCAAAACCAGGTGATAAAATTTTCTTCACTTACAAAGTCATGGTCCTGTGAGAATTCCTCATTGAATAGTCTCATCACGATGCCTGGCTACCTGAGGTCTCTCTTCAGTTCTGGGCAAGGAATTGCATTGTGCTGTGACATATCCTCAAGGGACAAGGAGCCTGACATTTTCACACACTGTTGGTGCATCTGAAAACCTGCCTGTTGTTTTTTGCTGCTGATGCTCTTGGGTGTAAGCTGCCAAGCCTGCTTTTACCTCAGAAGCAAGCATTTCCCCAGGACTTGGAACAAATGGAATGCCCCCCCGAATCTCCCCAAGTTGTATTTGCACACGTATACCTGTAGTACACATAACAATTACTGGCTGCTTTTCCTGAGAACAGTGGGGTGTGGAGAGGGGAAGGCAGGTATAAATGACAGGAAACATTTTTGGTTATAAGGCTTTCCAAAGCTATTCTCCAGGACAGAACAAACTATGTCTGTGAGAGTAAAGAAGGTGACTCCTGTGACTATCTTAACCCCAAAGCAGCCCCCCCACACCCTCTGCAACTTGTCCAAAGACATGCCAGATGTCAGGAAAGATAGGCACCCCAGTGCAGTGGTTGGAGCCTGTCTTCCCAGAGGACCCTGAGGCACACTGCTTTGTGGGTTTGGATTTTGTTCCACCCTCGGTTTCCTTTGTGACCTTGGGCAAGCCTCCATTGCTATTCTTCTGACTTTAAAGTGGGCTGCACACACCGGACTGTGTAACTGAGCCCCCTCTCCCCCAACCCCTGGGCAGCTGGTAGCACACACTGGTACCCAGGGAAGGCGATCATTGTGGTCTCTGATAAAGACTGGCTTGGGTGGCTAGATGGGGGGGTGGAGAGAGAACGGATGCTCACAAGGAGAGCATTTCATGTCAAGTGAGGTTTTAGGATTGAGGTCATAGGTATGTGGGTTTATTTGATCCAGTTGGGTTAGGAGAAAGGAAGAGAGGCTGATTTCTTTATCTGGAGTCGGAGAGGAAGATAATTCTTCCCAGAACAACTCAGAGACCAGAAGACTCCAGTTCTCAGCCATACTGCTCTCTTTGCTGAGGCTCCATCTTCTCTAGTTAGTCCTGGATCATGGAAACAGCTTCTGGTCATCAGAGTCTAGGCAAAGGATTGAAGTCATAACTTTCCTGATCAGAACACTTCAACCTCTGAGAGGCTCTGCTTTCCATCTATGTCCATTCCCTCCCCTCCTTGTCCTTGCTAAGAGCCACATATGCTAACCACAGTCAAGACCCTAACTCTGTAAGATCATCTGCGTGTGGAATGATGCTTTGAAGTTAAGGTCACCTTTAGGAAGATGCTGTCAGCATTTTGCATTCTGTTTTTTTTCTAATCTTTGTAAAATAATAATTTCCCACACAAGCAAAATTTCCTGGTGTAAAAGACTTAATTAAAATGAAATACTTCAGGTGCGGTTCTCCTGTCCGCAGTGTCTGCTGACAACTCAGTGTCCAGCTTGTAGCAAGCACTCTAGCCAGTGAGACATCCTGTTGCTCCCAGCTCCAGAGATCTCGCTTGCTTTGGTAGAGATCTCTAACCGGGTAATATTCTTCTCTCCTTTCTTCTTCCATCCCCTCCTGTCCTCTCCCCTCCCTTCTTCTTTTTCCCCCTGTAGGAAAACCCAGGGTGCTATTCCTGCTGGGCCAGTGCTCTGTTCCAGACCAAGAATAGTATTTCTTGTTCAGATCCCCTCCTTCTCTCCTCCCCTCCTTTTTTCCTATTCCTCCTCCTTCCTCCTTCTCTCCTCCCTCCCATCCTTTCCTCCTCCCTTCCTCCTTTCATTCTCTCCTCCTTTCCTTACTCCCTCCTCTTCCTCTTTCTCTTCCTTCCTCCCCTTCCTTCTCCCTCAAGTCCTCCCCCCCCCCTTTTTAAACAAGGTCTCACTATACAGTCCAGGTTTGAGGTTCAGTCCAAGAGGACTCAGACTCGCTTTCTATTTATCCAGATTCCTGTGGAAGACAGAAAAGTTGTGGTGTGGGGTGGAATAATCCACTGTCTGTAGCTGTTACGGGTGACAAAAACTAAGATGAGACACTGACTGACGTGAAGCGAAAGTTTAAATATGGCTAGCAAACCAAAGATGAATCATAGTGGGTTAAGAAGAAAATCCAAAGAGGGAAAGGAAGAAAAAAAGGAAGGAAGGAAGAAAGGAAGGAAGGAAGGAAGGAAGGAAGGAAGGAAGGAAGGAAGGAAGGAAGGA
>JANHMN010000006.1:98036254-98067995 GCA_030674055.1 Rhabdomys pumilio | reverse complement strand
TATGTATGTGAATGTGTGTGCATTTATGTGTGTATATAGTGTGTGCATGCATGTATGTATGTATGTGAATGTGTGTGCATTTATGTGTGTATATAGTGTGTGTGCATGCATGTATGTATGTATGTGAATGTGTGTGTATTTATGAGTGTGTATAGTGGTGTGTGTGTGCATGGTGTGTGTGTGCATAGCGTGTGTATGTGATTGAAGGCACGCTTGTGACCAAGGTACATATGTGTGGTCCAGAGAACAACTTATGAAGGTACGTTCTCTTCTTCTAATATCTGGAAGAAGGTATGAGTTTCAGGGATGAAACTCAGTTATGATCACAATGTCTTCATACTCTCCATCTGCTGGACCATGTCTGAGTTCTTAACTCAAGACAAACTCTAACAAAAGTCTTCCCATCAAGGACTCTTTTATATGTGTGCATAATGTTTTGATTAAATCGATTCCCCATTTCCTCTCTTTCGATTTCTCCCCAACTCCCTACCATGCTTCCCTCCTAACTTCATGTTCTTGAACAAACAACAGACAAACAAACAGCCCATTGAGACTGAGACATCTAGTGCTGCCTGGATGTATACAGGTATAGGGCCACCTACTGGAGCACGCATAGCCTCCCAGGGGCCATAGCCCCCCAAAAAACTGACTGTCCCCCAGAAGCCACCAACTGCCAATAGCTCCTCAGCTAGGGGAACTTACATTTGTACAAACACACGCTTGTAAAAACAAAACAAACAATAAACAAAATGATACAAACTTGCTTTGTACATGAGAGAAATTATGATGTGGTTATAGGCCAAGGAAATAATGTCTGTGGGGGAAGAGGACACCTGCTGAGCAGCATGTCAGGATGTGCATGGGAGAGCCAGACTTAAAGGCTGTGAGGGTAGTTGTCTGTAGTAACAGAGATGGAAGGGTGCCCAGGCACAGATGTTGACAGGGCAGAGATGGATTGCCCCGGGGAAATTCTGAGGTTTTCAGTTGCATCTTCCTGGAAGATGTGGCCAATTGTTGAGAGACTTATACAATAGCACAGGAGAAGCTGTATGTGGCGTAAGTGGAAGACTGTAGATGCCACAGAGGGACTATCAGTTACTACAAGCATAACTGAATTCAGAAAGTTTTAGTAACCCATAAAAAGAAATCCGTTGCTTCTCAGTCCACGGTGTTCGAAGCTTTGTGGAAACCCTTCTGATTTTGAGAGAACCATTCAGTTAATGCCCAGGAATTGCCTCAGAGTCTTGAGCCTTGAGTTCAGGTCTAGTGGATACTCTGTAGCTCTCTGTTCTCCGTCATGAGTAAGCACAGAAAGCTAGGTCTGGATCACAGGCTAGCTTCCTTAGCTAGCCTATCCTGGGGTCCTCAGTATCAGCACTACCTGTGATACTGTTACAAATGCAAGCACAGGCAAAACACCTGTAACCCTGACACTCTGCAGGCAGAATCAAGAGGCCTTAAGTTCAACAAAGGATGTAGTGAGACCCTGTCCAAAAAAACATCAACAATAAAACAAAACAAAACAAACAAAAACCCAAAAAATAAAACAAAAAACTCAACAACAAAAAACAAAACAAAACAAAACAAAACAAAACAAAAAAACCTCAAAAAACAAAACAAAAGAAACACTCTTCCAAGTCAAACCAAACTTACTGTGTCAGGCAGTTTATAATATGCAGTTCATGCATATTATAAAAGGTACTTTATTAGACTGGCTGACATGGGGGCTGGGTAGTCCAGCAGTGACTGAAGGCATACCTTAGCTGCTCAGCCCTCAGAGCTGATGCCCCTACAGCCTCCATATGGTACTGGAGGTCCGGGAAATCTCTGGCACACAGGGATCCCTGCAGGCATCCATCCGAAGTGTGTGACTGCGACAGGGGCTTGGAGCAGCACTGATGGACACATTTGCTCATAAGTGAAGGCGAGTAGGTGTGAGTAGGTGGTAAGACATGTGGGCTGCCTGTCAGAGGGTGCAGCCTACTTCATGGCTGAGCCTTCTTCCTTCAGTCAATCCTCTCAGGAGATGCATACGTGCGCGCGCACGCACACGCGCTCTCAAACACACACACACACACACACACACACACACACACACACACACACTCAGAGATGTATCTCCTAGGTAATTCCAAATCCGTTGAGATGACAACCAAGATCCATATCATAGCAGACAGGCATCCGAAAACTTGTGTCTGCACCTCAGACCTGCTGAGGCGGAATCGGTGGGGTGGGGCCAGCACCTGCATTTTACCAAGACCTCCTGGAGATATAGACGGGGTGAGTGCTGGGACCCTAAGTACGATTGCTCTCTCTATTTAGTCATGCTTTCACTTTATCAAATTATATCGAATAAAGTGTTTTGTGCTAGGGAGATGCCATCCACTCTCGAGTGTGCAAAACACACTCTCACATACATACTCTCTCTTTCACACACACTCACACACACATGCTCACTCACACACTCACATATACACACATGCTCTCTCTCATACACACACTCACACACATGCTCACTCACACACTCACACATACGCACTCACATGCTCTCTGTCATATACACACTCACAAACACATGCTCATTCACACACTCACTCATACATATTTACATGCTCTCTCAGACACACACACACTCTCTCACACACACTCACACACTCACACAAGTCTCTCTCACTTACACACATGCTTTCTCTCACACACTGTCACACACACTCACATGCTCTCTCACACACATGCTCTCTCACACACTCATTCTCACACACTCACAACTCTCACATACATACTCACATGCTCTCTCTCACACACCTCATGCACACTCACATGCACACACACTCAAATGCATACACTCTCACATATGCTTCAATACACACTCACATGCAAACACTCTCTCACACTCATATGCAAACACATATACTCACACACACTTCCACA
Source organism: Rhabdomys pumilio (assembly GCA_030674055.1). Lineage (NCBI taxonomy): Eukaryota > Metazoa > Chordata > Mammalia > Rodentia > Muridae > Rhabdomys > Rhabdomys pumilio. The sequence continues at coordinate 98,065,064 of JANHMN010000006.1, read as the reverse complement.
CATACATGCACATACACACTCTCACACATACTTCCACACACACATGATCTCTCTCTCTCTCTCTCTCTCTCTCTCTCTCTCTCTCTCTCACACACACACACACTCTCACACACACATGCTATATAATCCCTCACTGTTCTCAGTGATCCAGAGAGTATAAAGAAACCAGGAGAGCCACAGTCACACCAGAAGAACAAGGAGGAAGTCATTTTAAGACAAGCTTCCCTGAAAGTAGGGTTCCTGTGTCTCTCTCCTTTCCCACCCTTCTCTCTAGCACTACTGAGTAGTGGATTGAATATTAACCTCCTGAGAGGATTGACTGAGTACTACTGAGTACTAGACTCTAATACTAGACTGAGTAGTTCTGGTGGGCTGTTTCCTTGTTGAAGGAAGCCCCTGTGTTTTGTGAGGAACTTAGCAACATAGCTGGCCTCTGTCCACCAGAGGCCAGTAGCACCCTTCAGATTTCAGTTGTGACTATATTGTTAAGCCATCACCAAGTGCACAGCCTTATGGCCTGATGAGGAAGGAAATCTGACCTCCATCAGAGAACCATAAATTTAAAGTGAGAGATACAGTCCTCCCTGATGACGCAGGGCTGCGGCTGCATTCTGGGGGCACCCCACAAGCCTGGGGGGGGGTGCTTAAAATTTGTGTGTTTATATCTTTTCATCCTTACAGTAAACCTGTCTACAACAAATGATTCCCTGTTCATGAATGGAGAATCATCAGGTAAGTTGTTTAACCTTCATTCATAACTGTTATGTTCTTAGAGCAGAGTACAGAGTACACTCATGCATTGCTTTTTGTGTATGTGCATACAACTATGTGCACGTGTGCGTGTACATGTGTGTGTGTGTGTGTGTGTACATGCACATTTGTGTGGAGGCCAGAAGTCAATGTCTGGTGCCTTCTTCCCACCTTACTTTTTGAGGCAATTTCTATCCAGGTCTGGAGCTCCCTGATTTGGCTAAGCTAGCTGGCCAGAGAGCTCCAGGGAGAGGATGGGAGTCACACCTTCCTGCTTGTGCGGCAAGCATCTTAGCAGCTGAGCCACCTCCTAGTCCTGACTTGTATTTTCCCCATCTGTGTCTCCAGCTGTGAACCTGCAAGTCTTTCCCTGTCTCTCTTTAGAATCAAGAGATGACTAGAGAAATAATCAATAATTGGCCAGTGTTCAGAACTGATTTTTCTAGACCCTTGAGTTAGTTGGCCTGAAAAAACAAATATCAAAGAGGGATGCCTGCTTCGATGCCCCTACAGGGGTCACCTTGTGCCCAGGAGTCCTCCTCTTCTGTTTGTTTCCCTACTTTCCCCCAAGTTCTTGGTGGAAGACCACTCCCTGCAGCTGCACATGCCTGGATGTCAAAGGCTCAGCCTGCTGTGCGGTGCCTCAGGGCCAGCTCACACCATCCAAGGCTCCTGGGCAGCTCACACCACCAGAGGCTGCTGGACCAGCTCACACCACCAGAGGCTGCTGGGTCTGAGACAAGAGAATGCAAACAGGGCCAGGATAGAGCTCATGTCAATCAGTTGCTTAGCATTTACCCAGCTGGAAACAGCATCTGCAGGGGGTTGGCATTGTTGGCAAAGCAGTGGCTGATCTCAGCTTCACTGTTTGAACGCTGAACACTGAGTTTGATTGAGCAGGTGGAATATGTGCTCTTTAAAAAATGCCACTTCCGGGGCAAAGGTTTCCCAGCACCTACACAAGTTCTGTTCAAGATCTCAGGTAGCCATGATGGACAGGCAGGATCTACAACTGTCTGCTGGTCTGAAAGGGTTTGGGCTTGGGTATTTAGCCCCAGTTCTTTCATGGAGAGATCCCAAGTTACTTAATGTCTCGGGGCCTCAGTTTTGCACCTCTGTGAAATGGAAATTCACAACAGTGAAACTGATTGGTAAAGTGACAACCCTGAGCTGCACTTCTGTGACCCTTGACCTCCCTTCCATTCTCCCTGTGTGTGCCTTGAGGCTGCGGCTGTGTCTCATCTGTTGATGGACACTTGGGTTGCTTCTACCTTCAGGCTATGTAAATAATGCTATTGTGAACATGGAGATACAAAATATATTGAACCCCATGTCTTTAGGCAACACAAACCTAGATGTGGAATTGCTGGATCAAATGGTGACTAGAGCTTTACCAGTTTGAGGACCTCTCACACATTTCCACATTGGCCACTCCCCCTCACATTTCCACATTGGCCACTTCCCCTCACATTTCCACATTGGCCACTCCCCCTCACATTTCCACATTGGCCACTCCCCCTCAATCTCCACATTGGTCACTCCCCCTCACATCTCCACATTGGTCACTCCCCCTCACAGCCCCACAAGCAGTGCACGAGACTTCCTGCCTCTCCATATTCATGCTGATGTGTTCAACTGTCTGCCTTTTAGATAACTGCTATCCAAGTGGGTCTGAAGTGGCCATGAATAGACATAAAAATGTACACATATGTATCTTTTCTAGCCTTGGGGTTCTACGTTTACCAGTCACTCTGCTTGAATGTTCTTCCTCTTAGGTTTCGAGTTTTTCAAAACCTACCTTTAAATAAAGGTTCTTAAATGCTTTAACCTCCCTTCTAGCCCACCACCCAGCAGAGGTAGTAGAGAAGAAAGGTTATTAGGATATGGGGGAAGAGGCCCTGTTTAGAAATTGTTCTTTGGAGCAAATCCAATCTGTGTTGTGGGGTGTCAGGCCTTGGACGAGGTAACTCCATTTAACCTGCGACCTTCACCACGCTATGAACAATAAAAGCTTTGGAAAACCAGACTCCACGTGTTTCCTGGGCCTGCTGCAGCCAGATTCCCAGCCTTTGGAACCCTGGAACCTTGAACTGCAGCCGCAGGCCTGCAGCAGCTGTGTGAATGTGGGATCCTCCGCTGGTGGTGTGGGAACCCCCCCCCACCCCGCTGTCAGACCGCCATGGGACCCCGCCGCCGGACTCCCTCCCCCACAAGATTTTTTCCCATAGTGGGGAAATCATCAGCAGCAGCTTGATCCACTCACAAACACTTCACGGATACACCAGCAGTCCAGTTTAGTAGTGTCAGGACAGTAAGCACACATCAGCCACTGTGGCACAACATAGCAGAAACAGCCAGGCCCCATCCAGGTCAGCATGAGTCAGCAGGAGGGACCAGGGCCAACAGGGAAGCTAGAAGTCCTCTGCAGTTCCTCTCTCAAGGAAGTGAAGATCAGTAAAGATGAAGACTTGAGACCAAGAAGTGTTGCGAAGCTAGCTATGCAAGCCTCCTTTTGCTATCTGTTGAGTCCTGTTTATACCCCCTCCAGATACCACATGTCCTCCCAAGGGTCTTACCTCACCACGTGAATCTGTCTCAGCAAAACTCCACATGAGTCTGTATTGACATCACTCTGCCAATCCACTGGAGTCTGCAGAAGTGGCAAGAAGCCATAGAAACCTCACGAGAAGTTCTTTGGCGCTTTTCTGTCTATGAAGTCACGACCATCAGAGCTCAGTAATACAATGTAAGGTGAAGCATTGCATGTGCATCTTTAGTGGAGAATCCTTCACCACACATCCTTTCACATGCTTGCTTTATCAAAACACCCTTCCAGCTGTGTCTGCTTCAGTGAAATGTTCCTTCACATGTCTGCCTCAGTAAAACACTATCTGACACAATTGACTTTCCAAAAAAACCAGGAGTTTCTACCTCACCTCCTCTTACCTGTTCCAGTCACGTCTCATCCTTAAGGTATTAACGTGAGCCGCACTCCCTTTGTACAGCTGCCTTTGGAGCCCCAAATACATCAGCCTCTTTTATGTGCTGTTTGCTTCAGTTTCTCCACAGCACTTGGCATAATTTAAAATAATTCAGCAAGTGATTTACTTTTTAATCTGTTGTCAGCTTATGGGGAGAGGGGCCCACCATGCAAATCCAGACCTAAGCTTAACGAGGGCTCAATAAATGGGAGCTCTAACGAACTTGGGTACTCTTGTTTCTGGAAAACCACATTGCCAATATTGCACCAACACGAGAAGCAGGAAAGATGAGGGACCTGCCGACCCCTTAGAGGCCTTTGAAGTTATGGGTTTCTCCTCTTCTTGTCACTAGCAGCTAAAACTGAGGTTTGGGACCTGGGTGGGGTCAATGAGCTTTTCTGTCTCTAGGTCCACGGTTTTGGTAGGTCTTCATTCAAATAGAGGCTTTCCTTAGCAACTGAGGAAGACTCAAGTGCCTAGTGTCTGGAGGTAGCAAATATCAATGGTTACACTAGTAGTGTCCTGGGCCCCAAATCCACAAAACTGTGCCACTGTGGGTCTCATTTTTCCTCATGGGTCATTGACCACTGGCCTGCATGGCAAGGAGAGCCAATGTAGCAAGCAGGATTTGAATGACTCTAAGTATGATGGAAAGATGTTCCTGGAGTCATCTTTAGAGATACAGCTCATTGTATTGTTCTGGATGTAGGTTATATAAGGGCTTTTAGGGTTATGGGCGGGAATAGCTGATTGGTCATAATATAGAACCTAATTATCATACAGGCGGGAAGGGTCATACCATAGCACTTAATTGTCATGTTGGCAGGAAGGAAGAACAGTGATTATGTGCTGAGTCACACAGCACTTGTGGGAAGCTCTGCACAGAGATATCCCCCAAATAAGGTCTGGCATCTGTGCTCAGAGACACTCTCCAGACAAGGCCAGGCAGAGAACAGGAATCCCAGCAGAGAAAGAGAGTTCTCTGTTTTGCAGTGAGCTCAGAGAGCCATCCAGACATGGTGGACTGCAACCTTAGTAGCAGGGTTCTCCAGGATGCTGCCATCACTAAAGTCAGTTATAAAGCATCCTGGTCACTTTTTACCTCTAAAACCCATCACCAGTTCCTCTCTCCTTTTCTCCTCTTCCCTCATCTACAAGAGTGACCTTATGCAATGCTATTCTACTTTCAGTCCTCACAGGGGAACTCTTCTATAATCAGAATTTAAATCTTCCTTTTCCGGAGAGAAGGTTCCTGCCTAATGAGGCCTATGTTAGTTATCTATTGCTGCATAATGTATTATTCCCAAATCGATTGATGTAAAAAGCATTTTCTTTCTCACAGTTTAGGGGGGTGAGTCAGGAATACAGGAGCAACTTAGCCCAGGGCTTTGCCTTGGGACCTTGAATGAGGCTATGGGGGGCAGGAGTGCTGTCTGCAGGCTTGCCCGAGGAAGGGTTCGCATCCAAGCCCATTCACATGTCTGTGGCAAGATCCAGCAGCTGTGAACTGGGAAATTGGGGCCTTACTCCCCTACTGACTGGAGGAGTCCACTGTTTCTCGATACATAGGGCCCTCTAATGTGGCAGCTTATTTCATAATAACTGATTTGTGAGAGAAATATGCTTACAAATCTTTTGTCATATAACCACAGAATACCAAGTCCTGCCACCTGGAATGGATGACTTGACACAATTTCCACAATGTGAGCCTCCACGAGTGCTGATGGTTACTAGGCTTGTTTGTATAATAATGTACATATTTTCATGTTCTTCCTTTGGAGAATGTTCTCCCTGTTAAGGTTAATGACTCTATGATAATTCGGAACAGTGATTCTAGGAAGCAAAAATGTGTCTCTATGATGTTGAGACCTTCAGGACAGCCCTTAAGGCTGTTGGAAAGAACTCTGAAAACATGAGTTCAAAAATATATAAACAAGATTTTTTAACTATGCAAAATATAAGGATGCAATATAAATTATATGGGTAGCTTCATGGACCTAAAAGAACAGAAACAGCTGCACCATGAGCCAACTTGTCAGAAAGATATTAAGAAAGTCGATAAAGAGATTTAGGGAGTGGCGATCTCAAAGTGAGATCCCACCCAGGTAAGTTTATTGTTTGTGCTTACAAAGACAGGCAAATCTCTGAATTCATTTGCCATGCTAAAAAAAAATTGTACTTGCTGTATTCCTCTAAGAATCAAGGGTCTAAGGTCACAAAATGCTGATTCATGGGATAATCAAAAGGGAAGCTGGGTAAACACTTGAAATGATATGTGAATAAGACTTGGCTTTCGATCTGCAAGAGATGAGCTGTCTAGACAGATATAGCAGTTCCTTTCCAGAATTTGTCTGGCAGGCTTTCTGACTTTAGTGAGGAAACACAAGACACTTTTTTTTCTAATAGATTTTCTGACTTTGGTTGGAAAACCCAAGAATTTTGTCTAGCAGGTCTTCTGGCTTTGGTTGCAAAACACATGAACTGTCCATAAAGCTTTTATAATTTTTTTTCTAGCTAGAGAGAGCTGTCTCGAGCTGAGAGCTATTTAGAGAGCTTTTGAACAGACTACAGAGCTGTCAGCTTATACCCATAATTGACTTCAAGTCATTCTTTTGCTGCTCCTAAACACTCCTTTGTCAGGAGCCTCTCTCTGAGCCAAGGCTGGTCCATGGCAACAGAATTGACATTCCTTCACATTGCTATGCTCTTTTGGTCAGAAATAAATTACTAAAGGGGAGATAAGGCCATGAGTTGAGGGCAAACACTTGGTCATCTTTGGGTCATGGCCAAGTAGTTGCTTCCCTCTCAAGATGTCTGGTAGAATTTAAGCATCAGAAACCCAGACCATTAAGTGTGAAAAGGGAGTTTGTTGACCATGGAAGTTCAGAGGAATGTTGTAGAGAAGCATAGGTTGGAGAGAATCATTAGACTTCTAGGCCCGCAACCCAGAAATCAAGGTAAGCAATTCTGGATCCCATGGGTATCCCATTGCCTTTGTGTCTTATCTTTAATCTCTGTTTAGCTTGGTGACATGTGATAACTGATAAAAGTTAAAGACCTAGAAAAGAGACAGAGTTGGTCCAGTCAGTTACTCTCATGGTCAGGAGGACAAGGATTTGTGCTTAGCCAAACATGGGTTACATGAAGGTCTCAGAAAACCAACAACCAACAAGGCTCAGTGCAGATGCTGACTTGAACCCATGTCAATGGTCAGCATACGAGCAGACAAGCTATGCAAATGAACCTTACATTTTTGGAGATTTCTCACAGGACAAGATGATGCCATACTGTTCAGTAAGGGCCTCATTGAGAAACATGGATTGAAGTGATGTTGTCACCCAGTGTCTTTCATGGAGTCTTGGGAATTAACTGTATTACATCCAGGGTCTACAGGCTTAGCTTATTGGCAAGTAGAGTCACACTGAATTTTTCATTCTATATTTTGTCTCCTAACTACCTGGTAGCTGAAAAGTGAATAGTAGAGACCTAAATGCCAAAGATGACATGGAAACCAACTTCCATTCCATGGGTTCATGGCCAAGGTTAAGGTATAATAGCAAAGAAGAGAAATGCTTTTAATTTACTGTCCTTTCTGTGACCCACAGGCAGGTTCCTGTTTGTCTTTTGCTTTTAACCTTTCAACTAAGGAATGAATTGTCAAACTCATAAAAACCATATGTTACCCACCTCAAGGCTGAGTATAAATCTTGCGTTCTGAACTCCACAAATATAGATTGAGACCAAGTTCAGTTAGGCACTTGACTTTTGTAAGATGAAACACTGTATTCCTATTAAATATGTATACTGACACAGAACTTACCATAATTCTTCCAGAGAAGAGTTACACAGACTTGTCTTCTCTGGCCTGGGACTATTCACAGCCACTGTGGGGCCTGACTTACAGCCCAGTGATTTTAGTTTGACAGTTATGATTGGCCCTCCTGTGCTGAGTGTATGGGCTACCTTCCTATAGCCTGGTTTAGGGATTTCTCTTCGCTAGATGTGAAAGCAAGCTGCTTCTTCACTTGATAACAGCAAGGTACAGAGGACTAGAGATAAAACTTATTGAATATTTTCCAGAAGCAAAGTCATGTTGATGGTAGGGCTCTGTACTTGGTTCAGAAAGACTTGGATTTGACTCTTAGCAAAGATGCTCCAGTTTCATGACTGTGGGGACTTGTGAGTTCCAGCAAAGCTCACCCTTGTGAGTCTTTGTTTTCTCATCTATAAAATGGCACAAGTAATAATACAAACCACATAGATTTGCTTAATATGTTCAAGATAATCCAGTTAAAATACTTGGCACCAATGGGCACATTGCTTTTAAAGCCATTGGAGCTAGATGTAATAATCTCAAGATCACCACTGTTGGATTCCTGTGGATCTACTTTCTACCATTAACTGGTGGCCCCTTCTCTGCCTCAGAACAGAGGGGAAACCACCATCACAATAAACATAATCACCACCACAAGAACCATCATCACCATTACCACCACAATAACCATCGTTACCATCACTACTACCTCTACCACCATCATCATTACCTCTACCACCATCATCATCAACACTAACTGCAGCAACAGCAGCAGCAGGGTCTTGGGGTCTCTTGGCAGAGGAAACAGGTATGGGTTGGGCTTACACACAGGACTTACCAGTCAACCTCTCAGGGATTCTAGCTCTCAACCGTGAATGGGGGAAGGTAGTGCCTGTGTTGAGTATCAGAGGTGGTGAGGTCTTTAAGTCCTATTCTAGGTTGGCTAAGGAACCATGCTCCATCTGACATCTTCCATTGCTAGGTTTTTTGAAGGCAACTGTCATCATTCCTATGGTCAGGCTTACTTTCATTTGTATTGTCTCCAGTCAGACATCATTGCTGTTAAGTCTGCTCTAATTTCCTTCAAACCATGATCTGGGCAACCCTGCTTACAGACATGCGCTTCCTAGAACACTTACAAGAGCTGAGGAAGAGATGAAGATCACCCTCTGTTGTGTTTTATAAAAAGACAAGGAGAGAAGGAATATGTTTGGTGGATGTGCTGTCAGGTGTAGGGGAAGGGGATGCCTCTGCAGGCCCATGCTGAGGCATCACTTCCCCCTGAGGCACCAGCCATACAATGGTATAGTATAGAATAGAGTTTATTCAGGGAATAGGGAGAATAGTTGAGGGAGGAGAGAGAGAGAGAGAGAGAGAGAGAGAGAGAGAGAGAGAGAGAGTAGAGAAGTAGAGGCTGGCCATGAGCACATGGAGAGAGGGGGGTAAGTGGCAAGAGGACAGAGCAAGAGCAAGAAAGCAAGAGAGGAAGGGGCAAGCAGCCCCTTTTATAGCGAGTCAGGCACACCTGGCTGTTGCCAGGTAACTGGGGGTGGAGCCTATTCAAAATGCCAAGACCCTCACTTCCAGAAGTGTAAATGACAGGCAAACCAGAACACAAACATGCATTCAAGTAATTGAGCCTTTGAATGAGGACCAGAAGAAAGATCAGCAGATAAAAGGTTTCTATGGTGTTTGGGAGAAATGGTGTTGAAAGCCTCTGGAAGTTAGGCCGAAGTTTCCAGAAAGTTCTTTGCACCCTTCCCTGTTATGGAAATCTACTCACACACAGAAAAAAATTCTTCTTAAGTTACTGCATCTTTCTTGGATGGATGCCATTCCCATAAGCCCCCACTCAGGAGGGAAAACTGAAGGGTAGCTAAAGGCTTGGTGACAGTGGTTGACCTTTGCCCCTGCTTGTGTCTTACAGCTTATTTCTGCTTTGTCCTGACTGCCCTGGGTGTGATGGCCGGTACCCACTGTCTGTAGAGCCGAAGGTCGTACAAGGCCAAGCTGCCTCTCAGGATATTTTTGGCTGCTGCCAACTCCATGGCTTTCCAGGTAGGGATGGTGGGCTCCTAGGGACCAGCTAGCAATGTGGGAGGAAAGAAAAGATGGACAGATTCCTCTCTTCTCTTGCCTTAGGCCCCATGGCCAGTCTCAAACCCTCTCAGGCTGCCCCAGAGTTTTCATTTTGTAATCTCCTGGAGCTTTAGACACAATAAAATGTGTGTTGGGCGATTTTGTGCCTCAAGTCACGCTGCCAAGGTGGGAAGGAGAATTCTCCATCCAGAGTTCATGCTATGAAGGTACTGTGATACCTGACTATAAGTTCTATATGTATTTGTACTTGAACTTTATAATACCCTATGCGCTAGCTGTTACATGGACCCCATTTTACAGACAAAGAAACTGGTCCGTTTGTTTCTCTGTTTATTTTGAAATAACATCTCAAGTAGCTCAGGCTAGCCTCAAATTCATTATGTAGTTGAGGATGACTTTGAATTCCTGATCTTCCCAAGTGGTGGGGTTAGAGGCGGGCACTGCCATAGGCAGTTTATGTGATGCTGGAGGCAGAACTGGGGCCTCATGTGTGCTAGGCAAGTAATCTGCAACTATGTAACATGTCCATCCCCTAAATCAGTGGTTTGCAACCCTCCTAATGCCGTGACCCTTTAATTCAGTTCCTCAGGTTGTGGTGACCCCCATAACGTTATTTTAGTTGCTACTTCATAACTGTAGTTTTGCTACTTTTATGAATCTTTAGGTAAATACTTTTTGGAGATGGAGGTTTTTCAAAAGAGAATTCTCCATCCAGAGTTTATGCTATGAAGTGATAGCTTCATAACCCACAGCTGAGACTTAATAAGGTTAAGAACCCACTCAACGTAGCAGTAAAGTATGCAACATCCAGGCTGGGCAGGTGGGCACTGTCACACTGAAGCCATCTTGCTTGCAAAGCCTGGTCCTCTGATTGCTCTGCAGTCACAGTGGGAAGTCTGTTAGATCTGGAGTCCAGGACTCAGGGACCTAACACTGGCAGATGCTAGCTGTGAGTTAACACTGGCAGATGCTAGCTGTGAATCACACATCCTTTCTAGCTCATTCCTCAGTAAAAATAAGACGACCTTCCTTGCCAGTTATTACATAATCCCTGAAGGGTGCTGTGCACTACAGAGACTTAAAGAGAAAAGTAGACTCTGATCTCTTTGTGCTGGAACTGGGCTATCTCTTTCTGGTCAATTCTAGTCCTAGGTCCTCCCTGTCTCTTTGGACACCTTCTGAACTGCTGGAATTTTGGGCAGACCATAGTTTTCTGTTTTCCCAGTTCCTCATCTGATCCAGGGTGCTTGGGTGGGACCAACTCGTTTTCAAAGTTTCTACTCATGTTTGCACACAGATGACTCTGGGCCTGGTTTGTCTTCACTCATCCAGGAGAAATGGTGATTTAAAATCCAGGGAAACAAGCAACCTAGGAGCCTCCTTGTGGTCTTGAACACACAGCTGCTGTGGCTTCTTCTGAGATGGGTCTCCCATCCCTCCAAAAATCAGACCAAGTGTTTCTCCAATTGCCCTCATGGCTAATTCGCTCCCCCAGTTTAGGCCTCTCTACAGTTGGATTATTCATAAATCAAACAGCTCAGTTGGGAGACTTAATTGGCAGGAGGGGCTTAGATTCCTTGTTCAAGCAAAGCGATGACCTAGTACCAGAGACCCCGATACACTAATGAACACAGAGGACCAGCAGTAGCATCTGGCTTCCATTTCTTTTCTTGCTCTCTGAAGTGTGAACTCCGTGTCTTTTGCTTTGAGTTCAGCCGTCATCTCATGGCTGTGTTGAATTTTGCTTATCATAGATTCTGAGCTCACCAACAAAGTTCTGCGACGTCACTCAGGAATGACAATTTTATTTTTTTCAAGCAGTTTATTGTATTTAGTTTCCAGTTACACATTCATGTGGTTATAAAACACTCCGATTATCGGAATGTTTTTCGAAGATGAATAACACGTAGCTGACAGCCTAAACTTAGTGAGATTATTTGTTTATAACTCTGAAAATTTGAAAAGCTGTGTTTCCATAACAATGTGTCACAGGATAGAGGGGGCAACTTTAAAGAAAGTACAAGGTAGAGAGGATGGATCCAGGCCCTAGAACAAATTCTTGGCTTTGCATTTGCCAGCTAAGGGCCCGTGTAGAAGTCTTTAGTTCTTAGCCTACAAAGGGAGCATAATCACACCACACTCAGAGTTGCTGGACAACGGGGAGGGTGAGCCAGCCCAGTGCGGAAGCACAGGCCTGTTAACCTAGCACTTGGGGAGACATGAGGATTTCAGGTTCAAGGCCAGTCTGGACTACTTTCAAAAAGTGCTTAGAGTAGCATCCAGTAAATATGGTTCCTCATTTCGTCTTTTATGGGAATTAGCATGCAATCATTTATTTCTAGGCCGACCACACAGAAAATGGTGATTGTTATATAAATAAAAGTGAGTGGCTTTGGAAAGGGCCTTTAGATCACAGTTGAAGTATGAGTACTTTTTTCAAGGTCCATAGTAAACTTTAAAAAAAATTCCCTTACAGTATTACCAGGCATCCGCCACATGTCAGTCATTTCTCTCAGACTCTGTGGTCACAGCAGTGAACAGCTGTCACAATCCTGCCTTCACAGGGCCACCCCATCTAGTGAGATATTAGAATTACAACTTCCCAGTAGAAATTTCCAGTGCTTTAAGACATGGGGCTGGAGAGCTGGCCCAGCTAGTAAGAGCATGCACTGCTCTTATGGAGGGTGTGACCTTGGTTCCCAGCATCTCCAATGCGTGGCTCACAACTGCCTGTAACTCAGACTCCAGGGGGATCTGACACTGTGCTCATCCCACATGCAGACAACACACATACACATATGTAAATACAAATAAAATCTTAAAAAGAATGACTCTAGTTTTTTTTTTTTTAATAATATTGCCACTTAGACCTAGGTGAAAGTTGTCTATGTGGTTGACATAGGACTTGCATCCATGACAATGAATGGTGCTTCAGTAGGAACACAGTTTAAATCATGTAACCTGTGAACAGTTTGAGAGGATTACAAAACCAGTGGTGTAGTCTGGCAGTGTAAGGACAGCCCTCAAGCCCTGACTAGAGTTGTCTGTGATTTGCTTTCCTTTGGTCTCGGTCTTAGTTAGGGTTCTATTGCTGTGAAGAGACACCATGACCAAGGCAACTGTTATCAAGAAAAACATTTAATTGGGGCTGGCTTCAGTTTCAGAAGTTTATTCCACTATCATCTGTAGGAGGAATGATAGTAGTCACCTCTACATAAACGTTGAGGGGAGGTGTGGCATGAAGCCACAAAGGCAACTCCTGCAGGAGGACCTAATTGAAGACTGCCTGAGAGACCAAGGATTGTTGACAATGCCAGCAAATTGGGAACTACTATTTAGAAGAGATACTTTCTTGGAACCAATGGAATGTGGGTGGAGGGTATTAAAGGAGTTTGCAGCAGTGCCCAGATGAGCTTGCTGCAGCGTTTCTCACCTTCTCCTGGAGTTGTTGGTTCTGCACCATCTCACCTCCAAGGGCACGTAGGGTTGGGTAGTGGGCACAGGCAGCAATCATCCTGGGGAGAAGCATGGCAGCATGCAGGCGAACATGGTGCTGAAGGAGCAGAGAGTTCTACATCTTGATACACACACACACACACACACACACACACACACACACACACACACACGTGTGTGTGTGTGTGTGTGTGTGTGTGTGTATATATAAATCAAGGTTTCTCTGTGTAGCCCTGCCTGTCCTAGAACTCAATCTGTAAAGCAGGCTGGCCTTGAACTCATAGAGATTCTCCTGCCTCGCCTAAGTGCTGGGATTAAAGGTGTGTCCACTGCCACTGAGATACTAGTTTCTTATTCTTCTTGATTCCCACTAAACAGACTCTGCCCTTTGTAAGTGGCCCACAGCCTAGACTCTGGGCCATCTTTATTTCCTTTAGGCTAAGAAGTTGCTATTAGTACAGTTTTGAACTCTTGGATGCCCTCAGCCATGCCAGGTCTGCTGGGCTGACAAACCCACGAAGGCTCTACATTTGCCACATCGAATTGACTTGGCAATCCTTGACTCCTAACGTTTTCTCTTCACCCTGAGCTCCTCCCCCTCTGCCGAGTGCCCATCTGTTCGTACATGGTATCCATTTTTTCCTTACAGCTGTTGGGTATTAATCATACTTAGTCAAATTCCCAGGTTGGTCCTTCCAATGTGTCTGCTGTCTGAAGGCCTGGCTCTGATGCTGGCTTCACCTTTTAAAATGCACTGTCATTTTTTTTAAAGCTAGACATTGTATAGTAAGTAAAAGGCCCTGAGGTGGACAGGGTCTACCATTGAGTTTTATGCTTATCGGTTCGGGCTGTGTTTACTACTTGCTAGAGCTGGTATGTCAACTGGCTAAGATGTCCTCTGGTGTCTTTGGTTCTGTTTTCATTTACTGCTTGCTGGAGCTGGTATGTCACCTGACTAAGATGTCCTCTGGTGTCTTTGGTTCTGTTTTCCTAGTGATTTCTTAAATATGATGTGTCCGTATGGTGGTCTGTGTGGGTTCAGTTAGAGGCTCAGCTGGGTGTGCGTGGGCACCAGAGGTGCTGAAAGAGAAGGCAGTGTATACAGGAACTCCAGGGCTGCCCACGATCCACGAACTGCTCTGGGCCCCTATCTGTTACCCAGGGTCCATTTTCACCTGGAAGACACGGGGTGACCTGCAGGTTTCCAGGATTTCCCATTTCTTCACCCCAGAGAGATAAATGTCCTGAATCAAGTTTGCCGGCTTGGCACAGACTGCATTCAGTTCACTGAGTTCACTGAGCAGTCCACAGGGCCATGCACAGCAACAGGTGGGGTACTGCTCTCTGGATCCGCCCTCTACAGGGTAAGAGTGCAGCCAGGCTCACAGGGAATTCACCGGTGAAGTAAGGTAGGAATTTCTGGAACACTCCTGAATTTGTGAATGACTGTAAATGACCAACGGAAAACAAGATCTCTGATTGATTGGATTCTCATTTTTCAGGCTTGTTTTAGCTGGGACCTTTATGTTTCCATATGAAGCTGAATTTTTTTTTTTCTGTGAAGAATTGCATCAGAATTTTGATGGGAGTTACATTGAATCTATAGATTTTTTTAAACCATTTTTTTAAACCATATTAATCTCATCAACAGGGAGGTTTTCCTATCTTCTGGTGTCTTCTTGGATTTTTTTTCATTGTCTTAGAGATTCCATCATTTAAGTCTTTTACATCCCTGGCCCTGTTTATTCCAGTATTTTCAAGTCTTGCTTGAATGTTATCAGTTCTCTGATTTCTTTCTTTGTATGATCTAATTATATCTAGGAAGACTACTGGGTGTTACTTCGTATCCTGCTTCATTGCTGAATGTGTTTATCAGCTCTAGGAGGGTCTGGTGGGATCCTTAGGGTCCTTTATGTTTAGAATAAGGTTATCAGCAAACAGAATATTTTGACTTTTTTTCCTATTTGTATCTCCTTGATCCTCAACACTGCCTTATGGCTCTAGCTAAGGCATTAAACACTATATTGAATAGCAAGGGAACATAGCCGCTTTTGAAGAGGTCAGCTCAGAAACTTTGGAAACGTCATGGGACTCTTTCCCCAGAAGGGAGAGGCTGATTAACATTTCATCCCTCAGACCACAGGGGAAGGAACCCACCTGCAGGTGGGGAAGGCCCCGAGACACAATCTGTAGGACAGACCAACCTACAGACAAGAGAAGTCCTTGCCACCTCATTCCCTAAAGACCAATCAGTTTAAAATGTCACTCTGTTCTGCCAATCACATTGTGCCTAATGACTGCTGCCCTAAAAACTGTATAAAAACTGGTCACATGGGCTGCCTGGGGTCTCAGCCTCTCCTTCAGGTGCAGGAGGACTCCAACTCATTGAACAATAAATTCCTCTTGCTTTTTGCATCAACCCTCAGCTCCACATGGTTCACTCAGGGGCCTCCTCCCCCGGTAAGTGAAGGCTCACCAGAGTCTTATACTTTGTTCCTGACTTTAGTGGAAATGTTCTGTTTAGCTGGGTGCTGGCTGTGGGCTTGATAGAATGTATTTTCAATGTAGAGATGGCTAGTCTCACTGGGACTTTTATCATAAAGAGATGATGGATTAGTCTCTCCACAACTCTTGTCATGAAGGCTTGCTGGACTTTTGAAGAGGATTTTTAGGGAGTTAAAGGTGGCTAAACCTCCTAACCCTGCATCAGTTTCCTCACTAATCAGCCCTTCTAACAATGGTGGAATGAAACCTAGATGTCTGAGTGTGTCTTGTTGGTCTTTTTTCCCAGCAACACTGTGTTTATGGGTGTCAAGGAAGACTGTTGCTTTGCTTCACCTTTAACTTTTATTTTGAAATCATTCCTGTTTCAATGTTCTGAAAAATGGGAAAACCTTATGAAGAATGTCTGCACCTCCTGCCCCCAGATGGACTAACGATTAGTGCCTTGTCTCCTGTGCTCACTCTTCTTCCCACATTTGTGTGTGCATGCATGCATCTGTATTTTTTGAAATCTTTTGAGAATGTTGTAACCATCATGCTCTTTCTTTTCTGAGAACGTCATTTTCGTTTCTGAGAACATTTGACAAAATTCAAAATCCCTTTATGTTAAAAGTTTTGGAAAGATCAGGAATTCAAGGCCCATAGCTAACATAGTAAAAGCAATATACAGCAAGCCAGTAGCCAACATCAAACTAAATGGAGAGAAACTTGAAGCAATCCCACTAAGATCAGGGACTAGACAAGGCTGCCCACTCTCATCCTATCTATTCAATATATAGTACTGGAAGTCCTAGCCAGGGCAATTAGACAACAAAAGGAAGTCAAAGGGATACAAATAGGAAAGGAAGAGGTCAAAATTCCACTATTTGCGGATGATATGGTAGTATACTTAAGTGACTAAAACTTCCACCAGAGAACTCCTAAACCTGATAAACAACTTCAGCAAAGTGGCTGTGTAGAAAATCAACTCAAACAAATCAGTAGCCTTCCTCTTCTTGAAGGATAAGCAGGCTGAGAAAGAAATTAGGGAAATGACACCCTTCACAATAGTCACAAATAACATAAAATACCATGATGTGAATCTAACCAAGAAAGTAACAGATCTGTATGACAAGTACTTCAAGTCTCTGAAAAAAGAAATAGAAGAAGATCTTAGAAGATGGAAAGATCTCCCATGCTTCTGGATTGGCAGGATTAATTTAGTAAAAATGGCAATCTTGCCAAAAGCAATCTATAGATTCAATGCAATCCCCATCAAAATTCCAAAACAATTCTGCATAGAGATAGAAAGAGCAATATGCAAATTCATTTGGAATAACAAATAAAAACAGGATAGCAAGAACTATTTTCAACAATAAAAGAACTTCTGGGGAAATCACCATCCCTGACCTCTAACTGTACTATAGACCAATAGTGATAAAAACTTCATGGTATTGGTATAGAGACAGGTAGGAAGATAAATGGAATAGAATTGAAGATCCAGAAATGAACCCACACACCTATGATCACTTGATCTTTGAGAAAGAGCTCAAACTATCCAGTGGAAAAAGGATAGCATATTCAGCAAATGGTGCTGGTTCAACTGGAGGTCAGAATCAGAAGGATGCAAATCAATCCATTCTTATCTCCTTGTACAAAGCTCAAGTCCAAGTGGATAAAGGACCATCACTTAAAACCAGATACACTGAAAGTAATAGAAGAGAAGGTGGGGAAGACCCTTAAATACCTAGGCACAGGGGAAAAATTCCTGAACAGAAAGAACACCAATGGCTTATGCTCTAAGATCAAGAATTGACAAATGGGACCTCATAATATTGCAAAGCTTCTATAAGGCAAAGGACATTGTCAATAAGACAAAATGGCAACCAACAGATTGGGAAAAGATCTTTACCAATCCTACATCCGACAATGGGCTAATATCCAACATATACAAAGAACTCAAGAAATTAGACTCCAGACAACCAAATTAACCCTATTAAAAATGGGGTACAGAGCTAAACAAAGAATTCTCAACTGAGGAAACTTGAATGGCTGAGAAGCATCTTAAAAAATGCTCAACATCCTTAGTCATCAGGGAAATGCAAATCAAAACAACCCTGAGATACCATCTCACACCAGTGAGAATGGCTAAGATCAAAAACTCAGGTGATAATAGATGCTGGTGAGGATGTGGAGAAAGAGGAACACTCCTCCACTGATGGTGGGATTGCAAGCTGGTACAACCACTCTGGAAATCAGTTTGGCAGTTCCTCAGAAAACTGGACATAGCACTACCTGAGGACCCAGCTATACCACTCCTGGGCATATACCCAGAAGATGCTCCAACATATAACAAGGACATATTCTCCACTATGTTCATTAAATTCTAAAAAGTCTTTAATTTCTTTCTTATTTCTTCCTTGACCAAGTTATAGAGTAGAGCGTTGTTCAGTTTCCACGTGTATGTGGGCTTTCTGTTGTTTTTGTCCATGTCAAAGACGAGTCTTAGTCCATGGTGATCTGATAGGATACAAGGAATTATTTCAATCTTTTTATATCTGTTGAGGCCTGTTTTGTGACCAATTATATGGTCTATTTTGGAGAAGGTACCATGAGGTGCTGAGAAAAAGGTATATTCTTTTGTTTTAGGATGAAATGTTCTATAGATGTCAGTTAAGTTCAATTGGTTTATAACTTCTGTTAGTTTCATTGTGTCTCGGTTTAGTTTCTGTTTCCATGATCTGTCCATAGCTGAGAGTGGGGTGTTGAAATCTCCCACTATTATTGTGTGAGGTGCAATGTATGCTTTATGCTTTAGTAAAGTTTCTTTTATGTATGTGGGTGCCCTTGCATTTGGGGCATAAATGTTCAGAATTGCGAGTTCCTCTTGGTACATTTTCCTTTGATGAATATGAAGTGTCCTTCTTTATTGTTTTTGATTACTTTTGGTTGAAAAATGGTTTTATTTGATATTAGAATCGCTACTCCAGTTTGTTTTTTGGGACCATTTGCTTGGAAGATTGTTTTCCAACTTTTTACTCTGAGGTAGTGTCTGTCTTTTTCAGAAAGGTGCATTTTCTGTATGCAGCAAAATGTTTTTTTTTTAAAAATGTATCCAGTCTGAGAGTGTATGTCTTTTTATTGGAGAATTGAGTCCATTGATATTAAGAGATATTAAGGAAAAATGAATGTTGTTTCCTGTTATTTCTGTTATTGGCAGTGGAGTTATGTTTGTATAGCTACTTTCTTTTAGGGTTGTTGGAAGATTACTTTCTTGCTTTTTCTAGGTTGTAGTTTCCCTCCTTGTGTTGGAGTTTTCCACCAATTATCCTTTGAAGGGCTGGATTTGTGTTAAGATGTTGTGTAAATTTGGTTTTGTCATGGAATATTTTGGTTTCTCCATCAATATTGATTGAGAGTTTTGCTTGGTATAGTAGTCTGGGCTGGCATTTGTGTTCTCTTAGGGTCTGTATGATATCCGTCCAGGATCTTCTGGCTTTTATAGTCTCTGGTGAGAAGTCTGGTGTAATTCTTATAGGTCATCCTTTATATGTTACTTTACCTTTTTTTCTTACTGCCTTTAGTAATTTTTCTTGGTTTTGTACATTTGATGTTTTGATTATTATGTGGTAGGAGGTATTTCTTTTCTGGTCTAAACTATTTGGAGTTCTGTAGGCTTCTTGTATACTTATGGACATCTCTTTTTTTAGGTTAGGGAAGTTTTCCTCTATGATTTTGTTGAAGATATTTATTGGTCCTTTAAGTTGGGAATCTTCACCCTCATCTATACCTATTATCCTTAGATTTGGCCTTCTCACTGTGTCTTGGATTTCCTGTATGTTTTGGGTTAGTAGCTTTTTGTATTTTGCGTTTTCTTTGACAGTTGTGCCAATGTTTTCTATGGTATCTTCTGCACATGAGATTCTCTCTTCTATCTCTTGTATTCTGTTGGTGATACTTGTGTCTATGTCTCCTGATATTTTTTTTAGGTTTTCTATCTCCAGAGTAGTCTCCCTTTGTGATTTCTTTATTGTTTCTACTTCCATTTTTAGATCTTGGATGGTTTTGTTTAATTCCTTCACCTGTTTGATTGTGTTTTCTTACATTTCATTAAAGGATTTTTGTGTTTCCTTTTTAAGTGCTTCTATCTGTCTACCAGTGTTCTCCTTAAATTCTTTGAGCGTATTATTTATGTCCTTCTTAAAGTCCTCTATCATCGTCATGAGATGTGATTTTAATTCTGAATCCTGCTTTTCTGGTGTGATGGGGTGTTCAGGGATTGCTATGATGGAGGAACTGGGTTCTGATGATGCCATGTAACTTTGGATTCTGTTGCTTATGTTCTTGTGCTTGCCTTTCGTCATCTGGTTAACTCTAGTGCTACCTGTACTCGCTGTCTCTGACTGAAGCCTGTCTTTCCAGTTATCTTGCTTGTGTCTGGTCTTCTCGGGGTCCAGATGTCTCTGTGATCTTCTCCAACTGCTCTGAGTACAGTGGTACCTCTAGGATGCTTCAGGATATGGTGCCTCCAAGGTAGCAGACCAGCTAGGTGTCTGCTGTTCTGGGTGCAGTGTCTCCTCTAGAATGTCTCAGGATCAGGTGCCCACTGCTCTGAATGCAGTGTCTCCTCTAGGGTGTCTCAGGATAAGGTGTTCACTGCTCTGAGTGCAGTGGTTCCTCTAAGGATGTCTCAGGTTATGTTGACTGTCGCTCTGAGTTCAGTTGTTCCTCTGCCGCTCTGTGTTCAGTAGACCCTCTACCGCTGTGGGTTCAGTGGACCCTCTAGGTTGTCTCAAGAGGAGACCAGTGTCCACACTAGAGTGAATAGGTAGTGGGTCTTCACCAGGCCTCAGGGTTTGGGTTTCTGCTGGATTATGAACGCTCCCCGTACCCAGCTATGGGTGAACGGCAGCTTTTTGGTCTTTTTATCTACCACTCTGGGTTCAGTGGACCCTCTGTGATGTCTTGGGAGGAGTTCAGTGTCCACAGCAGAGTGGACAGGGCTCGGATCTGGACCAGGCCTCAGATCCGGGATCTGGGATCTGGGCGGAAGGGCAGCACTGCTCCACTATGTTCATAGCAGCCTTATTTATAATAGCCAGAATCTGGAAAGAACCCAGATGTCCTTCAACAGAAGAATAGATACAAAAAATGTGGTACATTACACAATGGAGTATTACTCACCTATTAAAAATAATGAATTCAAGAAAATTTTAGGTAAAAAGATGGAACTAGAAAATATCATTCTGAGTGAGTTAACCCAATCACAAAAGAACACACATGGTATTTACTCACTGATAAGCAGATATTAGCCCCAAAGCTTGGAATAGCCAAGACTCCACTCACAGACCACATGAAATTCATTAAGAAGGAACACCAAGTGTGGATACCTTGGTCCTACTTTGAAGGAGTAACAAAAATACTCAAGGGAGCAAATATGGAGACAAAGTGTGGGACAGAAACTGAAGGAGGAGCCATCTGGAGACCATTCCACCTGGGTATCCATCTCATGTACAGTCACCTAAGGTAGACACTGATGTGGATGGCAGGAAGTGCATTCTGACAAGAGCCTGATATAACTGTCTCCTTAGAGGTCTGCCAGAGACTAACACAGTCAGAGGACGATGCTCACAGCTAACCACTGATCTGATCAAGGGTTTCCCAATAGAGGAGTTAGAGAGAAGACTGAAGGAGCAGAAAGGGTTTGTGGCCCCATGAGGAAAGCAACAATATCAACCAACCAAAGCTCCCCAGGGTCTAAACCACCAGCCTGGGAGCACATAGGGAGGGACCTACGACTCTAGTGGTATATGTAGGGGAGGATGGCCTTGTCGGGCATAGGTGGGAGAGGAGATCCTTGGTCCTATGAAAAATGAACACAGAGTGTGTGGGAGAATTTGAGGATAGGGAGGTGGGAGATGGGGGGTAGGTGGGGCCACATCCTCATAGAAGCATGAGGAGGGGGATGGGATAGGAGTTTCCTGGGTGGTGGGGGGAGTAGGGGTAAGGGGATATAATGTGAAATATAAATATAATATCCAATAAAAATAAATAAATAAATAAGTAAAAATAATAATTTTATGGTGGGGGTCACCACACCATGAGAAACTGTATTTATGGTTCACAGCAAAGGGAAGGTAGAGAACCACTGCTTTAAAGCAAGTGATTAGTCTCAGTTCATAGATGAACAAGTTAATACCCAAATAGGAGCACAGACAAACATCAATGAGTGCTAAACCAAGAATGTGACCTAACATCTGTCTAGTGTCAAAGCCCCATTTGATTTGACCTTGACCAGGAAGCCAAGGTAATCTGATAATGCCACCAGACAACCATCTGGGTGATAAAATTCCCAATGTTTTCATATGTTTCCTAAACACTTTGGACATCATCTTGGGGGCCTGAGTGAATGAACAACTGCCTTCCTGCTGTCCTGTCAAGGGGCTGAGTAGGACATGGTCTCTACAAGTTCTCTCCCCCTTTGTTGGGTATTTCAGCTAATGTCATCTTGTAATGTCTGCAAGACAATATTCGTCTCTCAGTGATTCATCAGCCCACTAAATGGAGACATGACCCAGCCTACCAACACCAGGAGGAACCTCCACTTATCTTTTCATTTGCAGTTATTGATGGTACCCAGGACAACTCGCTTCTCACATGGCTAAATCTACCTTCCACATCTATACCTTCTCTTCAGATGTATTACTGAGAAAATGTAGAAATAGAAATTTACAGTGAAAAAAAAAAAGACCTTTCAAAAAAGCTGTATATAACATCCTTTAGAGGAGATCCCTAAAAACATGCACATGTAAGAGAAGAAGTGTGGTGATCTCATAATAGGGTGACTAGAACTAGAAATATCATCCTGGGTGAGGTAACCCAGTCACAATAGGACATACATGGCATGTACTCACTGATAAGTGGATATTAGGCAAAAAGCTCAGAATACCCATGATTCAACTTATAGATCATGTGAAGCTCAAGAAGAAGGAAGGCCAAAATGTGGATGCTTCAGTTTTATTTAGAAGGGGAAACAAAATCATCACAAGAGGTAGGAGGGGGGAGTTGAGAGGGAGAGAGAAGGAGAAGGGAAAAAGAGGGGCAGGACCAGTTGTGGGAGGAGACAAGGGAGATGTTCAGAGGGTCAGGAAATTGAACAGAGGTCTGTAGCTGTGGGGGATGGGGAACTGGGGGTAGCTACCAGAATGTCCCCAGTGCCAGGAAAGCAAGGGGCTCCTAGGATACAACGAGGATGACATTAGCTGAAATATCCTACAAAGGGAGAGAGAACTTGTAGAGACCATATCCAGAGGTTAAGCACAGTCTCTGGATGAGGGATGGGGCCATTCACCCTTCTTAAAAATGTTCATCCCAAAATTGCTGCTGTCTAAAGGAAATACAGGGACAAATTGTGGAGCAGAGACTGAATGAAAGACCATCCAGTGATTTCCCCACCTGGGGATTCATCCCATATGCAGACACCAAACCCAGATATTATTGCTGATGCCAAGAAGTGGTTGGTGGCAGGAGCCTGAAATAACTGTCTCCTGAGAGTCTCTGCCAGAGCCTGACAAATACAGATGCAGATGCTTATAGCTAACCATCAGAGTGAGCACAGGGACCCCAATGGAGGAATCAGGAGAAGGACTGAAGGAGCTGAAGGAGTTTGCAACCCCAAAGCAAAAACAACAATATCAACCAACCCCTTCCCCCCACCACATCTCCCAAGGACAAAACCACCAACCAAAGGGACCCATGGCTCCAGCTGCATATGAAGGAGAGGATTGCCTTATCTGGCATCAATGGGAGGAGAGGTCCTTGGGTCCTGTGTAGTCTCCATGCCCCAGGCTAGAGGAATACTAGGGCAGTGAGGGGAAAGGGTGTGAGGATGAATCAGGGAGCACCTTCATAGAAGCATTGTGGAGGTGCTTTGGGATAGGGGTTTTAAGGAGGGGAAACTGGGAAAAGGGACAACATTTAAAATGTTATTAAATAAAATACTCAATAAAAATAAATAAAAAGGAAAATTACACAATATTTATTTTGTTAGGATATTCTCTTTCTCTTTCTTCTTCCTTCCTTTCTTCTTTTTCTTCTTTCATTTTCTGTCTTAATTAGAATTTATTTTTTCCAACCAATTCATTCAGTGTACATCCCGATCCTACTCTCCTTCTAGTCCACCCCCCAAAAATCTCCCCCTCCTCCCAATTCATCTTTCCTTTTTTATGAGAGAAGGGAGAGGCCTTTTGGTGGCAAACCTGCCCTGGTACACCAACTTGCTGCAGGACTAGGCACGTCCTCTCCCACTGAGTGTAGACAAGGAGTTCAGCACAGAGAAAGGGATTCAAAGGCAGGCAACAGATTCAATGACAGCCCCAATCCATTTGTTGGGAAACCAAATAAAGACTAAGCTGGACATATGCTATGTATATACATATATGTGTGTGGGGTGGGGGAGGGCTATGTTCCAGCCTATGCATGCTGTTAGATTAGTTGTTCAAACTCGTTGAGCACTCAAAGACTCAAGTTAGTGGACTTTGTAGATCTTTTTGCAGTGTCCCGGAGCCCTCCAGGTTCCTTATTCTTTTCCCCCCCACAAGACTCCCTGTTCTCTGTCTAATGTTTGGCTCTGGCTTTCTGCATCAGTTTCCATCAGTTGCTGGGTAAGGCCTCTCAGAGGACAGTTATACTAGGCTCCTGTCTGCAAGCAGAGCAGAGAATCATTAATAAAGCCAATTAATAATTGGACCTTTCCCAGGGCTTGAGTTTCAAGGTGGGCCATTCATTGGTTGGCCAGTCTCTCAATCCCTGCTCCATCTTTACCTCTGCACATCTTGTAGGCACGACAAATTTGGGTCAAAGGTTTTGTGGATGGGTTGGTGTCATTACCCCTACACTGAAAGCCCTGCCTGGCCATCGAAGGAGGCCACCTCAGATTCCATATTCCCCAATGCTAGTCATCTCATCTAGGGTCAATCTCATACACTCTCTGGAGCTTTACAAATCTCAGCTCTCTGCTTAGTTCCAGAGATGTGACCTCTAACCCCACTGATTTCATTCCTCTATCTTAGTCCTCTCTCCCTTGTTTATCAACTAAAATGAGCCCAGGGTCAGGTCGCTTTAGCTCAGAATTTTACCAGGATTTCAAGGAAAAGCTAATTCCAATACTGCTCAAATTATCCCACAAAATGCAAGCAGAAGGAACATTGCCAGCTCATTCTACGAGGCTACTGCAACCTTAATACCTAAATTATACAGAGTCAACATAAAAAGAGAATTTCAGGCCAAATTCTACTATGAACAAAAACAAATACTCAAAAGCAAAATGACGGAGTGAACAGAAAGAAAATAAAGAAAAGAAAAGAAAAGGGAAGAAAAGGAAAGAAAAGAGAATACTGGTAAACAGAATTCAAGAACACATCAAAAACAACACCTACCAGGAGCCATTAAGCGTCATTCCAATGCAGGGGTAGTTCAATATTCATCAACACAATACACCATATAAACAAACGGAAAGAAAAAAAACATGATCATCTCATTAGATGCTGAAAAAACGTTTGACAAAGTACAACACTTCTTCACGTTAAACATCTTGGAAAGATCAGGAATTTAAGGCACATACCTAAACATAATGAAAGCAATATACAGCAAACCAATAGCCAACATCAAATTAAACAAATAGAAACCTGATGCAATCCCATTAAAATCAGTGGCAAAATGTGGCTGCTTACTCTTGGCCTATCTATTCAATACAGTACTTGAAATTCTAGCTAGAGAAATAAGACAACAAAAGGAGGTCAAGGGGATACAAATTGGAAAGGAAGAAGTCCAGATATCAGTATTTGCAGATGATATGATATCATACATAATAAACCCTCAGAATTCTATCAGAGAATTCCTACTGGTAATAAACAACTTCAGCAAAGCAGCTGGGTATAAAAATAACTCAAATCAGTAGACTTCCTCTATACAAAGGACAAACAGGCTAAAAAAGAAATTAGGGAAACAATACCCTTTATAATAGTCACAAATAATATAAAATATCTTGGTATAACTCTAATCAAGCAAGTGAAAGATCCATATGACAAGAACTTCAAGTCTCTGAAGAAAAAACCTGAAGAAGACCTCAGAATACGGAAAGATCTCCCATGCTCATGGATTGGTAGGATTAATATAGTAAAAATGGCCATCTTGCCAAAAGCAATTTACAGGTTTAATAAAATCCCCATCAATTGTGGTACATTTACAGGATGGAATACTACCCAGCTACTAAAAATGACAACAGCATGGATTTTGCATGCAAATGGAAGGAACTAGAAAATGTCATCCTGAGTGAGGTAACGGAGACTCAGAAGGACATATATGGTATATACTCACTGATATTAGTGATTTAGGATATTAGCCTAAAGCTCTGATTATCCATAATACAACTCACAGACCATATAGAGCTTAGAATTAGGAAAAGTCTGTGATGTTTCATCCCCATTTAGAAGGGGGAACAAAATAATCATTGCAGGGAGAGAGAGGGAGTGACCTGCGTGGGAGTGGGGACTGGGAGGGAAAAGAGAGGGCAGGATCAGATATAGGAAGAGACAGGAAAGAAGTCCAGAGTGTCAGGAGAATGAATAGAAATATGTAACACTGGGGGTGGGAAATGAGGGGAACTGCTACAAAGTCCCAGACCTCAGGGTTACAAGAGTCTTCCAGGATGACATAAGCTGAAATACACTATAGCAGGAAGATAAACCCTGAAGAGATTACCTCCAGTAGACAGGCATGGCCCCCAATTGAGGGGTGGGGCTTCCCATCCATTTCAAAATTTTTAGCCAATTTTGTTCCTGTCTAAGGGCAACAGAGGGACAATAAATGGAGCAGAGACTGAAGGAAAAGCCATCCAGAGACTGCTTCGCCTTGGGATCTGTTGGGAGCGACCTTCCTTATACATTAATGACCTAAGTCAGCCAAAGACCTAAGTTAGCCATACATGCCTACTGACACAAAGTCTTTGTCTCCGTGGGAAAGCACTAACCCTAGAACAGATAGCTATAGATCTTGTAGACAGGTAGACCTGGTGGTAAAGTACCAGCCTAAGATTAGAACAAATGAACAATAGATCTTATGGAGAGGCAGCTTTGGTGGGAAAGTACTAACTTAGATAAGAATAAATGAATGATAGATCTTATGGATAGGTTCATAGTGCCCTGTTCCGCCCTGCTTCTTCTGTGAATGCTACACCCAGCCAATATCCTGTTCTGGAGAACATCTGTAGTCCTCCTGAGATCACCTGTGCTCCCCAGGAACAAAGAGGACCTTAAATCATCCCCCTCCCATATCCTGCTTTTATGTATATATAACCCCCATGTGGAAAAATTAAAATTTGACAGCTTGATCAGACTCTAGATAGGCTGTTGGTTTCTTGTGTACCCTTGCCCTCCAGTCTTCTCTTCCAGGTTTTTGGATCCTAGTTCACACCCTGTAGAATTGGGGCAGGGATCCATCTCATTTGCATCCACCAAACCCAAACCCTGACACTACTGCTGATGCCAAGAAGTGCTTATAGACAAGAGCTTAATATGACTGTCCTCTGAGAGGCTCTGCCAGCACCTGACTAAGACAGATGCAGATACTCACAGCAACCATTGGATTTGAGCCCAAGGACCCCAATGGAAGAGTCAGGGGAAGTATTGAAGGAGCTGAAGGGGTTTGCAATCCCTTAGAAGAGTAACAGTATCAACTAACTGGACCCCTCAGAGTGGCCGTGGACTAAACCAACAACCAAAAGTATACATGAGAGTGTCCATGGCTTCTGATACTACTTAGCCAAGGACTGACTTACCTGGTATCAATGGCAGGGGAGATGCTTGGTCCTGTGGAGGTTTGTTGCTCCAGCAAAGGGAGATGCTATATGCTAGAAGGGTGAGACAGGAGTGAGGAGGTGGGTGCGGGGACACCCTATTAGAGGCAAAGGTGAGAGAGGATTAGATAGAGGGTTTGCAGAGGGGATAGCAGAATGTGGGACAGTATTTGAAATGTAAATAAGTGAAATAATAAATTAAAAAACCTTTTATTCATTATTATTGTTTTTGTTCATTATTTATATCTTGCTATTGCCTACTTCCCCCACACCCCCTCCCACAATCCTTCTCCTATTCCACCTCCCCTTCTCTTCTGGGTGGTTGGGGGCCTCCTTATTATCCTGCTACCCAAGCATATCAAGTCTCTTGAGGCCAGGCACATCCTTACCACTGAGGCCAACAAAGGAACCCAGGTAAAAGAACATATCCCAAGTGTAGGTAACAGCTGTTGGAACAGCCCTTTCTCTAGTTGTTTGAAACTCACATGAAGGCCTAGCTTTATATGTGCTACATATTTCTGGGATAGCCTAGGTTCAACCTACGTATGTTTTGGTTCAGTCTCTGAGAGCCCCAAAGATCCAGGTCAGTTGATACTGTTGGTCTTCCTATGGAGTTCACAACTCCTTAGGTGCTAAACCCCTTACTCACGTTCTTCCTTTAGAGTCCCCAAACTCCAATCACTGTGCCTGTGGGTTTCCACATTTGTCTTAGTCAGCTGCTGGGTGTGTCCTCTCAGATGACAGCCATGCTAGAATCTCATTTGCAAGTACAACAGAGTATCATTAATAGTGTCAGGGATTCATGCTCATCAATGGCATGGGAATGTCACTTGAGATTTTAAACTTAGCCATTTTTTGGTTGTAAGATGGAATATTGGAGTCGTTTTGATTTGCATTTCCCCAGTGACTAAGGACATTAAATATTTCTTTAAGTGCTCCTTGGCCATTAGAGGTTCCTCTGTTGAGAATTCCTTCTTTAGTTCTATGCCTTATCTTCTCATTGGGTTATTTAGTTTGTTGGTGTCTAATTTCCTGTGTTCTTTATATATTTTGGGTATTACCCCCTATGTTGGATGTAGGGTTGGTGAAGATCTTTTCCAATTCTATAAGCTGTTTTGTCCTGTTGATGGTGCCCTTTGCCGTACAGAAGATTTTTCACTTCCTGTGGTCCCATTTATTAAGTGTTGATCTCAGTGACTGAGCTGTTGGTATTCTATCCAGGAAGTTGTCTCCTGTACCAATGCACTTAAGGCTACTCCCCACTTTCCCTTCTATTAGATTTACTATATCTGCCTTTATGTTGAGCTCTTTGATCTACTTGGACTTGAGTTTTGAATCTATTTGCATTTTGTAACATGAAGACATTCAGTTAGC
>JANHMN010000006.1:98015657-98031803 GCA_030674055.1 Rhabdomys pumilio | reverse complement strand
AGAGAGAGAGAGAGAGAGAGAGAGAGAGAGAGAGAGAGAGAGAGAGAGAGAGAAAATGGAAGGTCAGTCAGGGAAAACAATGTGTCTTGTTCTGAGCGAAACATGAAATGTTGTAGAGAGGAGGGTGTCCACAATGGAGGCAGCTACAATGAACTACTTGACCTCTGTCACCACACCAGTGGCTCCGTGCTATTACACACCCTGTTGGGTATTCTTATTGCTCTGGGGGTGTACTGAATAGTTGCTCCAATTTTCTGTGACATCCTCACTTGGGTTGAAGAATAGCAACAGTGAATGACCTGAGCCTGTTCCCTTGGCAACTCAGGTCTCTAAGTGGATGAGCAGCCTGTTGGAACAAAAATTTAACTGGACTGAACCTCTGAGGGAAAGACTGGGAAATGACTCCAACTTGGGGAGATGCCTGTGTTTTTCACTCAAAGTAGCTCTGAGTCAGCAGTCTCTCTAGTCCCTTTGGTCACCGAGTGAGCCTAGCTATCATCCGGGCCAATCTCTGCTGGAACCTGATTGGCTCACTTACTCATATATAAAGTCCACTGCTTGGAATGTTTCTGAGTCACAAGCATGAGTCTTGAAACTACAACACCCATCATCACTGGCTGCTCTTTTTGGTTTTTTTAGAGATCAGTAAAAGGGAGACTATTGAGTTTTAGAACTCAGAGTCCACGGGGAGTTCTCTTCAAGGAATCTACCCAGGGAAGAGCAAGAATAGAGTCTCACACCCTCACCTGCAGAGGGAAGACCAGGCTTCTGCTGTATTGGCTCCTCTGCAGCAACTACAGGAGTCTAGGGCTAAAGGACACGGCTTAGGGTAAAAGTCATTCAGGACAAAACTTCCATCTCTGACACTGAGAAGAGTCTGGGAAAGGCAGAGGTCACTTGACCAACCCGGGAAAGAGGGCTCCATTGTGTAGTTCCTGGCTAAATGCCAGAGTCCTGGGGCCCAGCAGCCATAACGTTTGGAGCCTGTGGGCCCCATGGAGCTCCAGGCATGTAAGATAATATTTTAAGTGCTCACCTCTCCTAGAGAACTCTCTGAACTCTGCAGCTATTAAAAGTCATGCCGAAGCTTCTAGGGACTAATGGGCTGTGGGGTTCGGTGAACAAGCAGCCTAGAATCCGGAAGCTGAGCTGGAAAGCCAGGAACCGGATGGAGCCAGTCATGGGAGTATATCCACTGAGCAATGGTTTAACATCATACATTATTGTCACTGAGAGGCCATGTGAAAGGAAGAGAATTATAAGACTTAACAATGAATTGAAGGCCCCCACTGGCTGCTCCGAAAAGCCATCTTTGCATTGTTCCCGGGTCGTGCTCCACGATCACTGCAGCCACCTTTGCCTCCCACCGCCTCCTGTAACGCGGACTCCAGCAGCTCTCTCGCCAGAGTCCCCGAACTCCACTAATTCCTCATTCGCTGCATCGGACCACTGGCGTGCCCCACCATGTCAGACACAGCAGTGGACACCAGCTCCGAGATCACCACCAAGGACTTGAAGGAGAAGAAGGAAGTTGTGGAGGAGGCAGAGAATGGAAGAGATGCACCTGCCAATAGGAACGCTCAAAATGAGGAAAATGGGGAGCAGGAGGCTGACAATAAGGTAGATGAAGAAGAGGAAGAAGGTGGGGAGGAAGAGGAGGAGGAGGAGGAAGAAGGTGACAGTGAGGAAGAGGATGGAGATGAAGATGAGGAAGCTGAGGCTCCTACGGGCAAGGGGGTAGCTGAGGATGATGAGGATGCTGATGTTGACACCAAGCAGCAGAAGACTGAGGAGGATGACTAGACAGCAAAAGGAAAAGCTAACCTTACAGCTAACCTTACACACCGTGACCTATTCACCCTCCACTTCCCGTCTCAGAATTTAAACGTGGCCACCTAAGAGTAGAGAATCAGGCCGGCCCACAACGGGCAGTGCCACCCACAGATGACATGCTCTCTCCACCCCATCAAAACCACAACATGGATTGGCAACATGGGAGGAAAAAAGAACCAGAACTTCCCAGGCCTTGCTTTTTTTTTTTTCTTAAAAAATACTTTAAAAGGAAAATTTGTTTGTAATTTTTATTTACATTTTATATTTTTATACATATTGTCAGGGGTCAGCCATTTTTAATGATAACGGGTAACCAAACCAGCCTTCAGAGCGTTTTCTGTCCTACTTCAGACTTTACTTGTGGTGTAACCATGTTCATTATAATCTCAAAGGAGAAAAAAAACCTTGTATAAAAAGCAAAAACAACAACAACAACAAAACAATCTTTTTTTTTTTTGGTTTTTTTTTTTTTTTTTTTTTTTTTTACCCGAGACAGGGTTTCTCTGTGTAGCCCTGGCTATCCTGGAACTCACTCTGTAGACCAGGCTGGCCTCAAACTCAGAAATCCGCCTGCCTCTGCCTCCCAAGTGCTGGGATTAAAGGCTACAACAAAACAATCTTATTCCAAGCATGCCAGTAACTTTTTTTGTGTATGTACCTAGCTGTACTATAAGTAGTTGGTTTGTATGAGATTGTTAAAAAGGCCAAAGATAAAAGTTTTTTTTCCTTTTTTTTTTTTTCTGTCTATGAAGTTGCTGTTTATTTTTTTGGCCTGTTTGATGTATGTGTGAAACAATGTCCAACAATAAACCCGAATTTTATTTTGCTGAGTTGTTCTAAAAAAAAAAAAAAAAAAAGAATTGAAGAAAGGATTCATTGCAAGGGGTAGGGGTGAGGCAACAGGCTATCTGGAGCTCGGGGGAGACTTTAAAGGCTTTAGAGGTTCTTAAAGACCCAGGCTTGTTTCAACACCCCTCAACACAGAGCGTTTCTTTCCCCTAGAAACTATCAATTCTCTAGATGGGTTTGCTGCCGTAGTCAGGGCTGCAGACCTTCACAGGTCAGCTCAGCATTCAGTGACCCTAGATCCCATCCAGAAAACCGAGGCTAAGTCTATGTCAAAAAACATTCCTAGGAAGCAGGCTTTGCACCTGCCTTTCTCCCTTTCCCCCTCTAGAAATAAAAGTAAGTTTTGTTTCTGTTGTCCTGCTCCTTGGAGATCTCAAACTGGAGTTTTTTAAAGGGACTTTTATTAAAGTATCTCTGATTACCTCTTCAGATTCCCGACACAACCTGTCCATGTCTGTGACTTTTGTCTCAGGGTGACTGGTGAACCAAATCCAGTCTTTTTTTCAGTCGGAAAAGCCTGCTAGATGGATCACAGAGCAGCTTGCAGCCCGAAGAGTGGAGAGAGGGCTCCCATCTCTGAGGGTGGGGTGTTAAGGAAGGATTGTACAGCGACAGGAGCATTTACAATAAGGGAACAGAGCTACATTGAGTAACTGGGAGAAAATTCTGGGGAGGACTCTGTCCTGCCACACTCCAAGCCATGGGATCCTTCTTCCTTCAGAAACTTCATCTACTCAGATGCTTATAACTGGACATAAAAAACCATGGAGCAGGCGCGGGATGGAGCGCGGGGGGCGGGGGGGGGGGAAGAGGGAAGGGGCATGGGAAAGCAGAGAGGAAGCTAGTTTCTTCAAACTCCAAGACTCACGCCTGTGATAGGCCCCCACCCCCACCCACCTTGGACAGCCCTCCTCTCTTTTTCTTGTCTTATCTCAGCCATAAGGACTGTAATTCAAGGGACCTAGAAGGCGAAGGACAGAAGATGGAGCTCCAGGTCCTCTCACAAGCGGATGATATACCTCGCTCATAAAAGCCAGATCCCTAGCCTCCATTTCCAGCCCCTCCTCCACGAGCCAAATAAGACAGCTGTAACAACATAGGGGTGGCAGAGCAGGGGAGTCCGGTGTCTCGGCTTTCCATCAGCCAACTGAGGAGTGGAGGGCAAGCAGAAATTGCAAACTCCTTAGGGAGAAATACCTGTCCAGACCAAAGGATGGAGAGCTGCACACTTTGGGGGACAGCGCTTGAGCGGAGGCGGAGCAGAACTGTGTCCTCGCACGCCCATCTGGCCCCCTGCACTGTGCTGTGGGCGCAGCGGTCGCCGACGAGATATACCCCACAGCAGAGTGAGCAGCTTGGCCTTAGGGGCTAACACCAGCCCCTAAGTGCAGCAGACTCATCAGGAGCACGTTCCTCCAGACGATGCTCAGCCCCTCTCCGCATGCCACACGTGTCCTGCTGTTCCCGGCTACCACTGCCCATCGATCCCTCCCTGGAAACTCACACGGATTTCCTCCTTGGCATTGCAGAAGGGGACCTTGGCTGGGTCGGCGGCCTGAATTTGAGTGGCTAGAGAGTGGTGGGCACTATTGCCTCTAAACAAGATGTACTGCACTTCGAGTCTCCGCCTCTTCTTCGGTGTCCCAATGGTGCAGATCTTGGCGGTTGGCATCTGTGACTGGCCTGTCACCCACACAGCTGCAGGAGCCTTACTCAGCTGCAGAAACAGGATCTGTTTGGAATCCCCAGCAACCATGCAAAAAGCCAGGATGACAGCATGTGCCTGTCATCCCAGTGCTGACAGACGGAGACGGGGTGGGGAGGTGGGCGGGTGGTATGCCTGGAGCCTGCTGGACAGCTTGCCTTGCTGAGTCAGTGAACTCCAGATTCAGTGAAAGAACTGGTCTCAAAAAATAAGGTGGAGGGCAATAGAGGAAGATGCCCAACACTGACCTCCGACTTGCACACATGCATGTACACACACACACACACACACACACACACACACACATCTGGGAAGCTCCCTGACCTTCAGACTACATGATTCTTTTCTTTTTTTCAACACTAGTTTAGAAAACTAAATTCAGGGGTTTTTTTTAGCACTGTGCATGCTCTTTAACAGTCTTAGAATAACATTCTTCAACGAACATAGTTTTTGTAGGTAGCACGATTATTGGCTGGCTACCACTGACAACCATGTGACATAACCACTACAAGGTTGCCCTGAAATCTCTTCTGCCAATGCCATTAATATAAAATTCTTTAATTTAGCCTCAGGCTAATCTTTTGGACAATGGCACAGAAAGCAGCCACATTCTTTACCAAAATATCACAAGAATGGTTTCTATGACACTTACTGATATTCTTCTCTGAAAACTTGAGCCAGGCCATCATAATCTCCGTTGCTCTCAGCCCCTGTCTCCCATGCTCCTACTGGTATGGCCCATTAAACCCCTGCTTAAAGTGATCAACTGCTTAAAAGTCCACATTCCACCAACAAGAAGCATGGTCAGACCTGTCAGTAATACCCCGCTCACTGGTGCCAACTTATTTTAGTCCATGTTTATTGCTATGAAGAGACACCATGACAATGACAATTCTTATAAAGGAAAGCATTTAGTTGGGGATGGCTTACAGTTTCAGAGGTTCAGTCCATTATCATCACAGTGGGGAACATGGCAGCAGGGTGCTGGAGAAGGAACTGAGAGTTCTTTCTACATCTGGATCCCCAGGCAGCAGGAAGAGAATGATACTGAACCTGGCTTGATTCTAAACTTCAAAGCCATCCCAGTGATCTCTTCCTTCAACAAAGCCATGCCTGCTCCAACAAGGCCATAAGTCCTGATGGTGCCATTCCCTATGGCCAAGCAAGTGGTCTCAAACTTGCAGTCTTCCCCACTTAGCCTCGGAGTGCTGGGATAACATATACCATCATGAATAGAACTAGAAACATAGTAACAAGGTAGCCTGGCCCAGAAAAGCAAATAATGCATGCTTGTTGTGTGCAGACCCTATCTCCTAACTTTTGTACAACGGCACCTATGTGGGAGAGTGTGGGCAGAGTTCTGCATCAGTGGGCAGTAGCGGGCTGTAGGGGAGAGGTGAGGGTAAGAGTGCTGCACACATGCTCTGCTGGTGGAAGGGTAGCAAGGGGGGTGGGGAGGGGGAGGGCCAGGTCAACCAAAACCAAGGATGTGTGAAAACACCGTACACCAAAATTGCTTTGTGTGCCAACTTTAAAAATTAAACTTAAATAAACAAGTTTCTGAAGCAGAAACAAAAGAGGGTTGGGGATGTAGCTGAATGGTAAAAAGTTTGTCTAGCATGACCAAGACCCAGTCTAACCCCAGTAGAGAGGAAGGGAGGGAAGAAGAAAAGCAAGGGGAGGGGGAGAGGGGGGAGAGAGGAAGCAAGGAAGGAAAAGAGGAAAGAGAGAGAGTTAGTTCAAAGGCTGACCTCAACTCCTTGGCCCAAGCAGCCTCCTACCTAGATGGACATGCTTCACTGTGCCAGCTAATTTTGAGTTCAAATTAATTAATAATTTCACAATATATATTTGCTGAGGCTCTTCTAGAAGCCAGGCACTTCACTCGGTCTATGAGCAGCGAGTGTAGCTTTAGGTTCCGGGAACTCACAGCACAGTAAGACAGGCTATCAATCAGCATGGGAACTGTGTCCCACAGACTCTAAATGCTGCAGAGAAGTAGCCCTTAGGAGACCTAGTGGAGGCAGGTTAACATTTAAGACCTATGTGTTACCACTGGCCAGCACATGGCTAAAAGGGTTTACAAACCCAACTAAACTCCTCCTTCTTGTTATTCCATCTGCTGCCACAACCCAGCTCACAGAAATAAATAGGCTGGCAGCTGGCACTGAAGGTAGCCCACTTCTGGAGAGAAATGATGCACAGAAGGGCTGGGAAAATATAAACACATGGCCAAGGAGGGGGCTCACGGCTTACAGACATACTGTCTGCAGTCCTCAGATCACAAGCCTGTTCCTCTGGGCTGCCCATTATGTCCAGCCAAGGTGCATCGTCCATTTCTTTTACTCCACACTGGAAATCAAACACTACAAGGGGAAAAGTTCCCCGAGAGTTGTTTCTGTTGTCTTTCTCCAAAGCTCATCCAAGCTCATTTTCCATCCCCCCAGAAGGCTTGTAGGTCAGACGCAAAGCCACGGTAGCATCTGGAGACCATTCTACCTGGGTATCCATCCCATGTACTGATGTTGGATGGCTGGAAATGCATGCTGTCAAGAACATGATATAGCTGTCCCCTTAGAGGTCTGCCAGAATCTGACACACACATGAGAGGACGATGCTCACAGCTAACCACTGATATGATCAAAAGTTTCCCAATGGAGAAGTTAGAAGACTGAAGGAGCAGAAAGGGTTTGTGACTCCATGAGGAAAGCAACAATACCAACCAACCAGAGCTCCCCAGGGTCTAAACCACCAGCCTGGGAGCACATAGGGAGGGACCCATGACTCTAGCTGTATATGTAGGGGAGGATGGCCTTGTCAGGCATAGGTGGGAGAGGAGATTCTTGGTCCCATGAAAAACGAAAACAGAGTTGGGGGGGTGGGAATATAAGTGTGGGGAGGGGATAGTGGGGCGGGGGGTAGGTTGGGTCACAGCCTCATAGAAGCATGAGGAGGGGGGATGGGATAGAAGGTTTCTGGGTGGTGGAAGTGGGGTAAGGGAATAAAATCTGAAATGTAAATATAATATCCAATAAAAAAAATTACAAAAAAAAAAAAAAAGCCACGGTACCAAAGGCAGATGGATCCTAGGCTCCAGAGTCCTAGGCAAAGTCAGAGCCAAAATCACAGGAGGCTCAGAAAATGCTGCAGTTTCCACGTCTAGACATGATGCTGACACTTGGATGCTAGCTGCCATGGTGCTTTTCCCTCTTCTTGTCACAAAACTATTCTCAGCTACAAAGCCGAGTTTAATTTTTTAAATCACATGTGCCGAGGAAGAGGGGTTCTCAATGAAGAAAACAGGTTCTTGCAACCTGTGTCAAGGCTGTGACAGCCTCCTGGACAAATGCTCCGCCTCCCTGAAACAGCCCACCCAGTAATAAAGGGGATTGCAAGTTACACTGTTCTACCTAAAGGCAGACAGTAAATAAGCCAACCGACAGAAAGCTTGTCTGGTAAACATAAGGCTTTTGTATAGGAGCCTGGATGTAATGTTTGCTTTCGGAACTTAACCTCCAGACTACAAGTAACTTACTAGAAAACAGAGGAGCAAATCTCTAACTATAAGACAATTCAATCTTGAATCTAAGCAGAACACTGAAGATACTTGTACACGGAGAAAGCAGTCATGTGTGCCGAAGCATGCAGATGGAGACATGCCTTACTGCATGTATCCAAAGCGTAAGATCCACTCTGCATTAGTATCTGCTAATACCTAGGGAACAACTTCCACTAACCTTTTCAAGGGTCACGACCCCTGGGGGTTGAAGTGCCCTTTCACAGGGCTTCGCATATCACATATCCTTCCTGTCAGATATTTATATCACGATTCACAACAGTAGTAGCAAAGTTACAGTTAGGAAGTAGGAACAAAAATAATGTTATGGTTGGGTCATCACAACATGCAGAACTGTATTAAAGGGTCACAGCATTAGGAACTGCTGAGAACCACTGCTCTGTAGCAATAGGAATGGAAGCCAGGGCCTTACATATGCCAACAAGTGCTCCCCACAGACTGCAGCCCAGCCAGCAGCCTGTTTTAAAGACTGCAGGGCTGCTGAGATGGCTCAGTGGGCAAAAGCGACTGCTGCCAAACCTGGCACCCCGAGGTCCGTGCTGGGCCCACGTGGAGGAGAAGACTGGTCTTACAGGCTGTCCTTTGGCTTCCACAGCCACTCACATGGAAATAAAGGCAGTGAAAAGGTAAAGCAAATAAAGACTAACCGTGTAAGACAGGATTACACACTTTAATCTGATTGATGTGGACAAAGTAGGGAAGACATCAAAGAAATTTATTTTAGGTCTGCTTTATACATAGCCAGATGCAATTTTCCTTAAAGTACACCAAAGTTTTAAAAAGCACATTTTTGTCAGAATCCCTCAGGAAACCACACTGTGTAATCCATGAAAGACACTATTTGCAGAATAGGAAAACCGTAATAGGTGACAGGAGATTACAACAAAGG
The DNA here is from genome assembly GCA_030674055.1 of Rhabdomys pumilio. Classification (NCBI taxonomy): domain Eukaryota; kingdom Metazoa; phylum Chordata; class Mammalia; order Rodentia; family Muridae; genus Rhabdomys; species Rhabdomys pumilio. The sequence goes on along the minus strand of JANHMN010000006.1, from coordinate 98,022,950 downwards.
AAAGCATGGGGGTTCGAGCAGTCCTAGGGGAGTATGCCTGCAGATAATGTCAAAGCTCCTGGGCGGCAGGCAGCGTGGAAGCATGCTAATGAGAGGTTGGTCCCAGTCTTAGCATGGCTTTCTTTGGAGAAGTGGCAATGTCAGGGACAGTGCGGCTGACCTCAGACGCCCAGCTTGCTGGCCTGACTGAGAACCACCTTGAGGACCGGCATGAAGGCCGAGGTCTCACTGAAGTTGCTGGTGCTGACGATGTGGGTGTGGACGCTCAACCCTTCAGAGTAGTTCCTCGTCTCAATGCTCCTCGCAATGCTGTGGAGGCCGTTGATGATTGTTGGGGAAAGCTAAAAGAAAGGCGAGAGAAGGAGAGGAGTCACCTTAGGGTGTCCCACAATGCTCTGCGAGCATTAACCCAGAGGTTTACACCAAGCCCGAGCCACACTTTATGAATGCATAACTAGTCAGCATTTTGGAATGTTTTAAACCAAACGAGGATTTTAGACCAAGTGAAAGTTATCCGCTAATGTAGAAGGCTGGCGATAGAGGCAACCGTGAGACACGTCCTTCATGGATTCCAGCGCTGCAGAGCAGGCCTTTCCTTACTGACGTCTTCCTGCAAGCTGAGCTGCTCACACCTCTTTCCATGAAGAGTCTTCCTTCTCCGGTTGTTAGCCAGAGTTAACATTTTCCGTTGAGTCTAGGAAGGCTGTGGATCATGACAGCACAGATCTGCAGCCCCAGCTACTTGAAGCTTTCTACAGCAGACCTGAACCTTCTGTCCTCTCCCTGAGTTCAAGGCAACAGACATGGGCATACAGCACAGTTTACCAGCTCTTAACTAGCTTTTCTTCCTGCTCTTTTGTGATGATGGGGATGGAATGCGGGCTTTTCAATGTGTTAGGCAAGTGCTAACCTGAGCCCATTCCGGACCCTCAATCACTTCTTATAAGTCTACCTTTTCTTCTGGCATTTTAAAAACTTGTTTTGCTTTTTTCCCTTGCAACTAGCTCTCACTGTGTTGCCCAGGCTGGATTCACATTCTCACCAGGAGCTGGGATCTCTGGCCCATGCTGTTACCCATGGCCGTGTCCTCTCCCTCACTTGCTCACTGTCTTTTTATGACGCAGTCTCTCCAGAATGCTGGGCCAGCCTTGAACTATGTAGCTGAAGACACACTTCTGACGCTCCTGCACCTAGCACACTGGCTCACCTGTCACTTAAGATCAGTCTAGTTCTCTGGCATGGCGACACTCAGAACAACTCATACTTTAGTAAAAGGCTCTCTTTGGGATCAGTCACAGAGCACGCCCTTCCTGAGATCAGCTCTTTCTGTGTTGGATCCCATGTTGGATCATGTTATCATCAGATGAGACTAAGCATGAACAGGGTCACTACAAAACGCAGCTTTGTCCACTCCAAACATAGCACTTATTCTTAAACTCCAAAGGACAGCAGGTCAGCTCAAGAGGACCACAGTGATTCCTTGCTGTGACTTCTCTTCACAGTCACAGAGCATTACCCTGGCCAACTGGCAGCAACATCTGGTTTTGCCTTTCTATATCAGCTGTTGTGAGAGAAAAGGATCAAGAGTCTTAGACTCCAGAGAATGACAGATTCTTCTCTAGAAAACAGGGTACTTTTGTTTTGCCCTGCCTTGTCTCTGGCTTCTGATACATGGGCCATGTAAAATGAGCATCAGGCCAGTTACCCTGGGCCCAACACAGTCCAGTTTGCATTTCTGATCTTTGTTACAAAAAGGGCTAATTTCACTTCTTATGTTCTCCCTCCCCCACCTCACACAAATGAGATTTGGGAAGACCATTCTATACCTTTCATGGCAATTTTGCCATGCCCCACACAGAGTGACAGTGTTGCTAAGTCACTATATTAGCAACAAAGTATAATGGACTGTTATAATTCACCTCTTCCCTCCAAAACTTACTGTCTGTTCCCTAAGCTTGTCGTATAGGAACTCCAGGCGCTTGCTGGCATCATCCAGCTTCCTCTTGGTTTGCTACAGGAGAGGAAAAACAGGAGTCACACTTGAATCCTCCACTTAGGATGCCGAAGCTCTGTTTATCAATGCAGTGGAGGCAAGCTCTTTCAGTACCGTAGAAGCACCACAAAGGACTTTAAAAAAATGTATTTTACAGTTTTAGGTATACATGTGATTTGCCTGCATGTTTATGCACCACATGTATGCAGTGCCTTCAGAGGTCAGAAGAGGGCCTCTGATATCCTGGGGGTGGAGTTACTGATGCTGTGAGGTGCCATGTGGGTGCTGGGAGTGAAACCCAGGTTCTCTGCAGCTTAACAGTGCTGACCGAACTCCCCAGCCCCAGGCTCTATTTGTACTGAAGTGAACTATGAGCAGAAGAACACATACAGGGTCTGTAGCTGAGGAGAGGCAGCGCTGGATGAGATCCTCAAACGTCGTCTTTAGAATGAGGTGCTCGTCTGGAATAGGTTTCTTGGTAATTTTTTCTGTTGGCAGAGCCTGCACGTGCTGAAAGAATTAATGTTATAAAAACAATGAGAAATGGTCAGAAAATGCTTTAATATACCAAGTTCTGATCCTATGTGATGAGAACCAATCGCCTTAGAGGCAGATTTGTTAAAAATAAAATGAAGGTTTAACATGTGAACTCAGGGGTTTGTGAAGAAATGGGTAAGAGGCCAGTAGGAGGCACTAGCGCTCCTTGGACAGCTTCACTCTGTATACACTAAGGGCTGGGGTCCTAGCTAAGTGGCAGAATGCTTGTCCAATAACCGTGAGGTCCAGGGATCAATTCCTGCATTAGACAGACACACACACACACACACACAGAGTCCCTCACTTGTGCTTATCCTGGTATTCTGCTATGCTTTCACTCCCTTTACAGTTCATTTGGTTTTTTAAGAGGGTTTTGCTGTAACATCCAGGCTAGCTTGAAATCATGGATATTCTCCTACCTTAATCTCCAAAGCGCTACAATTGTGGGCCACAGCTGACTACTCTTTTACTTTTCTTAAAGGGTATTGATTACATAAAACCTGTGAGATGACTCCAAGGGGAAGACTGAAGGGACTGTGGCACAGCCCAGTGACAGCAAAGGACAGGCACACAGGGACTCTCCTCTCCTGCACTTTTCCTCATCCATCAATTCTTTTACTTACTCAAAAGATACCAGGCAAGTAAGTATGCACTGGAGCTAGCTACGCACTGGTGAGCCAACATAAAAATGACTCCAGTCCTAAAATGGTTCATAGGCCACTGGGAAAGACGCAAAGCTTAAAACTGGCAAGACATGTGACCATGTACCTACAGTAGGTTGGTGCTTAGCCCCCACACCTCACCCGCTCAGGTACAGCACATGTGCAGCCTGACCTTCCTGTGGGTTCCAAACAACTGGAATGGGGGCTGTCCCTAAAGCTGTGGCCTGTCTGTGGGATCTGTTCCCCTAGCTTGGCTGTCTGGTCTGGCCTCAGTGGGAGAAGAGCCTAAGCCTGAAGAGACTTGATATAGCAGGGTTGGGGGATACTTGGGTGAGGGGGCACTCCACTCTCTCAGACAGAAGAGGGAGGGGAAGGGACTGTGGGGAGGAGGGGTGGAAGGCCGATAGCAATCGGGATGTAAAGAGAATAAATAAAAATGAATCAATTTTTTAAAAAGTTGATGCTTATGGGAACTCAAAGACACTGTAACTCAAATACATAAGATGAACTTGGCTAACCACTTAAGTAAGGAGAGAAAAACATTCTAGACAAAAGGAATCACACAGACAGGAAGGGCCACAGACCAGACAAGGGGACACAGGGAGGCCAGTGAGACTGGAGAGTGAGGACTTTGAGGGCAGGAGTTCTGGATGTGGTAACTATTTGTTATTCAATAAGAACAGGAAGCCATAATGTTCTGGTCAAACACTGAGTAAGCCCAAACAGGTGATACAACCTGCAGTCCTGAAAGCGTCTTGAGGCAGGATGCCCTCAGCCCCAGGCTGCATGGCTAAGACAGAGGCAGCAGAGCCAGCGTTTGTTTCCCAGGCAGGCTGCTTTGTCCCTCACAGTGACCACTGACCCAGCCCTTCACACTTTTATGTTCTGGTCAAAACACGCTGTCCTTCTAAGGAGACTAGGAAACGTGCTACGAGCTTTCAACTTCTGGGACTCTGCCAACTAACTTTTTCTGTGAAAAGCACACACGAATGTGTCTATCTAGAGGTAAGGCTAACTTAGTCAAGTTTCTTAAGAAAGGGTATCTCTGTGTAGCTTTGGCTGTTCTGGAGTTCATTCTGTAGACCTTGGTGGCCCTGAACCTAGAGATCCGCCTGAAAACTGTGTGTGTCCACACTCAGCTTAGCTTAGTAGGTATTTCAGTGTACACACTAAATGACATAACTCACAACATTTTTACTTAGCATTTTAAAAAGAAAAACCTATAAAAACAGCTTTCACTTAGCAGTCTCAAATATAGTGGTGACTTAGCCAACCTTAACTTGTACACTAACTAGATGAAGAAAACACTGTAGTTACTGAGACATAGTAAACATACACTCCCAAAATAGGTAACTCTTCTCTAGAAAGTTTACGTATAGCCATGCCATTAAAAAATAATATACATGTACTATCAGTCTCTTATAATGGAGTTGCCATCTTGAAGCTAACACTGAAGAACTGTGTAAGTCCACACCAGCCAAGCCATTTCCCCACGCACTCCTACACGTCTACTGATACCTGGACGGTGTTTCCAATGGGAGCTCCCGGGGCCCCTTCAGTGCTGGGCTTTCACACCAGCCAAGCCATTTCCCCATGCACTCCTACACGTCTACTGATACCTGGATGGTGTTTCCAATGGGAGCTCCCGGGGCCCCTTCAGTGCTGGGCTTTGAGAAAGACGGTGGCATGCCTGTTTGAGCAAGAGGCTGCTGTACACCATGGAAGGGCTGGCCGCTTGTGAGGTGTGGCTGCGGGAAGGAGGCGTGGCTTGACAGTGGCCCTGGAGCGGAAGGCTGCTGCTGCAGCACCTGAGACTGGGGATCACCCGAAGGGTTCATGATTGGTGATGTAATGGGAACAGGAGGCATGAAGTTCTCAGGCATCTTTTAAAAGATGAAAAAAAAAAAAGTTAAAGCAGCAGAGGTAAGAAAAGGAAAGAAAAGCATCTCCTTAGCTAACAGAAGTAAAGGCCTGAGAGTACCCCATAGTTACAGTTCTTAGCAGAATATGTTTCAAATGAAATTTTACGCAGAATTCCAGAGTAAAGCATCGAAGTAGACCTACTGTGCTAACTCAGGGCCATCTCCCCGTCCTCTCACAGACTCCTACTAACATACATTTACGTAAAGTCTACAGTATCATGCATGTGTGCTCATGTGTGCATGTGCACACATTACATGACAACAAGATGTAATTCCACACAGATCACTAAGTAGCTGTTACTTGGCACTAAAAACAGCAGATGAAGTATCAAATTATTATTGGCTTTTTGTTGGAGTTTTCTTACTGACTTAATGTCTCCCAGTGTTCTGTTCTAGTCTCTATTCTTGGAGAATGAAACCATCAAGAATTTACAATATATATAACTTCAGAGAAAAAAAAATACCATTTATATTCAATAGTTTGTAAAAAAATTACTAACATATAAATAATGTACAGGGCATTTCTTCATTTAATGTTATTTGTGACAGGGACAGCAAAATGGCTCAGTGGACAATTGCCAGCAAGCCCAAGAACCTGAGCTCAATCTCTGGGACTCACATGATGAAAGGGAAACCAACTCCACAAGGCCTACAATGTCTCCTGACATATACACACTGTGGCACACTCATGAGTATATGGCTGGCACAGGCAAACACGCGCACGCACACACACATACACATATATATACACACGGAGGAAAAAAAATCAGAAAACACTTTTTTTTTTTTTTTTTTTTTTTTGGTTTTTTGAGACAGGGTTTCTCTGTGTAGCCCTGGTTGTCCTGGAACTCACTCTGTAGACCAGGCTGGCCTCGAACTCAGAAATCCACCTGCCTCTGCCTCCCAAGTGCTGGGATTCAAGTCGTGCACCACCACCACCTAGCCAGAAACACTTTTTTTTAAAAAATTATTGCAAGGGGCTAGAGAGATAGCTCAGTGCTTAGGAACACTAGTTGTTCTTCCAAGAGGATCTGGGTTCATTTTCCAGCACCCATATGACAGTTCACAACTGTCTATAACTCTAGTCCCAGGGGATCTAACAACCTCACACTGTCATACATATAGGCAAAAGAGCAATACATATAAAATAAATCATTAAAAAATATTGTAAAAGAAAATCTAAAATGTAACTATAAATTACTGTTGATTACAAAATATAATGATTACTGTTAGAATACCAAAGGACCAAAGAAACTTCTAAAACTAAACAGCAAAGCCCAAAATTCTGCTTCCTACTGCTTGAGAGGCCAGTGGGGGCTGACAATTTTAAAGTGGCTTTAACTTACACCATTGTCAGCAGAAGAAGGCTTTCCTGGGGTAGGAGTAGGTAGGAAAGGTCATTTAACGCAGGCCTTCACTACAGAGCTAAGCCAAAACTGGCCTCAGACTGTGGCTGGGAGCTGGGCTGTGTTTTCAGGGCCCTGGCCTCTTATTCTAAGGACTGAAATAAGGGAGTATAGTAAAGCAACTTTATTTAAAGCAAAAAAGCAGAAGGCAGGCAGATTTCTATGAGTTCCAAGACAGCAAAAAGTACACAGAGAAACCTGGTCTCAGGTTGGTGGGGAGGGGGAAGAGGACAGAGTAGAAACACTGTCAGATCAGACAGCAGGACACATGAATGAGGTTGCTTGGTGGTCCTAGGTTTGCTGGTATTTGCAAACTAAATCATGTGTAGACATAGATGGGAAGCAGGAAATTCTTCCTAAATTGACTTGTGGACACAGTTTTGCTTTATTCCATGTACACCCAAGGCTAGTTCAGGCCACATCAGCCTTTCTGGTCTTGTACTTGAACATAAGCAGAATATGACTGGATAGAATCGTCCAAGTCTTGGTGGTCATGAAGGGGAAGAGAAACTTCTTGCATTGTTCAGAGTGGGGTATGTGTGCAGCTCACTGGAGGACCAGGCTGTTGGTTACTAGGTGCGATGTTCAGAGAGGAAGTGTGTACATGGAGCCCACAGCTAGGTGCAGTGTTCAGAGAGGAAGTGTGTACATGGAGCCCACAGCTAGGCGCAGTGTTCAGAGAGGAAGTGTGTACATGGAACCCACAGTTAGGTGCAGTGTTCAGAGAGGAAGTGTGTACATGGAACCCACAGCTAGGTGCACTGTTCAGAGAG
>JANHMN010000006.1:97975828-98015647 GCA_030674055.1 Rhabdomys pumilio | reverse complement strand
GTGCTGTTCAGAGAGGAAGTGTGTACATGGAACCCACAGCTAGGTGCGCTGTTCAGACAGGAAGTGTGTACATGGAGCCCACAGCTAGGTGCGCTGTTCAGAGAGGAAGTGTGTACATGGAACCCACAGCTAAGTGCGGTGTTCAGAGAGGAAGTGTGTACATGGAACCCACATAAAGTGTCACAGGCTGCTGAGCACACTGTTGGATGAGAGCACAGGCCAAGCCAAGGAAGCCCCAGGTTCCTAAGCTGTCCCCTTGCTTGCCTGCTTGCCTGATCCTCCCAGGCATGGGGACTACAGCTGTGTGTCACCCACGGCGCAGATTAAGGCTTTGATGGCACTCTCTACCTTCCCTCCTTTTACCATGGACCAGAAGAAAACTTGGTATGAAGCATTTTATATACATTAACTGGCAAGCTTTGCCCTTCAAGTCATTGGTTAAGTGTGGTGTGCTCCACGTGGTGTAGACAAAGACATGCACTGGGTAGAGAGCTGCCTCCATTACCTTCTTCTTCTTCTGTACTCTGTTCAAAGCTGGGGGATCATTCCAACCATTCTGAGGACCTAGAACACAAGACATTTTCCTTCAGAGTCCTAAAAGTTCTCCTTAACTGTGAGGTAACTGCAACACAGGCTTTATCAATCAGCTGGGGTCACACAGGACTTGCCTTAGGAACATATCCTGAGAGCACTGCTACGTAAAGGGACTGTCCTAAGCTTTGGGCCTATGTCTAAACTGACAGCCAGCCTTCAAAGTCAGTTCTCCCTTCTCTCCTGAGAAAGGAAAAGTAGGCTGGCAGAGTGTGCTTCTACAGAGCTTTGTCATATTCGATGGACAAAGAAAAATAAAGGAGACAGCCCTCTATTGCCAAGAGAGCAACTCAACATACACGCCAGCACAGATGCTGAACATGGTTCTATTTTTTAGAACGACTCAATGATGGAATGTTTGCCCAGAATGGGAGGCCTGGGTTTCATGCCCAGTAACACAGGACAAACACCAAAACAGCAACAGAGCCCAACTACAGAAGAACAATAGTAACTCTCATCGTTTCCTGCCTTATGAAACTATGATCAAATACAGTAAGCTTCCTCAGAACTGAAAACCCACTATGCTGGCATCTCAGAATAAGAAACGGCCATCAGTAGAGTAGAGCTCACTGTTTTAGTACCAGCATATTACATAACATGCTGAAATTGGACAGTCTCCAAATTACAAGGTGATTACTTTCCACCTCATCCTGGAAGCAGATGGCTGTTACAGCTCTGTGTGCGTGAGCTTGTGAAGACACAAAGTGAGTAGGTGTTGGGACCGCCCCCACCTCCCCTTGCTTGCTGAGCTGATACGAATATTACGTCACAACAAAATTGCTTGGCAAACCAAAGAAACCAAAAAAGGTCAGCTCTTTCCCTAAACACTATGGACTTAGTTGCTTTGTTGTTAAACAGAATTTCCAACAAATTCACCACGAGACCGGCCGAACAAGGCTCTGAACAGTCAGGACTTGGTCCAAGCTACTATGTCTGCTTAACAACTTCTTGAACGTAGCACCACACAGAGCATCACTGAAGTCTCACCCACCACCTCATGTCTGTAGCTGCGCATCAATCCTGTCATTATGCTCACTAAGAAAGCCAGCGTCCAAGATTGAAAGCTGGGAGTCGTTATATACATTTAATCACTTCTACAATTTGATTCAATTAATAAGCCAAATAAAAATGATACTGATCACATGCATTATTGTTAATCCCATTCATTAGCTGTATTTAATGATTAAATTATTTACTGAAGTATGTTTTACAACCAATTCACCTTCCAATAGAGATGCCTGGTCTTGAAAAGATTGATTTTCTGTAGACAAAATGTAAAAGTCACTTAGATAGTATTATGGAAGACATTCTAAAATTATCACTTTATACTTTTTCTTCCCTGCTTAACAGGACCTAGAAAAAGCAAACTAACCTCAAAGGAACAAAACTTTAAAATTTTTAAAAACTTACTTATTGACAGTCTCTAACTAGATAGCCTGGTCTGCTCTCAATGTAGCCCAGGCTGCTCACTAAGTAGTGTAGGCTGACTCATGCTCCCCCTGCCTTAGCTAGAATTACAGATATGTACTACCATGTTTGCCCTAAAATTTACTTTTAAGTCAAGTCACGTGACATGTCTTCTATCCAATTAAGAAAGTCATTAGCTTTTTTTCCCCTTTGGTTTTGGTTTTGTTGTTGTTAATTCCTTTAAGTTCTATCAAATGCAACTCTTAAAACGGCACTGTCCCCTCCTGCTGGCCGTTCACCCTTTACATAAAACCCAGTGTTGCCCTGGGTCTTGTCCTGACAGTTTCTCTCTGTGACAATGGAGCTCAGCACATCCCCAGGGTGCATCTACCTACTTACACCACATGCCGACAAGTGTGTCATGTTGGCATAACTCAAAACCATGGACCTGAGCCAACTGAGAACCTGTTCAAGTAGAGTAATTCCTGAGGCTAAGGTAGGACCTAATGTTCAAGTAGAGTAATTCCTGAGGCTAAGGTAGGACCTAATGTTCAAGTAGAGTAATTCCTGAGGCTAAGGTAGGACCTAATGTTATCTCTCTCCAGCGAGTTCTTAAGTGACACCAGTGTTGCTGTCAAGCCTCCAGCTGTGGGGAAGAGTAAACAGTGACCACAAACCGCCCACTGTCAGGTTCTCGGGACTGGGCAGGCCCAGCACGGCTCAGAAGCCTGGAAGCAGGTATACCCATCTGCACACACAGTCTTTCAAAACCAATCAGCTTCAGTGGGCAAAGCAGGAGCCAAGAGACCTGCCCTGAACTATGAGCCCTCTGCCCCACCCCGTTCACAGACGGTGAAGGGACGCCAACCACTTCTCTAGCTTGGAGCAGGCGCCTGGGAGTGCTCTGCTCTCAGCAAGCTGCAGCACAGGTAAGTGTGAGGAGCAACTTTAACATGATCCCTTAGTGACAGCACGGAGCTCTAACAAAGTCAGACGCAGTTCGCAGTGAGTGAATCAGAATCAGAGGGGCATGCAGACTCCGGAGAGAGTCAGCGGGTCAGCTGACTAGCTCTAAGTGTTTTCTCTTGGAAACAAACACAAAGTAAACCAAGGACTGGAAAAAAAAAAAAAAAGAGTCAAACAGCAGTCACTCATCCTAGACAGTGAAGCGGGGACCACTTTCTGCCACAAGGGACCTGCGCTGCTGCCACTTCACCCTAGGACTGGGGGCAGCATGTGTCTTGCCTTTAATTCTGCCAATGTGTCCCAATCTGTCCCATGGGGAAACCTCCAGCTTCCTCTCCTGAAAGTACCACTTAGGCTGCCCACTTAGCAGTCCAGCGTCTCTCACTAGACTCTCACTAGAAACTCCTTATGCTACTACGTGGGGCGATTCAAGACTTGACACAGATATGAAGTTTTATTTTCTAGGATTACTTGTTATTCCTTAGAAATAACCGTTCTTCTCAGTCTCTACTTCTTCGATAATTCCAATCACAGGTTCTCACTAACAACAGACTGAGTAAACGTTCTGCTAACTGCAGCATCCACTTCTATGAGCCTCTGCCATACAATCTCATATATTCACAGGAAGCTTAGAAATCTGTAGGATCTCACAGTAACTACCCACTGGTCAGATGCAATTTCTAAATCTCAAAAAAAACCATGATCCAAGACACGTTACAATATGACAAACGTTCTAGTCACAATTATGTAACTTCAACAAAATCTTTAGGAAATCCCAAATGAAAGCATGGTGAGGTAACGGTAACGTGTGAGCACCAAGACTAAGAGGTTCTGTTTCTCAGGGTTGTGAGGACTGAAGGCAAGACATACAGCAAATGTCAGGTCATGCCCAAGGCATTTTAACAAAAGTGAGCTCCTCTTCTTCTTCCTGTACTGATTAAGAGGGCATTTCCTTGAGCCCACACTGTCTTTCACAGAAGAATCCTCTCCAGCTGCTTAGAATGGTTGCTTCCCCAGGTTACAAGGGTGGTTTTGGAGCTCTAGGAGCTAGCACTCGTTTTGTAACCATCACAGCACTAAGGTGTGTCTGTGGTGCATTACTGAAATGTGTATGGTAGGCTCTCCTTCTATGTAGTTTTCTCTTCCATGGCCAATATGTCCGCAATTATTAAGTGGAATATTAAACATTTGTAAGCGATATCTGAGAAGTCGGATACACTCACTTCAAGACGAAGTACAAGCTGTCTGTTTGTCTAGAGTGTCACCCTTACCTCAGTGAACAAGGCCCCAGAGTGAAGACTGTCACGATGCTGGCAAGTAACTGCTGTTTGAGTTCTTAGTTACTGTCAATCTCTTATCATCCTCAGTTAATAACCAGTTTATCACATATGGGGCTGATGGCATATGGTATCAACATCTGCTGAGCTTCCACAGATAAAGCTAAGACAACACTTGTAGTGTCTAATTTTTGCCTTTTGTATGTTAATATTACATATTATAAAACGAGGAAAGAGATATATTTATAATTCTGGGATCAATTACAAGATTTTAAAATTAGTAATATTTTAAAAATATTTTATATCCAAATTATTGTATTTATTTGAAAAGAATGCTTCTACCATGGGCTTATGATAAATTTTATGAGTTAGACTTACTGCTTAGCATTTAAAGGAGAAAACCATAGAACAGACTCTCCCAGAAGAGCTTCAGGATCAGTAAACGAGTCTTACTCCATCCTTCTGCCCCACTAGTCTGAAAATCTATTATAATCTGAAGAGGGCACTGTCAATGCCAACGCGCCAGGGCCTTCCGTTAAGTCTCCTTACTTTCTTACAATTCTTTACTTGTGTCTATGGAGGTCAGAGGAGAACTCCAGAAGCCACAGCTCTCCTAGCAGCTTGTCAGACCTGCAGCAAGTTAACAACCTGCACTGAGCCGGCCTGCAAGAACACTGAGCACACTTCAGCTCACGTAAAGAAATGGGCTGGAGACACAGCTTAGCAGCAGAGCATTTCGATAGCACTTGAGGCCTACGTTCAAATCTCAGGATGCCCCACCCTCCAAATTTCTGCACTTCACATAACAGTACCCACTAAATCTGATTCCAACTACCATTTGTCTTGCCAACATTGTTCTACTTTTTAAAGTCCATGCAGCAGCAGGTTATACAGTCTTAGTATTCTGCAGTGCTAGTATAAGGTTGTCTTCATTTAGTAGCTGATGTTCGTTATGGGAGGCTCACATTCATGCAAAAGTCTAGAATTTGTTATAAAACTCAACGGACAGATACTCAGTTCACAAACACTTGGAAATAATGCACCCCCCCCCACCCACCCACCCTTCTGCTCATGAAACAGGAGGCCCAAGCAAATCCCTTCCAAGCGCAGACCTGTTCTTTGGGACGCAGGCAGCTCACTGGCAGCAGGCGGTGTACCTGTTGTTCCAGGAGGCAGTGCATAAGCTGAAGATGATGGTGGAGCTCCTGGTCCGCCATGCTGGAAGGATGCTCCAGAGGAAGGGGGAGGAGGGAATGAAGCAGCAGAGCTGGAGGTAGGTGAGGAGGCTTGCTGTGCTGTGTACATCTGAGGCTGCCCAGAATAGGAAGCGACAGGAGATATGTACGGGGTGTTAGGGTAAGCGTTAGAAGCAGGAGGAGCAACAGGCTGTTGAGGTTGATAAACTGCTGACCCCCCTGTTCCGAAGGAATACTGCTGGACTGGCTGGTAAGCTACATCAAGGGAAGAAACAGAAATCTTTAATTAGTTACATATCTACTCACATAGAAGAGGAAAAAAGTAATCACAACATAGGAAAATGGTTTTAATCATTCATCTTATAACAGTAAGACCAAAAGCTAGGATTCATGACTGGGGACATAGCTCAGTGACAGAACATTTGCCTAGCACAGGAAATGATCTGGGTTCCATCTCCAGCACCTCAAAAATAAACAGAAAACAATAACAACACAAAGCCTTCACATGCTACCTCTAAGAAACAGGGACCATCAGATCCAGGAGCTGACAGGACTGCCTGTTCCTAAGACTGCAGAGACAGCTACGAGCCACCAGATAGAGCCATGAAGACGTGTGGACCCAGAGCTTTTCTGTAAAACCCTAGAGTCCACTGGTAGCTCAAGACTTCAGCCTCCACCAGCAACCCTCCTGACAGAGGCTAACACTCTGCACAGGCAGGGGAGAGGGGCAGGGTGAGGCCCTGCAGTGTGTGCTTGGGACATCTGCTACCCAGAAACTGCACTGAGCACTGAATGAAGTGTATATTTATGCCAAGTATCCCTGAAGCCCAGAAAACCCTCATCTGGATCCATAACGGTTAGGGGAATCTTGTTTTCTTAATAGCTGTTTAGGACCCTTGTTCTTAATTTTTAATAGTTGTTTAATCTTATAATTTCCCCGTGTTACTTGGGTTCTTGGTTTGAAGTTGTAAAACAGTAGTTTTTTTTGGGTTTTGTTTTGTTTCTTCTTTTGTGATACGGTCACTTTACATAGCCCTGGTTGTCCTGAAACTATGTAGACAAGGCTGGGCTCAAACTCACAAGAGATCTGCCTACCTCTACCCCACTCCTCACCCCCACCCCAGGGGATGGGATTAAAGGCATGCATCCTCATGCCAGGCTGTACGTTTTATTTTTTTCAAGTATAACTGCTCTCTTTGTCCAAGTCCACAGAACATACAAACCTAGGAGTGCACACACCAAGTCTGGGCTGTGGCACAGGACAGTATCATCATGTTTGCTGCTGCAAAACATATACTGCTGGAGAGCAGGATGCAGAGTCTGTGGGTGAGCATGTGGGTACGCTGTACTTTCTGTGTGGTTGAGCATATGTGGGTACCCTGAACTTTCTGCTCAATTTTTCTGTAAAGCTAAATTTATTTTTAAAAGTCTACACTAAATAAAGCTAACAATAATAAATAACATGGAAACCAACAATAAAAGAGCAATAAATAAAAAAATAAAAATAGTAAATAAAACCACAAATGTCCCATGAACCAACTTGCCAAAACTGTGGTTTGTGTCATGTTGTCTGAAGAAAAAGAATATATACTGGCTAATTTCTGTAGCTCTCTTTGTCTATACCAAACCACAAGATACATTATCTATTCTACAGGCCTTATACATGACCCAGGAACAGAGGGCACCACTGTTCTGAACAGGATGATACAGCAGCTACTTCCTAGCACACAGACTCTGAACTCCACCCCCCCTCTCTCCCTCTCGTATGTCTATTCCCCACTTCCTCCTCTCTCCTGGTACTAGAAACTGAACACTATAAACAAGCCCTCAAGTGCTGAGCGACATCCTAGCGCCCTGATTTTATCTGTCAAAACTGACTTGACCATGGCTTACTTGCCGCTGAGTAAATGACGGGAGGCACGCTACCGTGGGGCTCGCAGCTCCACTACTTACGCTGTGGCTGTGGATAAGGCGGGAGCTGGCTGTGCATATGGCCCGGGGATGCAGGCAGCGGGGCAGTGGCATTTGGAATAACATTGCCGTGCATTATGAAACCTGGAGGTGGAGGATTTTCTCCCTGGGAAATGAGAATAGAGTAAAAAAGAAGATTATATTTGGGATCAAGTCTCACCAAATAGCCTTGCAGTCTCTGAAATGGAATTGGTGTTTATTTTTTTAAAGCCATTATATGAGAAAGCTGCATTTTGCCTATACTATCTTGCTCAGAACATGTTCTGAGTGATCTGAAGGTCCAAACTGACTGCAGGGAACAGCAACAGCAATGGCCTCATAACAGGGTTGAGAACACCAGAAGTTTCACCTCTACTAACTTCCATTTACTGGTCCGGACTCTGGAGATAAATAGCATAATGGGACTTTTGGTTTTCTTTCATTTCTGCAATGCTTACAAGAAAGAGAAACACCTTCAGAAAATTCAATTTAAACCATTATTTGAACCTTGGTTGAGATTTTTCTAGCTCAAGTAAATTTAGAACTGCAGAAAAAGAGAAAAGATAAGAAAATAAATTGATAGCACTAAAAATTGCCACTTGTATCCCACAAGCAATAAAATGCACCGAGCAGGCAGGTAGATGCAGAGTAGGGACTGGAGAGGAACGAGGAAGAAGGGAGAGCATATATAATCATCTATATAATCAGGTGATAGCTCTATATAGTGTTATATATAGTCAGGGAACAGATATACCTGTGTGTCAGAGGGAGAGGCTGCAGGTGGATGGCTGGGGAGGGCAGTGGGAGTTTTGTTACTCCAGGTAGTGACAGTAGGGGCAATTCTAACCTGAATTGAACAAAGAAATACCAATCACAGAAAATAAAAAATAAAAACGTTAAAAGAAGAAACAAACAACTCAAAAGGGCATAATAGCAAGATGCAAAGCAAAAAGTAAAAGCAGCAAGATTACATGTAGCAAAGCAATGGCCTCCGGGGCCACCAGGTTCCAAAAGGAAACACAACAAAACAGCTGGAGGGAGGCAGGAAAACAGTTGAAAACCTCAATCAGCACAAGAACAAGCCCATTCGAGAGGGAATGAGGCAAGCTGCAGAGGTAGTTCAGTGGTTAAGAGCACTGGCTACTCTTCCGGAGGACCAGGGTTCAAGTCTCAACACCCATAGGACAGATCACAACTATCTGTGACTCCAGGCCCAGGGAATCTGGTGTACATGCAGATAAAGCATTCATTAACACATAAAAAATAAATAAGTACATAAGTAAATAATAAAGAGTTAGTGGGAAGAGGTGCTTCGGTAGAGAAAGAAGACACTCGGGAGCCTGAGAAACTAACCCATTCCCATGCTACCAGTGATCAGCAACGAGCTCCAGGAGGCCATTCACAAGGCGGACGGTATACTTCCCCAGACACTCAAAGTCATCCAGCCAAACCCCACACGAGAGGAGTACTGCAGACTGCCCATCTAACCCCAGCCCTTACTAAAAGTGACTTTAAGGTCTACAGGACTCACTGGTGATGGAGTTAAGACTGAGCTGGCCCTACTACACCATGCTGCTTACTCTCAAGTTCAGTCTAAAAAGTTTCCTAAAACTTTCGTTTTTAAAGATTTATTTATTTTTACTTATATTATACATATGAGTACACTGTAGCTATCAGACACACCAGAAGAGGGCACTGGATCCCATTACAGATGGTTGTGAGCCACTGTGTGGTTGCTGGGAATTGAACTCAGACCTCTGGAAGAGCAGTCAGTGCTCTTAACTGCTGAGCCATCTCTCCAGCCCCTTTCTAAAACCATCAAAATTCTTTTTGGTATGCAAATCTTTCCAGAACTCCAGCATAGACATATGTACTTAAAATGACTTTCCTCCCCCTCCCCCTTCTGCTTGCAAATCCTACTTTAAAGCTCGACACCACCACCACCTTCCTTCCCTAAGCAAGAAAATCCCTGATCATACGATGGAATTTACCTGCTTTTCTTAAAAATACAAGATTGGTAAAAGTGAAACAACTGTGATTTTGTTAACTTTTATTTTGAGACAGGATCTTAATACATAGCTCTGGTTGGCCTGGAATTTGCTGTGGACATGAGGCTGGCCTCGAACTCACAGAGATCCACCTGCATCTGCCTCCCAAGTGAACAGAAATCTTCAAGTGGTGCTTGAAGATTCTACTATGCCCAGCAAAATTCAACAGATTTAAAGGCTTTCAGCATTTCTCAGAGAGAGAGAGGGAGGGAGGGAGGGGGAGAGAGAGAGAGAGGGAGAGGGAGAGGGAGGAGAGGGAGAAAAGCCAAAGGCACAAAGAATAACTGCTCTCTTCTCCCTGTAGAGCAAGCCCTGCTTTATTAGTACCTCAAGAACCATCTTAGTCTAAACACCAGCTAACTAAAAATTCTAACCAAAGTTTAGCCTTCAACCAGCTGGGCAGTGCAGAGATGACATCTGTGTGCCTTGAACCCCGAAAGGTCATGTGACATCCTACCTCTTGGTTGTCCTGGTCAACATTTCACCCCCATTTCCACGACAGGTTTTGTAAGCACAATGTCCATAAGGGGAGAGAGATTGTGTAGCTTGTTTTCCAGGACACTCCCTGCAGCAAGACTAACGCTGGGCCCTCACAGAAGAGCTGCAGCAGGGACTTGCAAAATGAGTGGTGGAAACACCAGAAGCAGTGTTCTCCATAGCAAAGCTGTACTGAGTACTATCGGATGAACTCTGTTCCTGATCAGTTCTCAATAAGGACTGATCCGAAGTACAAGAGAGAGTGTTAACCGACTCAGATCTCTCATGATTTTACATTTACTTTTCCTATAATGAAAAAAAAATCCTGTTGATGCTATCACCAATTTGTTCTATCTGAAACGTCAACTTCACTACCAGTCAAGACTATTCATACTTTATTTTTAAAAAGTATCTTCCATTTAGGAATATGAAGGAAGGGCAGGGCGTAGTAGCACATACTTCAACCCCAGCACTCTGGAGGCAGAGGCAAGCAGATCTCACTCATGAAATCAAGGCCATACTGATGTACACACTAAGCTCCAGGCCAGCTAGGGCTTACCTAGTAAGACTCTGTCAAGTAAAGGAAAAAAAAACTATCTGTTGGTCTGTAAATACAGTTTCTAAATGAAACTGTAAAAACCAATACAACCACATTTTATGGCATGAACACAAGATTAAATAAAACTAGTAATCCAATCCCAACTCGTCATAGCCTTTAGTCTTTAAAATGTAAGTTGGTTCACTCAATGTTTGTCGTCCACGTACTCTTGACTGTGTAGCTACAGAGGACATGATAAACTTACCCTGGTGATGGAAAAAAGAAAAGGCTCAGAAAAGGCCTTCTAAAAACGAGCCAAGTCCTTCACTCTCACTACTGTCCCTACACTCTTTGTCAAATGAGTCCAGCAGACTTTAGAGAGCAGAGGTACATGCATAAGGGAGGACTGATGGAGACTGAAGGAAGTCTCACCAGGGAGATTTAAAACTAATTTAAACCAAACAGAAACAACCGCATGAAAGAGGTGACTGAGAAGCAGGTCACAGACCCCGCTCAGGTCCAGTGAGTGCCAACTGCGAGACGGTACACCCGTGTAGATGGTACACCCGTGTAGACGGTACACCTGTGTAGACGGTGCACCTGTGTAGCTTCACTGCAATTTTACCAAGCACATTAAAACCACCCATTTAGGCAGACGCACACACGTGGTCCCACGTCACCTGGACCATCTCACTCACATGGGGATAATATTGTTGAGTCTGAACTCTGGGCATCTGCGGGTGGCCAGCAACTGGTCCAGGCCTGCCCTTGGACAGCGGCTGCCTCTCATATGGACTCTTAGCTGATTCCTGTCCCGGCACAGACTTGCCTTGTGCTCTACAGAGTCTGTCACGCAGCTGCACGATATTTGGCTGTAGGAAGTGGAAGAAAGCAACACTGAGAACGAATCCAGCTATGCAGGAGCACGTTGACTATTCTTGAAGGAATCTGATCATTCAAGAGACCCCTTTGAAGTTCTTACGTGGAGTGTTCTAGAAAAGACACCTGTACTCAGGAGTCAATATTCCAGGCTGCCACCAAAGGACACAAACACACAGTACAACTTGTCACTTCAGGGTCAGGGCTTCGACATTTGGCACCTCTTGGTTAGGACACCAGTTCAATGCTTTCAACTATACAGTGTTTTAAGATATTGTCTCATAACAAATAAAATATACGTAATTCTAAGTGATAGTAAAAATACAGGGTCTGATTTCATGATTAGATGATCTAGAGGTCTAAGTCAATCTTAAAGTAGAAGGTCTTCAACACCAGTACAATGAGAGCAACTGCGCACAGTGGCAAACATCCATAATCCCAGCCCTGGGAAGGTAGAGGCAAGAAGATCACAAGTTCAAAACCACTCTCGGCTTTATAGTAAGTTCAAGACCAGCCTGGAAACATGAGATTCTTAAAAAAAAAAAAAAAAAAAAAAAAAAAAAAAAAAAAAAAAAAAAAAGTGAGTTAGGCATAATTCAGCACTAGGGAGGCAGAGACAGGGTATCTCTAAATTTAAGGTTAGCCTGGGTTATAAAGCGAGCTCCAGGACAGCCAGGGACCTGTCTCAAAAACAAAATAAAACAATGATGAAGACGAACACTAGTTACCTGGTTGGTGTTGTCAGGCAGAAATGCCAAGGCTGCGGCAATGCTGCCCTGGGCTGCCAACAAGCTGGCATACTGACTCATCTTCTCGGCCAGAAGAGCCCCGACAGTGTTTGTGTCCATGGCTTGGGAGAGCTGCACAGCTTTGCGGAGGATGACAACTTTCTCAATCAAATCCTAAATGAGAAAAGCAAGGGAGAAAGAGACAATCAGAGACTCCAACACATATATCAAAGACACAAGAGAGACGGTCACTTAGCTTTCCAAAGTCTACCGGGAGTCCAGCGCCTATCCTCTCCCTACTTGAAGAGCACACAAGGGCTGACCACCGTCTGGATGACGACAGCAGCAGGCCACGTTTCCTGCACCAACATCACTACTATCAAGTCTCACGACACCTCCAAAGGGCTCACCACTTGCTCATGCTCAATTCCCTCCAAAGGCTGGCTCTACTGTGGACTGGTAGAACCTGGAAGAAGTGGGGCCCAGTGGGGGCCAATAGGTCACTGAGGGAACTGTGCGCTTAGGTTTCTTTCTGTTGCTCTTCTGCCTCTTGTGGCTCAGCCATGTTCTCCTGTCAATATGCTGTCATTGCCAGAAACCCAAAGCCTTTGACAGGACTCTCTAAACCCTGAACCCAAATAAAGCCCTTTCTCTGTACAAGTTAACTAGTCCAGTCATTACAATAATGCAGACTGACTAATATGGTTGTGGCAAAGGCTGTGGAGCTGTTGCTGGAGAGCAGGCCTTGTAATGGGAGATCTGCTCTCAGAGAGTGTGTAGGACACCCTGCCCTCCATCCAGAGGTGAGAAACATGTTACTTTTCAGAAGCACTTGGAAGGAAAAGCTTGCTTTAAAAAACAAAAAACAAAAAACACCAGACTTTTAGTCTCAAAAGAATGATGTTTAAAACAATGACTGTGAATAAATTTTTTTCCAGAGAAAAGAATAAACACTACACTGAGCTATGGTAAGACTGCCCACTGGGTACCTTGGGGGAAACTTTAAGCTCTACTTGAGGCCTAGGATAATCTCCACAGTTTGGCTCTCTCTAGCCTGTGTGGTAGAGCTAACCTGAGTTCCCTTTATCTCGCACCTTATTCCCTGATCGTAACTTCTCTCCTCAGTGCTGGGATGTCTTCCATTCTGCAGTCCACACTGCTGCTCTCTGCCAGAGGGAGGAGCTTGAGAGAAAGCAGCTAAAGCCCAGGCTTCTTTCAATTCCTGCCACCTACTGCTCCAGTAAGCTGCCGCATACCCTGTGTCCTGACAGCTCCATCCACACCTGACTAGCCCGTCATCTCACACCTGGCTTCCTCAAAGATGACAATGAAAACACACTGATGCATCCAGAGAAGCCATAAGACAGGTGAAAGCAGCAAGCTTCTAGAACAAGCATTTCTAGCTCGACACTAAGTCAGCTGAGGGCACACTAAACTATAAGCACCTTTTGTTTCAAAGATACTAACCTGGAGAGACAAGGGGTTACTACCATCTTGAGCTTTTGTCCAGCAAGCAACTAATCTCTCTACATTCCCTGCACAGATATAGCAGAGGCAGGCCTGAGTCCGCAGGAGGCTGTCCCCTTCACTTTCAAGCCTGGCTCCCAAAAGATCTGTAAATCAAGAAAAAAGCAAGGTAAGAAGATACCCATCTCATCTGTGTATGAGGTATGAGCAGCTCAACAGTATCTTCAGAAGCATGGACATATTTTCTGTTCCTATCCCTTCCCTCCATCTGTCTGTCCCTCTTCCTACTGAGAATCAAATTCATGTAATATGTTAAACATGTGAGAAGCTAGCAATGCGCACTGCCTACCTCTGCATTTTACAATTCTCATCTGTGATTAGACAAAGATCTCTAGTAAACCTCCTGAGTTGTATGGTGCACCGGCCACCTATGTAACGATTCCCCCGAGTTGCTTGTCTCTTACCGCAAAGGGCCGAGAACTCGTCTGGTTTAGCGTAAGTGAGTACTGCAGCTAAAGCCTCTCTCCAATTTTTAAGATCACAGGATTCAACAATCTCCTTCCAGTTTTTCATCACCACTGCAGTGATAAGCTTGGGAAAGGAAACAGAAAAAAATCAGGATGAGCTCATCTTTACACTCCTGCAGTGCTGTGGTCTAACCTAGGGCAATCACTGCTGCTGTGTCCCAAACCAAGCAATCTCAGCTTTCAAAATGACTACTTATGGTTTTCATACCAAATCAAATAGCAGCACAGTGAAAACATGCTTTGAACCAAATGACAGACACTATTTTTCCTTCAAAAAGAAAATTACATCAATGTATTTTATAAAGGGCCTCAGAAGAGAAGCACAGGATACTAAGAAAACAGAAAGCTGTTCCTGGGTCTAATGAATCAGGAAACGTTGTCTAAGTATGGCGTCTTGGGAGACATTTGAAGGACAGGAACTTCATAAAGAGAGGTCAAAGACCAGGGCAGGGCCAGTGGGGCCTCAAAACAGGACAGAGTGTTGACACCAAGCCTGAGGATCAAGGCTAACTAAGAGCCCAAGGTCAATCCCCAGGGCCTCTTGGTAGAGGAAATCACCTCATGCAAGCTGTCCTCTGACCTCCACAAGTACTCACTCCATGGAATATGTGCATCATGTGTGCACACACAAAAGAGATAAATGTAAAAAACAAAACCCAAAGCCTTCAAAGCAGAGGCAGTGTAGCAAGGAAGGTGGAACTGACGGGCAGAGGCCTGGCAGGACAAAGAGGCACAGGCAAGGCCTGGGGACAGCTACCTGAGACTCAGTATTAGAATAACTTTACAACAGTAATGTCCACACTGGGCACAGTGGTGCATGCCTTTAATCACAACACTGAGGCAGAGGCAGGCGGATCAAGTCCAGCCTGGTCTACAGAGTGAGTTCCAGTACAGCCAGGGCTACACAGAGAAACCCTGTCTGAAAAAAAATTTTCAAAACTACTTTTTTCAGACATGGAAAATAACATCAAGCTTAAAAATGTTCAGAGCTATGCCAGAGGTTCCAGTAACTGAATAATCAAAACTGTACAAATCCTTAGGCATAACAGAGTTTTACTTACTATATAAAACAATGTTGTTTACATATATGAGGAAAACATTCAAATGAGTCTAAACAATCCCAAATTGGGACATAATACATCTTGACCATAAACTACTGTAGAATAATTAAAAACATTTCTAACAGTCCTTAACAATGCAGGAGAAGCTTACACTGATAGTGCCAACGAAGATGACATGTGGGTCTTTATGTGAACTTGATTCTGTCAGAAATATTCTACAGACACGAAGAAAGGCATGGAAAGATGTGCACTAACTTCTGGAAAAGGTTAAGAGAGAACTACATTTTTACTTTATACCTCTGGAAACGGTTTTAATGTTTTAGAAGGGAGTCAAGACACTGGGACTGTTTCATATCAAAATAAACTACCATTTCTGTGTCACGTAATTTAATTTCTTACTGTATCTCAATTATCAATAATGACAGGATACTACCCTCATAAACAGAATAACAAATAGTCTTATAATTCTAATATTCAGGAGGCAGAAGGATTGAAAGCACAGGGAAAGCCTGGGCTATGTAGCAAGACCCCAGCTGAAAACTAAATATAATTTTTGGGAGGAAGGGCAGATCTGAGACAGGGTTTCTCTGTGTAGCCCTGGCTGTCCTAGAACTCATTCTGTAGACCAGGCTGGTTTTGAACTCAGATGTTACAAGCCTCTGCCTCCTGAGTGCTAGGATTACCCAGCTAATATAAAATTTTGTAAAGTATATCTGTATTTGAATATGTGTAGGCTACTGTTTATTTTGAAAAAATAACATACCCTGGTAATTTTGCTTTGGGATTTTGCAAAGTATTTCTTTTGTGTTTGAGCCAAGAGTTCTTGTCCACCTGCTATGGCTAATATAATGGCATCGGCCATTCGGTTATCATGTAAACAGAGGTCAACTGCACTCTCAAAATTGCCCGTCAGCAAGGCCCGAGTAATTAAACCATCAATATCTGTAACAAGAAAATACAGCATCCACATTAAATAGAATTTGTTACCAAAAACAATTACAAGAAAATTATGTACAACAGACTTCACACACAGACAAATGAAGAGCACAATGCTAATTTATTACTAGCAGATTAAATTTCCAAAATAAGCTGTTAGTATTTATGGAAGTTATGGAAATAAGCCAGATGTATACATAGTAACACTCTCTGTATTAGTAAAGACCACTTAGGTGAGTCAGACAAGTTTTTTCTTAACCCTGCCCACTGACAACACATTCTAATTATGCCTATAGGTAAATAACTGAAATCCCAAGTCGTGTGAGGATGACACACAGGAAGATTGTGAGTTCAAAATCCTCAGTGGTGTGCTGTACACACTCACACTCTCTGTCTTTCTCTGTCTAATCTAAGCTAGAAGACGACTCCTCTTATGTTTACGCCAAGGGCACTTACCCTCACTGACAGAGATGTTAAAAGTCCCTCCAGCAGGGGGCAGAAAGTCACTTTCCGGTTTTTCCTCTTTAATGCGCTAAAGAGATAAAAGGGCACAATTAAGCAAAATGGAAACCAAAATAATTTACTGCTAAAAAATCCTGTATGATTATTCCTCTACCAAGAAGATGATACACCAAGTTGTTTCACAAAGTTCCCACATCCATGTTTAGACTAGAATCTGGGCCTTCCTGAGCCATTAATTCCCATACGAGATGTAAATAACCCAGTCATCCAAGACACCAAACCAGGCGTGCAAACTTGCCACACATATAGGAAAAGCTGCTGTCACAAGTAAAGCACGTTCTTTTAGACCCCCCAACTTCGATCACTTCAAAGTTTAAAAATAGATATGCTTTTAATTCTAGAGTCTATAGGTTTGTCTACAAAATCTTTTTGTCAAAGTTAAATCACGAAAACAAATCACTTGGTGTCTTCAGTACAAAAGCAAAGCAGGGTCTTAGCTGACTCAGTTACAGACCACAAGCCCAGACAGTGAGTGTGGTCTCCAAAGCCACAAAAACCAAACAAAACAGGCGGTATAAAAATTGTTTTTAGGGGCTGGAGAGATGGCGCAGAGGTTAGGAGCACATATTTCATAGTTCTTCCAGAGGTCCTGAGTTCAATTCCCAGCAACCACATGGTGACTCACAACCATCTGTAATGGGGATCCGATGCCCTCTTCTGGTGTGTCTGGAGACAGCAAACTCACATATATGAAATAAATAAATAAACAAACAAACAAAAATGATTTATTTTAAAAAAATTGTTTTTAAACACACAACATTAAAGCATTCATTTTGTTTTCCTTTAAAGTAGATACACATGGAACAGCACAGAGCCTGCTTGTATGTGTACACATGTGTACACATAATCCTATTGTAAAGCTTACAAACTGTGTGACTCAATTCAAAATCTGAATACAAAATGATCTGAAATTCAAAACAGAATTTCAGATCAGGGACTTGTAGAGACTATGCAGACATCCCAAGCCTTTTCTTTTAAATGAAAACAAAGCTTTCCTACATGACATCAAACATCCACACCTGCAACTGCACTGCCTACACTCCAGAAGGTGACATTCTTGAGTAGGGTCCAGCACAGGCTCACCTAAGGCACGGAACTCATTACCCTTACAGCAGCAGGCTAGTCCTCCCTCCTCCCCACTTCAAGATTAGAAAAGCATTGGTAGTTTACATTAACCACACTGAGGGGTAAACCAGCTATCCACCCTCACCGTCTCTGTTCACCAAGTTCCTAGAACAGTACCTTCAGGGCTGGAGATGCATATGGGAAAAATACAGGAGACCTGGGATACACGAGGCTCTGGGCTCAATCCCCAGGACCATACAAACAATACCATTTTTCCTTTTTCTAACTTATCATTTTCAGATATGCTTTCTATACACAACTAATAAACCTTTACTTACAAACTCCTGAGACATTAATTAATAGGGCCCCAAATGCATAATTTCTTATGTATTGAAAACCTCAAACATACATGATACTATATTAAAAAGCAAAGAGTATCATCAAGACAGAAGGGAAGATTCTTTCCCTTTTGACTGATGACAGCTATCTGGCTAACTGAACATTTCATCAATTACTCTGAGTGCATTACCAAGCAAGTCTTTAATCTGATAAATCGGTTAATCTATCTGCATGCAAATGAACATGCTTGTAGGTATCTATAAATTTCCCTAGGTATCTCCAAAACTAGTTCAAAGGTTGAGGAAGATTTTACAATGCTCCTTATTTCCTTCTTAAATGCTAAGAATTGATTTAAATGGAAAAGATATTTTATAATCAGTTTGTAGTAGCCCAAGATATTCATGAATTATGTTTTTAAGTATTTCATAGTAAAGAAAAAAGGCAATGGAAAAGTCAAAGATTAAATACAAAATAAGAACCTGATTAATTTTCCAAGATTAAGTAAAACTAAAAAGCAAAAAAAGTAAATTCCAGAATTAGTTGTTAGTTGGGAGGAGAAAGAAAGAATCAAAAGGAAACAAATTAATGATACAAGTTTGCATTCAAGGCCTCTTCTCAATTAATTTCAGGAATTACCAAGCACAGCTAAGGGCACACAGTAAAACATCACAATTGGTTTAGTTTTATAAAATATTCTTGACTTGTGTTCCAAGCTCAGGACTAATTTAGAACCTCTAACCCTGACAGTAAGTTATACAAATTAAATGTGCCAGGAAAAAAGCATTAGGTTGACATGCAAGGCAACTGCATTTCCAAATGGACTAGCTCTTCAGGTTAGCATCTGGCAGTCCCCTGTGCCAATTAAGAAAATCTCACATCTGCTGCTAATTTTGAGCCATACAATCCAGAAGCTGGGCCAAAGAACTAGATAGAGCACAGAGATACTTCTGTTAGGTGAGGTGAACAGACTCTTACCCTAAACATATCTGAGAAAACAATACATTCAAACACAGTTGACAACAATTAGTCAAAAATGCCCAAAGTTTCAAGTGAGATACACAATTATCACACAGTGTTCCAATAGAATATAAAAAGTCAGTACCTCTCCCAAGAGCTGCTCTTCAGCAGCAGGACTCTCCTCCCCATCACTCTGCGCTACTTGGTCAGAGTCCTTAAGAGCCTTTGGTACATAAAACAATCAGAGGAGTTGAGGAATGTAGCATTAAAGGTTATTAGTAACAAGAGAGACAAAGACCCAACCAACCACATCCAGAGCTTGATCATAAGAAGCAACCAGGCAAATTTATTCCAGAAACAACATTAAAAGAAGAGCAAGAACTATCACTGCCAACCTCTTCCTTCCGGTTACCACATGTCATATGACATATAAGAGCTTTTACCTTAAGTATCTGAACAGGCATCAGTTTTCCCTTTTATAAAGTTCAAATATATCAAAAGTGACATGCTTTAAAAGCTCAACTTAAGGTGAGAATTATGAACTTACTAGAATACTTAGAACTGGTATTTTTTAAACCAGGAAGCACAAGACATATCAACTTCTCAAGTTACCCTTCCTTGTCATGATCTAAGCAAACTCTGACAAAACAGCTATTTTTATGGCCTTCTTACCACATCGGATCCTTCCACTCTGTTCAAGGCCAAAGCAATCTGAAAGGAAAATAACAACTCACCTACTAAATGGAATTCTAGTTCAGGGCGAACAGCAAGGTTTAGTGTTACCCCATTCTCAGCACAACTCCACATTCTTATCAGGGATAGTCTGTTTAGGGAAAGCGAAGATCTGTGCAGAACTGGCTTTCCTGGCTCTATCTCGTCTACATGGAGTTCTACTCTTCAGATGTCCTTCAGTTCTGCTGTCTAACCACAAAACAACCTTAAAAGAAACGTGCTTTCTTGTACTTTGTTGTTTTAAATAACTAGAAGTAAGTTTTTGTTTTGTTGTTGTTTGTTCTTTAACTGGGTCTCACTCCGCAGCCCTGGCTGGCCTGGAACTCAGAGAGATCCACTGCCTCTGTCTGCTGAGTGCTGGGTTTAAAGCCTGGGCCACCACACCTGGCTTACACTTTTTAAAAAGTCAATCTGCTTTAGCAGTATTTTGATAAGGATTCTATTTCCGAATTTTTTGCTTCCAGGCATGCAAGTAAAACTTCAATCTCCTGAAAACTCAGAAAAATCAAGAGCATCAAGGATGCTGATGATAAAATCAAATTAAAAACCACTTTAAAGGCATAAGCGAAGACCCTCAAAGTGTGACCAGGATAAGGCTCCATCCCACTCGCCCTCAGAGGGGCACACTGAGACAGCACACACTGTTTAGGCAGCTGTGTTTTCTACAGAAAAGTATTTTCAAGGTCTCTGTGGTACTTGCTGCTCAGGCCAACACTGACCAATTAACACAGTTTCTGAGAGGACGACAAAACTAGAATGTGTTTTCCTCTCTCAAAACGGAATTCATGTTACCCGGTTAACAATGTGCCACTTAGGAATTCCATGATGGCCAGGCTATGGTGGCACACATCTTTAGTCCCAGAACTCAGGAGGAAGAAGCAAACGAATCACTGTGAGTTTGAAACCAGCCTAGTCCATAGAGAGTTCCAGAATGGCCAGGACTACACAGAAGAACACTGGTTTTTGAAAAGCATTGATATAGCTAGGGTGGGAGCCTGCAGAAGCTCAGACAGTGTCACTTTCCCTGTGAGTCAGAGCTGGGAAGACGTCACTGTAGATCATCACTGGTAACAGCCCAATAAAGCTTCAGTGTATGTGACTTATCTGTCAAGGCCAAATTATTCCTGACGACTCAGGCTGAGGTAAAGATGATTCTGACAGCTTCTAAATCCAGCCATATAATGGAGTTTTGCATTTGAAAACTTTGGTAACATACACGAATTCTTATTAAATGTTTATTGACTGATTTGATAAAATCTGTATAGAACGGCATAAAAACAAAAACACATAAACATTTTCCTTGCGACAGTCACATTGACTTTCTCAGGAACTCACCTTTTTCCCCAGATCTTCTTTTCTATATCCAAGAAGCTCAAGATACTTTCCACGAGAATCCTCCTCAAAGTTTACCTTTTAAAAGAGATATTATCTTCAAACAAAGACTTACATTTAAACCTAGTTTTTCTATAAATTGACCAAATTCCAAATAAAATTACTAAAGAATCAAAAGTCACCAGGCGATGGTGGCGCACGCCTTTAATTCCAGCACTTGGGAGGCAGAGGCAGGCGGATTTCTGAGTTCGAGGCCAGCCTGGTCTAACGAGTGAGTGCTAGGACAGCCAGGGCTACACAGAGAAACCCTGTCTCGAAAAACCAAAAAAAAAAAAAAAATCAAAATTCTACAAAATCTTGAAAAAAATTAAATTCAAAAAGAATTTAACTCTAAAAACTGCTTTTTTTTTTTTTTTAAACTATGTTTGAATGTGTATGCCTGTGTGTTGGTCGTGCATGCTGAGTTCAGTGCTGGCAAAGATCAGAGGAGGACACCAGTTCTCTACAGTGAGGTTACAGGAGGTTGTGAGGCCCCCAACCCAGTGCTAGGGACCCAACTCAGGTCATCTGAAAGAACCATCTTTCCCGGACAACTCTAGACTTCGAATGGCTTATTTGAGACAGGATCTTGCTACATAACCTTGGTTGACGTGGGACTTGTGTAGACCAGGCTGACCTTGAACTCACAAAGAGTCACCTGTCACTGTCTCCTAAATGCTGAGATTAAAGGCATGTGTCACCATATCCCTAAATAACTTCTTCTAAAAACTAGTGTTTTGTTTGAGACTGGATCTCAGGTAGCCCAAGTCTCAGATTCAGATGCTCTATGTGGCAAACAATAATCCTAACATCCCCACCTTCCCACCTCTGCTTCTCTGCTGGGGTTACAAACATGGACCACCAGGCCTGGATAAGCCAGCTATTTTTTTAAGGCTAAGTATGTGCGTAATTAACCATTCTGGATAAGTGAGGTTTCGTTTTTACCTACAATTTTGTTAAATACAAAGTAATTCATGCTCAGTAGTTTGATGAGAAAGTAAAACAGTGTATACAGTATTCAATATCCAAAAACGTTTCCAAATCTTCCACCTAAGCCAGGCATGGTGGCACACACCTGTAACTTAAGCTCTAGGGAAGCTGACAGGTGGCTCTCTGAGGCCTGCCTGGTCAACACAAGAACTGCATGCACAGTGAGAGACACTTTCAAATGGAAATAAAATTTTACTCCTAACTAACAAATTATAATTGTAGAATTACAGAATTTAACCTTATTATATTCAAGATTGGTTTTCTTGGAAAAATCAGTATCAAGAAACATCTGTGAAAGCAAAAACGTAGTCTGCTCTGAAAAGATCATCTACTGAAAGGTTCTTTGCTTTGGCTCTTCTGTATCAGCAAGAAGAGACACGCCTCTAAACCCCACCTCCCTCACTTCTCTCCCCACGTCACTAACCAGCTCTGTGACAGACGCTATTTTGTGCTTTTATTATAGTATCTGTCCTGGCACTCACTCTGTAGACCAGGCTAGCCTCAAACTCAGAAATCCACCTGCCTCTGCCTCCCAAGTGCTAGGACTAAAGGCGTGTGCCACCACTGCCTGGCCTGTGTTCTCTTTATAAGTTTTTTTTCTGGCTTTGAGACAAGGTCATGCTATAATAATAGCCCAGGCTGGCCTTGAGCTCGGGACCCAAGTGCTGGCATTACAGGTGTGTGTTACTGTGCCCAGCTTGGGTTTCTTTAATTTCATCTTGCATTTCTGAAATCAAACTATCTCAAATGTTTCTTGAAAGGGAAAATACATTTTGATTATAATAGGAACAATTAAATTTACTGATAATGAAACAATTATTTTATTTATTATATTATATTATATTATATTAATTATTATATTTAGGGCCAGAGATATGGCTAAGCAAATAAATGTGTTCACTGTAAAATGAACATGTACAGACACACAAAGGAACAGAAATTAAAAACAAGCCCAACATTACCTTCAAGAAGGACCACACATTTTTCTCAAACTCAGTCTGGGAAGCATCGATCTTTTTCTGGCAATAACTGATAAAGCCCTGAGACTGCACAACGTGCTGCAGCTGCTCCGACCGGCTGAGAAAGTCTTTTTCTGTCACCACTTGACTGATGAACACAGGCTGCCTCCGCTGCTGCTCAGCTCCCTGCTGCGGCTGCACTACGACGTTCTCAAAAGTCACCAACTTCCCTCCAAACTGTGAAGAATAAACGAGCTGTGAGCCATCACGTTGAGCTCCTGATGAAGGCACTGTAAGCCCACTCAAGTCAAAGCTGGGCCCCTCTGACACGCCCTCCTCCCATGACGAGAACCTCAGTCCATCCTTCCTCCCGCTGTCCTGTGCAGTTTTCACAAGCCACCTTGGATACGCAGTACTTTGTGCTGCCCCACAATTTTCCAGTTAATACACTGCCCCGACCATAAAACCAAATCCACCTACTGAGAAGGAAGCTCCCACAGGTCTCCGGATCCACTTGGGGGGCTTCTTCAGGGGCAGCACTATGCTGTGCTGAGCAGTCTGCTGTGGGATTTGTAATGGAGGGAGGGGTTGTCCTGTGCCGAAGGGATCAAGATTCCCAAAAGATGACGAAAGCTAGTTTGTAAAAAAAAAAAAAAAAAATATATATATATATATATATATATATATATATATATATATATAAAAATTGGTAATCTATGCAAACTGTGTTGCAATTTTTCAACAACAACAAAATATCTAACAACAAAATATCCAGTAAAGTGGCATTGCTGGTTGGTAAAATCACTTTAAAAATAATTGCACACATATGGCTATCTTTTTCAGTTGCAATCATCAAAAGTCTTAACGATGCCTGTTACCTTGTCAACTTGTTTCTGCCTTAAGCCATCTATGCTTCCTCCCATGATGGAATAAACACTGATCCGTCCATCAAAGGAAGCAGCAGACAAGACAGCAGGATTCCGAGGACACCACTGGATATCAAAACACCACTGTGTGTTGGTGGGAAGTTCATATAATACCTAGCCCAACATAAATAAAATAAGTAAAAATTAACAAAATAAATAAGGTTGATAGTAAGTGCAGTTGAACATTTTCTTTAAGAAAAAGTCTTAGTCAAAAAAAGCAATAATAAGTTCCCCTTACAGTCCCATGGCCTGGGATGATCCTGTAGGAACAGGAATGCGAGTCAGTATTCCTCTTCCTAAAACAGCAACAGCAGACAAGCTGGGAAGGTCACAGCATTTTATCAAATTCTAGGGCTACTCCTTTCAACTGGTTTTGCCTGGCAAGATCCAAATAACTATATTTTGGTCATTTGAAGATCAAACTGTATGAGCTGGTAAGACGGCTCAGTGGTTAAAGCACTGGCTGCTCTTCCAGAGGTCTTGAGTTCAGTTCCCAGCAACCACATGTGGCTCACAACCATTTGTAAGGGGATCTGATGCCCTCTTCTGGCCTAAGGAGACATGCAGCAGAGCACTCATATATCAGATAGATAGATGATAGATAGATAGATACATAGATACATAGATAGATAGATAGATAGATAGATAGATAGATAGATAGATAACCAAACTGTAAACCACAGCCTTAGAAAGAACCGACAAATCTAGCTTTTAGTCATAAGAGAAAACATGTATATGCCACTCCTATTGCTGAAGAATCCTGGCCGTTTCCTATAAAGGAAAAGGCCATGGAAAACCTTTAGAATGCTGTTACAGGGCTGGGGAGATGGTGCATCTGTAAAGTGCTTGCATGTAAGCGTGAGGACCATAGTTCAAGCCCTGACACCCACACTGGCCTGTGACCAGAGTTGGCGAGGCAGAGACAGGCAGGGGTCAGCTGCCAACAGGCCAATCAGAGACCCTGTCTCAAAAGAATAGGGAGAGAGGCAACTGACAAAGAGATACTACTAATTCCTGGCAGCCAGGTCATACACACATAAGTGCACATGCATTTGTATGTACATGAACATATACACACAGAGGAAACTCAAAAATAAATAAAAAGTGATCAGAATTGCTGCTGATGCAGAGTGGGAAGGTAAGTGGGAAGCCTAGAGTATACATCTGAGGCCTTAGGAAAGCCAAATGGACCTTAGCTTCGGTACTATATGGTATTAACAACAACAACAAAAAACCCAACCACGAGTGAAGAAGCTTCCATTCCAGTCTTTGATGCTTGCACTGGTTCATATGTAACTTGAAACTTGAAACTTCACTGAACTAGAAAATCAAACTTTTAAAGATGTAGCATACATATACTGAAAAGTCAATTCCTTGAAATTCCAAACAAATACAATGATACTCTAAAGTTGATTTTATAACTAAGAAAACGGTAAGAGAACAGTATGTTCCAAGAACCTGGCCAAACATGAACAGGTACAGGGGAAAAGCAAACAGTTTTTTCCTGGTTTCAAATCACACAGGCAGAATTTATTGTTGGGTTCATTTTGTTCTCAGCTCCCTAACCTAAAGTTTTCTGTACTCCTACAAAAACGTAATCTAAAACTTTAAACTGGAAACCAAGGAACCAAAGAACTTGCTTCTATTTTAATAAGACAGATAAAATCTACTGACAGGCTGGGAATTGAGGCCCTGTGTTCAATTCTCAACACCTAAGAATAGAAAAACTATTTATTTACTAACTTATTCTGTGTGGAGGTGGGGTGGGGAGAGGGGGGTTTATGAATAAGTGTGGGGTGCATGTGCCACAGTACACACAGAGATGACAAAGTTCAAGGGTCAGCTACCTCTCCACCTTGGAGAAGTATATTCTCTCTTGTTTCTGCTGTTGCAGACCAAAGTTAGCAGAGGCTACTTCCCACCTTGCTGGAGGAGTGCTGAGGTTATGCATGGAGCCACTGCATCCTGTATTTCATGAGGGTTCCAGGAATCAAACTCAGGTTTCCAGACTTAACTGCTGAGCCAGCTTGCCAGCCAGAAAACATTTCTTAACTGTGCTGGAAACCAAGCCTAGAACTTTGCACTGGCAAGAGCTTGACTATTGAGCCACACTTCCAGCCCCAGCCATTCATGGTTTTTCTTAGTTTTTCCATCAGAGTAACTACAAAAGCACCTGCAATGGTCTACTTTAGCAGAGAAGAGGCAAAGGTATAAGGCTGTAGCTTGGGGCTGGCGAGATGGCTCAGTGGCTAAGACGACTGGCTGCTCTTCCAGAAGACCCAGGTTTGGATGGCAGCCCCGACATGGTGGCTTGGCTCTCAACTGTCTAAAACCTCAGTTCTACTGGATCTGAAGCCTTCACACACATGCATGAAAAGCACCAATTCACATAAGGACACCAATGCACAAAAATAAAAATAAATGCGTTTTTTAAAAAAAACTATGTTCCAATAGAGAAGGATTAATTTTAAAGATTAAAGGAAATGAGCCTGGGTAATAATGTTCCTGACAGAGTTCCGATAGATTAGCATTTCTCACCTTCCTCCATAGTTTTAATTATAATTATGTGCTTAAAATCCATACGGAAATGTCTTATTCAGGTAGAAATAAAATATTACAAGGGCTGACAGGATGAGAAGTATTCCTCCTCCTACCTCTCCTGTGTTAGGGTTAGAGCAGAGAATCTTAGCATCTTTTCCACAGCTTAGTAACAACTCAGGATCTGCCATGCTCCAAGCAATTGCCAAAATCCCCCTATTGAAAAAAAAAACGGGCAGGAGAGAGGAACAAATGAGAACCAAGTATGCTGACAGGACTCATCTCTCTGTTTACTAGTTCAAATATTAGCCTAGGAAGAAAGGAAGGGAGGGAGGGAAGGAGGGAGGGAAAGGAAGGGAGAGGGAGAGGGAGAGGGAGAGGGAGAGGGAGAGGGAGAGGGACTCAGACAAAGAAAAATCACCAAGAGATAAGGAAAAGTTTAATCTTGAGAAAAGCAAATTTGCAGTCAGGCCTGTGCAGGCCCAGGGAATCACATACTGCTAACTAATCTGGTAATGCATGCTGCAGACACAGGGCGCTTAGGACCGTGCACGGTGCAGATGGCAAGGAATGAAACCAAATGCCCAACTATATGGACTATGAATAATGTGTCAAAGTGCCTTGTCGAGTGTGGCGTGGTGCCATGCACCATTTGTCCCAGCTCAGGAGGCAGAGGCACGCAGATCTGTGTGGAGGCAAGTGTTCTACCACCCATCTACAGCCTCAGTCCCACGGTTTAGCTTCTGCCACCAGGGAGGTATTCTTTACCAAGTGTAATGACAAGAAAAAAATTAGAAATCTTTCAAGGAAATATTAAACTCTAGATTCTAGAAACCTGCTTTTATAGATCACTGTCTTCGAGTAAGGGATATTTGTGACTTTAGTATAAGAGTGATACTTCCAAGTCTTATTCCAAGTACTAATAAGTAGTGCCCACCGTGCTGCACACCGTGTAACAGTGGACTCCTTGGGCTGGGAAGGCTGCTGAGTAGTGACTGCTTGCTGTACGCATCCTAACAAAGCCAGGCCATCGTGAGGGCTCAGTGAGGTAAAGGTTCCTACTGCCAAGCCCTGTGACGTACACAGGGTTCTAGATTCCTGGGTCCAATCTGAGACACACTGACTCCCACATGCTACTCTGAGCTCAACGATGTGTGCATCCACATCCACACTCACATACATAGCACCAGGCATGGGAGCACACACTTGTAATCTCAGTTAGGGAGGTGGAGAAAGCCAAATCCAAAGGGTTTGCCATTAGCTATATATTCAGTGGTGACTCCAGATTCGGTGTCCCAAAAACATAAGGTTGAGGAGTACTCAGAAACATTGACTTCTGGCCTCCACAAATATGTGTGTTCCCACACAGACCACACAAACACACACACACACAAAATCTTCTGTATTCTTTAGAAAAAGACAGTATTGCTTCTTGGCCTTTTGGCTAAGATCAAGTGTAGAAAAAGACAGTATTCTGCCTTTTCTGTATTCATAACTATGTTACTCAGAGATGATATGAGAAGCCAGAGTTATGTTGTAACCATTTTTAAGAGCACACCATTGGAGGGTCTTAGTGTTTAGCTCAGTGGTAAGCACTTGCTTAGCATATATAAGGCCCTGGGTTTGATCTCTAACATCGCAACAACAAGTGGTCAAAGTTGGTTCATTTTAAAAATGTTTTAAAGACTATGTGTGTGGTCATATGAGTACAGACGCCTAAGGAAGCTAGAGCCATCAGACCCCATAGAGCCAGACAGTTACAGACGGCTATGAGTTGGCATGTGGGTGCTGGGAAATGAACTGGGGTTCTCTGGAAGAGCAACAAGAGCTCTTGATTACTGAGTCATCTCTCCAGTCTAATATGTATACATTATTAAAGAAACATAGAGCTCCAGGGCTGGAAGAGACTTTACGATCAAGCAACCTACCATTTAGTAGAATAAGAAAATGGCTAACTAACCAAACTGACTTGTTTCTGCCATCCAGCACTGTGCTTTGCTAAATTATGATGGCCCATTCCCCAGCTCTGTGGCAGAGCAGTGTTCAGGGAACACTCTGAGATCTGTGTTCACCTAATGGCTCAAAAATGTTTACTTTTAAAGCAAAATGAAAACAAAATCAAGCCAGTTTCTACACATCCCATTTTCTTAGGTCTGATGACTACCAAGGACCTAACTGCACAATCCATGTTAAGAGCTGTCTCACAGTGTTTTGACGGACTCAGTTTTACTGATTATTCTGGTGACTTGTAGCTGAGGGGCCCTCACTTCCTGATCTCCTTGCCTCCGTCTGCCAAGTGCTGGGGTTAAAGGCACACATCTCTGTCTCTGTAAAATCTTTAACAAAGGATCCACATGAGCATGACATGATATATCCTCCACTCTGGAGAGAAAATCATGACTACTGCTTAAAATCAAAATGAGTAAATATGTTTTAGAACAAAATACGAAGAAACAAAATCCCTTAAAACAGCAGCATTGTACCTGGCATGATTTTCCAGAACCCGAAGAGGAGAGGAGGCAAATCGAAGATCCCACATCTGGATCACTGGTAATCGATCGTCCTCAGAGGCGAGCACCATCTGAGTAGCAACATCAGGGTGCCATGCCAGCCCAGAGCAATGCATCTGCAGACAGGAAAGCTCACATCTCAGCAATCATGTTACTTTATGAAGCAGAAATAAAATGTGAGGACTATGTCACTACTGAAATGAACAGGAAAAGGATCAGTTCAGACTAGTTTTTAAATCTTTTACATCGGTGGTTCTCACCCTTCCTAATGCCACGACCCTTTAATACAGATCCTCATGTTGTGGTGACCTCCGACCATAAAATTATTTTCATTGCTACTTCATAACTGTAATTTTGCTATTCTTATGAATCATAATGTAATTATCTGGGCTTTCCAATGGTCTCAGGAGTCCCTTGTGTTCAGAGTCTGGTATGGCCATGGTGGGGGTGGCCTGGGACAGGGCCAACAGGACATGGGCCTTCCTTCACAAGTGTGTCAATGGCTATGGGCATAAGGCTTGTTTGTGTAATAATGTACATATTTTCACATTCCACTGAGAAATGTTAATGTTAACCCCATTAACCTTAATAACTCCATAATTAGAAACAGCATGCCCAAGAGACAGGGGTGTCTATGTCTTTAGCAAAATGGTAAATGCTGGGACCTTCAGGACAGCTTTTAAGGCTGTGGAGAGGAATTCTGAAAACATGAGTTCTAGGTATGTAATTATTCTCATGAAGGGAATGGCATGCATCCCACTATTAATGATGGATAAAAGGACAGGATTTTAATTTTATACTAATGTGATTTCTTGAAACAAATCACAGAGTACTTCCTGCAGAAGTATCACATACTCATCAAAAGTCAATTCTGTACTCACCCTATTGCTGTGATCGCTGACTTTGATGATGGGCTCATTTTTCCTGAGATCCCAGACAGTTGCCCGGCCACTGGGACTGGCTGATGCTAAGATATGCTGAACTTGTCTGTTCCATGCTATGCAGCTGATATCTTCTGGTGGCTATTAAGGAACAAACATTAAAAACCACTTCATTACTGTGCTGGTTAGTTTCCGTCACCTTGAGAGACTAGAGTCACTGGGAGGAGCCTGTCTCTATCAGAGGGCCCTGTGGGAAGTACTGCCCTGAAGTAAGCAAGCAGGCCAAGGCAAGCAGGGCATTTCCCTTCCCCAGGCGACAGACTGCCATCTGGACATGTAAGCCATATAAGCCCTCTCCTCTCTTCTCCCAGTTGTTTGTGGGCAGTGTTTAATGCAACAGAAAGTAACCAGGACATTCCTATACTCAAATTTAATTATAAAGCTGAATGTGGTAGCATTCACGTTTAGTCCCAGCAATCTACAGGCAGAGGCAGGCTAATCTCCGAGTTGTAGGCCAGCCTGGTCTACATTACTGAGTTATAGGACAGTCAGAATGACATAGTAAGATTCTGCCTCAAAAAACTAAAAAGTAGATTCAATTATAAATTCTAATTCTTCATGTATAATTCCTTTCTTTCTTTCTTTCTTTCTTTCTTTCTTTCTTTTCTTTCCTTTTCCTTTTCTGAGACAGACAGGGTGTCACTATGTAGTTCTGGCTGCCCTGGAATTCAGAGATCCACCACCTCTGCTGGGATTTAAGGCATGTGCCATCATGGTTGATCCTTTATTTTTAAAAAAACCTCTACTACTTAAAAACTGGACCCATCTACTGCAGTAATCCATGTTGTTTAACACAGACACGCATGACTTCAGACTTTGTATTGTTGACTACTGTCTCATCTACAGGTATTTACTGGGTTCTTGCTATAAAGCAACATGTTTCTTCATTTGATGTTGTTACAAGAGAGACTACAAAGTACACAGTGATGGTTAGTGGGTGTGTCCTACAAGCAGGCAAGACACAAATGGCAGCCTAACTACAGAGAAACTGCCTTTGTAAGGAGCAGACTATATCATGAAGCAACCTTTCAAGATCTCAAAATGGTAGGAGCAGGTATGACGGCCAGTGCAACTGGGGTTCCAAACAATGAGAAATTCAACACAGAGCAGAAGCAGCTCTTACCCAGCCTACATGAGGCACTCAGGAAAAGTGGACTGATCTGAGCGCTGAGAAGAGCTAGTATTCAAAGAACCAGGATGCCACTGTGAGACAATTGTTAAGCATTTATCTGGTTTGTAAACGTCTCTAGGCCCAGTATCACATGAGGCAGTTGGTAAGTGCTGAATGACTACTTACTGCTCAAAGACTCATGGATACGTTAAAGAAACACTATATTTTGTTTTATTTTTTGAGACAGGGTTTCACTAGGTAGCCCTAACTGGTCTGGAACTTACCACGGAGATCAGGCTGACAGGATCTGCCTGCCTCTACCTGCTGAGTGGTAGGCTAAAGGCATGCACAACCACACCCAGCAACATTTTATTTAAGGTCTCATTCTACATTCCAAGTTGATTTCAAATTTCAGGATAATCTCCCTGCATCTACTTTACAAGAGAAATATACTTATCAATACTTTACTATGCTACTAGAAATTAATGATATTTAAGTGCCAGTCTGTGTTACATGAATGCGTTTAGAAGAGCGGCGTTCTGGTTCTGGATCGCACTGATCGTCAGTTAACACGATACCTGCGTCTTAGCTCCAGGTGTCATTGGAGTTGCAAAGTTGTTCAGATCCCAAATGTAGATCTCAGACTCGTTAGCACCGGACGCCACCAGATTGGTCTGGAAAAGAAACAATGATCAAAGAACAAAGAAATGAAAACTCCGAATAACTAAACACCAACACATTGACTTTAGTACATACAATGTGTTTATTGATCAAAACGATCACGTGTGACTTCCTAATTATCCATAATTTATCAAACTTAACGTTTTTAGAGAAACAACATGAGACTTTTCAAATGAATCATGTCTACTGACAACAAAACTCATTTTAAAGCAAGGCATTAGAAGAGAGGGACAGTTCCATGGTTAAACTGTTATCCCGTTAGCTGCTCGGGTATGGTGTTGGTGGATCTGCATCTCTAGAAGACACTGTGACTACAGAAGACAAAGACAGTCGCAATTACCGCTCTCAAGACACCCAGATCCTATAGTAACTGTGTCTTCTGGGGACCTCACAGCCAGTGCTCAGAACTGCCCAGGACAGCTAGCAAAGCCTGCCCTCTGTTTTCCCATATTTCCAGCTCATGGGCATACAGTTCTGTTGCAGGGAGCAGTATTCCTGGGTGGTTTCTACTCAAACCTACTGGGTTAAAGCGATCCCAAAACTGGCCTCATCTGCTACTGTTCACGCTCATTAAGTTTCTATCAACTGGTGCTAGGAGTGTGCCTAATGAAGTCTTAGAGCTTTCAAACTATGGGGCTCCTAACATCTAAAGGTGCCTAGACAGATGGCAAGACACTTTTAGTGTCTTAATTTCAGCTTTGCTTGGGGCAGGTTTTATTTTTCATGTGTGCTTGGTTGTGTAAGCTCACCTGTGAAATGTGAGTGTGCATGCACCTGTACACAGGAGCATGTGGAGGTCAGAGGACAATCTCAAATGTCACCCTCAGAAACACTGTCCACCCCCTTTGAGAGAGGATCTCTCTCTGGCATGGAACTCACCAAGTAAGCTAGACTAGCTGGGCAGCTGAAGGACCATGCCCATTGTCGACTCCTAATCGCAACTCTGAACTTTACAGGTTTAAGTCTTTACCTTTCACTCCCAATATTGAATCCCAGTATACTCGTCAAGTTATTTCAAATGATGAAGACATATTTTAAGAACTATCAAGGAATGCCAAACAAAGTCAAACCTGGAAGATGTTCACATCCAAGGCTCTCACGGGTCCAGTATGCTTGTCCTTTTGGGCAATCACAACTTCCTGGTCTCCAGCTATAATTTTAGAAGGATCATAAAGAATAATGTTTCCATTTTCTCCACCTGCAATCAGAACTCCAGAAACATCCCCTTTGGAATCCATCTTATGAGGTCCCCATATCAACTTGTGGTACCTTAAAGAGAAAATATGTAAGTCATTTTTTAGTCAAGCAAGTGTCCAAAAATACTTAATTACATTTGTTATAATATAATTATATATTATTATATATAATGTAATTATAAATAATTACATTTGTTATCTATGTCTCTATGTAATAGAAATTCATTTCTCTTTGACTCTTGCTGACTGTATAATCAGTAAAATGGAATTTTACTGTTTAGTTACACATTCATATGTGATTTCCTGATCTTTAAAGTCTACAGAGTAACACAGTATAGAAAGTCACTTACATGGCGAAAGACATCAGCTTAGTAATGACTTTATCATTTAGAAACTGTGCAACTTAATATTTAATTATTTGCAAATATTTGCAAAACAGAGCTTATCAACTGCTTTCTGAGAAAATAAGCCATTCTATTTGCTTTAGGAGTGTCCACTAATCTGTATCCTTGAAACAATAAAGTGTTAAGGAAGTCATTGGAAATTTTCAAAGTAAAGAAACGGTGTCAAAACTAATTAGAAATTTTCTTCTGGTAGAGGATAATGATACTGTCTCTGGTGGAGATAAAGTTAGAAGAGGCATGGAAGTACATGACAGTGGTCGGAAAACCTTCCAGACAAGTGCATCTTGGGATCTTGTAACAGGCAGAAGCTCTCCAAAGCATGGGGGGACTCAGATCCCCAAGACTCATCTCTCAGCTAGTTTACAGTTTCTTTAAAACCTACTAAAAACATACCAAGTTTCTTTCATTCTTAAATGAAGCGTTCTTTCTCTGCATCATAATACAGTGTAAGTGGGCCAGCAAGATGGCTCAGAAAGCAAAGGCACTTGCTGCCAATCCTGACAGCTTTGGTTTGATACTAGGACTAACACAGAAGTTTCGAAGCAGCTCCTACAAGCTGTCCACTCTGGTGCACATGCCCCTCTCCACAGAAACTTCCACAATATAAGTACACAATCGGGCATGATAGTCAGGCATGGTCCTTCACCTTTAATTCCAGCATTCACACAACAGAGGAAAATGGAAAATGGATCTTTGTGAGTTCAGGCTATCCTGGTCTATAAAGCTGGGTCCAGGACAGCCATAAATACACAGAAATCCTAGCTTTAGAGGAAAAAAAAATGTGTGTGTATATTCATTTCTTTATTCATAATTAATTTTAAGAATATACTTTACTTGCACAAAAATGCAACTGCACAATGTTTTATAATTTTTTCATGTCACTGGCATTATTTCTTAAAGTTTCAAATGATCATAATTATAGACAAAAGTAGACAACAGGGCTGGGATGTGGCTCACTTGGTAGAGTGCTTGCCTAGCATGCACAAAGGCCTGGGTTCAGTCACGGGCACTGCACAAACTAGGAGTGGTGGCACTTGTTCACAATCCCACTTGTCCAGCACTCATGACAGAGGAAGGAAGAGCATTAGTCCAAGGCTATCCCTGACTATTAGTAAGTTCCAGGCCAGCCTGGGCTACAGGATTCTGTGCCTCAGAATAAAATAAAATAAAAGCAAATAGTTAAATAATAATGTAAACCTAAGGCTGAATCTCATACCTGTGAGAAGAAGAGAAAGTAGCACAAGACTTCATATCCAAGGATGGGTCCGAAAGGTCCAGCTCGAATATCTCCAGGGAAGCATTGGTACTAAAGGTTGCATCCAACTGCTGAGCAGATGTTCCTACAGAAAACATATGGCCAGTAACTACAAAGGCAAAGCAGAGACTCAAGAGTGGCACCAAAGAGAAACTAACAGCATGCTGTCCTGATGTCATGAATTTATCCACAACAAGACCTCAGCACACACAACCCTGAGCACGGTTAAATGACTGCAACATTAAGATCTGCACAGGGCTAAGAGTTACAGACAACTGTGTGAAGACTACAGATAGTTTAGAAGCTATCTGGAGTAACAGTCTCATGATGTACTGCATCTGCTTTAAGTCCTATACAAAGCAGCTCTCTTGAAACTGTAGCAGATTGAGGGTTTAGGGAAGGACTGGGTGGAGGGGGGAGGGGAACCTGCAGGCGGGATGTAAGGTAAACAAAATAATTTTTAAAAAGCAGCTCTCTATTAAAAAATGCTTCTGTCAAGTTTGCTCATCATTCATTGAAACTTTGTCATTTGCTGTTCCAACAACCTATGGGTTAAAGACAAACATGCTTCCTGCATACTGGGAAAGACGCTATGTACCAATGACCAAATCTGAGCAGTCCAGGGGACAGTCATCAAATTAAGTGAAAGGGAGAGGGAGAGATCTTGCTGGAGAGTGATAAACCTTTCAGAAGATGAAGCTGGAACTAAAGTTTCAATTCAAGTATGAACATGACAGTCACAGAGTTAGGATACTCACAGTCTTCTCTCCTGAGCTTACCTGTGGCTAGGTAAATGGGGTGGTTCTGGGCAGGGCTCCATGCCTGCATAGCTGTACGATCTACCTCCTTTAACTTCATTCTGCTAAAGGAACATTTTACAGAGAAATATACTGAGCATATAACCCAGAATAAATACATAGACACACACAAACCACTACAGTATTAAAAATGCCCAAATACCAATAATACAACTGTGTCATTTGTTGAAATGTCCAACATTAGACATAAACTGAGAAACTATTTTGAAACAAATCTTCTATTATTCTAATTCTTTATAGATCATACAGTTGAGTACCCGCAATCTGAAATGGCTTCAGATTTCAGAGTTTCTCTAATAGTGGAATATTTTCCAGACCTTACCAGTATGCAGACATACAAAATCTAACATGCTTCAAAATATGGAACTTTTCAGATGTTCCAATTAAATATGCTCAACTTACAGTCACTTAGCTAAAAAAATCAGTCTATAAGAAAGACACAAGAACAAAAACAATTAGCCGAAGTCATACATGCACTCCTCAAACTGACAGAGCTTGTCAGAAGTAAGGAAACAACACGATAAACAAAATGATCTTCCTTCCTAGGTAGGATGCCCCAATGGTGAAACCCATCTTAAAGCCATCCTCAGTCAGGTGTGTGGGTATGCCTATAATCCCAGCACTCAGCCAGCTGAAGGAGAACCAGAGAGGTCAATGGGCACACGGTGAGTTCCAGGACAGCCTGTGCTACAGAGTGAGACCCCACCTCAAAGAAATACATAAACTCAGTAACTTTAGACCAAATCTAAACTGTGTGTATATAATTTTGATTTTTCAAAAATAGTCTTTATGAGGCTGAAGAGATGGCTTGGTGGTTAAAAGTACTTGCTTCTCATGTAGAGGATTCAGGTTCAGTTCCCAGTACCTATATGGTGGCTTACAACCACCTCTAAGTCTAGGTCCAGGGGCTCCAGCTCATTCTTTTGACCTCCCTGGCATATGATACATATGCACTCAAACATATACACATACCTATAACTAAAGAATAATAAGTAACTGGGAGTGGTAGCACTTGCTTTTAATTCCAGCACCCAAGAGACAGAGTCCAGGTGGATCTCTGTGAGTTTGAGGCCAGCCTGGTTTATATGGTGAGCTCCAAACCAGCCAAGTCTACATAATGAGACCCTGTCTTAAAAAACAAAAACAACAATAAAACAATAAAACTAGTAATAATAATAGCAATAAATCTTGTTTTAAAAATCAGGCTTTATGTTTTAGAGCAGTTTTAGGTTTGTTAAATGCACAAAAAGTGCAGATATCAAACTGCACCTCCCCCCTCACCCCACCCCCGTTCCCTCCAACACCCACAATACTTCCTTTAGTCCACGAGCCAATACTGACTGTCATCCAGCCCACAGTTTATATTAGGGTACACACTCAGTGTAAACTTCATGGTTCCAGCAAGTGTATACTGAGGTATATCTACCATTATAGTATTCTACAGAGCGGTTTCGCTAACCTAAAATCTGTATTCTGCCCTCTCCTCCCTTTCATAAACTTACATAATGATTTTCTTGTGAAATGTACATGGGTCCCAAAGAAGGTATGATCTATTTTTCAGGGTCCACAGTGGTATGTTTATCAATACTTTCTTGTTCAAACTATTTGTGTTTTTCATATCCATATGTCTTCTTGTCTACCCTGAACCAGAGCAAAGACTCTCCAGCCTCCTGCCAGGAAAGGACTCATGTGTTTTTGTCTGTTCCTCCTGGTATTCCCTCAGCTTCATGAACATCACTTTCTTATCACACAGATACTGAGCATATATGTCAAATACATCCTTTAGCTTTATGAAGGAATCTAGCTTTAATGCCTTTTAGCATGAATACAAGAACTGTCATATTGAGATCAAGGTCCCTATACTCTTCAAAGAAGACATTACTGTGTAAGTTCCATGTTTACAGGGAGGGAGGGAAGGAAGGAGGGATAAGAGGGAAGATTTTAAGTTAGGACTACCCTGTAGAATACTATTCATTTGTCATGTGTATGTTAATATATATAAAAGGTGCAAGCACACAAGTGTGTATGTATATGTGTGTGCCAGCGATCCCCCTGAGAAGCTATCTACCTTCTTTTGTAAGACAGTGTTTCTCAATTGCCCGATACAGCTAGGCTGTCTGGTGGTGAGCCCAGGAGTCCACTTGTCTCCACCTCCCCAGCACTGAGACTGTAAGTGCAGGCCATCGTGACCAGCTTTGTTATCTGGTTTTATAACTTGTATTCTGCTAGTGTTGAAACATTCTTTTTCTGTAGTTATAATTTTTTCTAGAACTTTTTGATTTCCATTTCAATATACTTCTGGCTCTACTTTTGTAATTTTAAATAATTTTATTT
Organism: Rhabdomys pumilio; assembly: GCA_030674055.1. Classification (NCBI taxonomy): domain Eukaryota; kingdom Metazoa; phylum Chordata; class Mammalia; order Rodentia; family Muridae; genus Rhabdomys; species Rhabdomys pumilio. Next base: position 97,977,950 of record JANHMN010000006.1, on the reverse strand, counting down.
AATGACACTAGTCCTCAATTCATTCATCAACTGCTAGCTGTATAAATGAAGTTAGCTCATATAATCTTTCTAAATGTATTTTTATGTATATGGATGTTTTCCTTGCACATGTCTGTGTACCATGTATGTACAGTACCCATAGGGACCAGAGGGCAGTGTCAGAGCCACTGGAATTGGGATTAGAACTGGTTTTGAGAGTCTAGGTCTTCTGCAAACACAGCAATGTTTTTAACTGCTGAGCCATCTCTCCAGCCTGGGCTCACATCATCTCACTGCTGCTCTTGTGATCCTGGTTAAGTCAATAGCATTATCTCAGTATTTACCTTTGTGTGCTAAATATGCTTCCATTTCTACTGATGCATTTGTCGGCTTTGACGATGTCCTCTGACTCCAAGTCATCACAGATACAGAAACGTACAAACTCTCACACCCACTTTCCCCTTATCTGCATGCACGAGCACAACCGGCCTTGCTGAACCCTTCCAGTGACATCATTCACAGCCCTCTGTGCCACTGTTGAAACACTCTTAGTGCTCTGTGGCCGCACCTTGCACTCAGTGTCCTAGGTGCCCTTCAGAGAAGCAACTTCCTTTTATTTTTCTCTAGAGAAGGGCTTCAGACTTGAGTTGTATGCATTCAAATTGTTTCTATTTGAAGATTTTATAAATGATAAAATTAAGATCCAGAAAGTTAGATAATTTGTACAAGCTGGCAAGAAACAGCCAAGTGTGATTCAGAAGTTTAACTCCAAAATTAAACGGCTTATAAGTTTGGGTATTCGGTTTTTCTATCATCATGTTTGTGTGTGCGTGTACGTGTGCGTGTGCGTGTTTAGAGTGCCAACCCTAGCATGCCAGAGGAAGTGGGACCATCAAGAGTTCATGGACACCGGGGCGGTGGTGGCGCACGCCTTTAATCCCCGCACTTGGGAGGCAGAGGCAGGCAGATTTCTGAGTTCTGAGTTCGAGGCCAGCCTGGTCTACCAAGTGAGTTCCAGGACAGCCAGAGCTATACAGAGAAACCTTGTCTCAAAAAAAAAAAGAGTTCATGGACATCCTTCTGCTTTAGCTACTTCCAGGCCAGACTAGGTTCACAGAACCGTTTCAAATCAACAACAACAATAAAAAAAGTTAGATTAAAAATAATAATAGCATAGTGCTGGTAAGACGGCTCAGTGGATAAAGGCTCAGGTGGCAAATCCAGCAGCCTGCGTTTGACCTTGTGACACACAGGGCAGAACTGACTCCAAAGCTGTCCTCGGACTCCACCTGCACTCACACATACACATAGAGAAAGTAATCACTTTAATTTAAAAATAACTTACAAATAAAAATATTATTATTTCAATAAGACCATTTCACAGTGATACAGCTACATTCAAGCAGCCTGAACTAAGAGACAAGAAGCCCATTTTAGAAGTTCGGCACGATGGTGCGCTCCATCAGGTCAGTGCTACAGTGGACACGAGGATGAGATCAAGGTCATCTCCACTACAGAGCAAGAGTGAGGCGGCTCAGCTACGTGAGACCCTGAGTGTCTCAAAGAAAGCGGTAAAGAAACTCGTTTTAGAAAGTGCTGCCGGCAAGCTGGGTACAATGCTACACACGCCTGCGGGTGGATCAAAGTTCCAGGCCAGCCTAGAGACAAAAGGCCCTGTCTTAAAAAACCTGGAAGAACAGCCTGGTCTATATAGTGAGTTCCAGGGCAGCCAGAGCTACATAGTGAGACCTAGAACCAAACAAAACAAAACAACTGGGAGAAAACACAGCAAAGGCATGCTGGCTAGGTAAGGCAGGAGTACACACTTGTACTTCATGGGTAAACTGTGCTCAATGCCCCGTCCCCCTGGTTTTGAAACCTGGCTCTGCTACTATTAAATATGATGTTAGATGTTGCTTAGCTCTTCTGGGCCCTGTTTCTACACTTGTAAAAAGTGACTACCTCATGGGATAGTATGACATTTAAACAGGATGGTGTATATTATAGAGAACTAAATAAAGTACCCTGCACATAGATTAGTGGTTTGATGTACTTGTGCTGTAATTCTAATTTTTCAGGAAGGAAAGAAGGAAGGAAGGAAGGAAGGAAGGAAGGAAGGAAGGAAGGAAGGAAGGAAGGAAGG